>CM040246.1:46809886-47200623 GCA_022545495.1 Chrysanthemum lavandulifolium | reverse complement strand
AATTCCAATAGTTGAATCTTGCAAAGGATAGGTAGGTGTGACCCTTGAACCTTCCCTTGTGAAAAGCACTTTGTGTCCTAGCCACAAGAGACACGATGTCTTTGAACCGATGTGCTGCTTATGTAAGACAAGACACTTCACACGAAACTCTCCCTAACATTGTCAAGTCCTTATAGTCATGCTCATTATGGTCCCGAACATTCGCCTGGTTCTACAAGAGCTCTTAGGATTTGCACCCCCAATTCTCTTCAAGCGACCCCGCTTCTCTCTCACATAGATGATTTCATCTTGAGTCATTAAAAATATATGCTTGTGATTTCATCTTGAATCATCATGCTTTATGATTTCATCTTGAATCATATAAGCCATATGTTTAACCTCTCAACAAGTCACATTTATTATAAGAATAGACTAGGAAGTTACAATATTAAGTAACTCCCCATAGTGACGTGACTTCCCCCATATTAATATGATTAGGTTGTCATATTGAACCCAAGTGTTGGGATCTCCAGTCAACTGGGTTATGTTTTCCTTCATAAAAACTCATTCCTTTAAGAGCTTTAGTCTCATGCCTTTAGACGACTTACTAACTAACTATCTGCTTAAGCCTTTCATAAGAGGATCCGCGATGTTATCCATTGACTTTACATAGTCAGTCGTGATAACTCTAGTTGAGAGTAGTTGCCGCACCAATCAATGTCTATGATGGATATGTCTCGACTTACCGTTTTACATTGTGATATGTGCTATGTCAATTTCCAATTGACTATCACACTTTATACAGATGGTCGTTACCAGTTTACGCCATCTTGGTATGTCCTTTATGAATTAACGTAGATATCCTGCATATTCTATAAATTTATCTCAAATGATATATGTAAATTTACACGATACAGATAATGGGAGAATGATTAATATTTGGTTTATTGATTGATTAGTTCACAATGAAGGAATACAAGCCACATTTATAGCCTAACTTATGATCTATATAAGGTAAATAGACAATCACTAATCATGACATTCTAATCACTAATTACTAATCATGTACAACTAATTGATCATATCTCTTTGCCTACTAATTGATCTTATCTCGTTACTAGTGTACAGGCCACAATATATTCAAATTCCATAATAGATTTAGCTATAAAAGTCCGTTTGAAATACTTTTAAGATTCGCATATTGGATGTCAACGTTGTTTATTATCCGTTACAAGCAATCTTTTTTACTACTAAAGCGATGGGTGGATGATGTATAAGAAGAGACTGTGTTATCTATCTGTTAAATCCTTCACAGGATATGATGATAAACTATTCTTCCTGATATCTACATGCTTCTATTGTGCGTATATTATTTGTGTTATGAATAATTTAATGTCTATACAATAGTCTGATAAATAGTTCTATTTGTTTGTTTTATGAAGTTGTTCTTGTGGAAATGAAATAACGGAATCAATGACAATATTATTTCAGTGGTGCTCTAGGTTTTTACACACACTTAACTAGATTGTGAACACTGGATCTCAACCTCATGATATAAAACCTAATTTTATGATTGATCTTTGATATCTATTTTGGACAATGACGAGGTGTATATGTCTAGTTGAGTTGATATATACAGGCTTTTGATGGCTTGTATAATTATGTACTCGTAAATGTATACTTTGCTATTGTAAAAAGGAAATATCAACAAACTTTTCTTGAATTCTCTTTATTTCAAGGTATTAGACTCGGTGCTCCAACTCTAGTTGAGTGTTTGCTGGAATCTTAGTCATCCATCGAAGTTTTTGTCGGAACTTTTTCGAAACCTATATTTTTCGTTGAAACCATCTTGGAGTTTCTTTTCATTATCAAATGTTTTGCTGGTATGTGTATGGATCAGTTTCCTAGCTTTAACGTAGTCTACCTATCATCCTTGAGGGCAAGTATTTTCTCATTGGGAGGGTATTTGTTAAGATTTTCTCATTTCCAAACCTATATTTGTAGTTATAATTTTGTTGTTCTTGATGCCAATTCAAATAAAATGCAAATATGTATTCTTTCCGTTAGCTAATTATGTTCTTAGAAATCATTACTTTTAAAATCAAAAGCAAGATGGCGATTGTGGAACGATGCTCAAGCAATACACAAAGGTTGAACATAGTGGAAGTAGCGCATAATGTAAAGCATTGAAGCAATTACAGACACAAAAGTCAAATTCGTGCAATTTTTTCTAGGATTCAACTACTTGAGCAAAGTTAAATGTTACTGGATTGAACTGAATCTCGAGATCTAATGATATGAAGTTTTAACTTTTGAGAATACTAGACGAATAATACCCAAGACAATGATAAAAATTTATAACGATAAATAATTATAGTTGCGATATATGAAACATATAAAAAAATTCTAAGTGATTGGTTTAACATAAAAGCGCTAATAAACAAAATACTACACTCTTATATTAACCTTGTCGTGGCTAAAAGCTTGTTTAGCAATATCAACAAAATTAGCGTGATTGAATGATTAACAAAAAAACCCAATATTCTTCTATAAATGGTAGATGGTGAAAATGGTTATGTTATATATAAAGTTCAAATTTAAAACCACTAAACATTAAAGGGGTGTTTTTGTTAAACCACTTAACTCGTTTTTTTAAGTTTTTAAGCTTTCATGAAATGTTGTTCCCTCAATATATATAGTAAAGATAAAGATAAAAATAAGAGTAAATTGCATAAATGGTCCCTGTGGTTTGCTCAAATTGCAGATTTCGTCCCTGAGTTTTTGAAAGTGCAGACGGCCTCCCTGTGAGGAAACTTTGGTTCCGTTTTGGTCCTTTGTTACTAACGCTGTTAGTTTGTGTGAGTTAGTTTTTGGGCACTTTGTTACACACGAGGGCATTATTGTCTTTTCATGTTTTGATGAGATTATTAAATACACTTAAAAATCCAATTTATTTGTTTTCCCCAAATCAAAACACACACAAACCCACCACTCCCATAAATCCTAATTTATTTCCCCAAAAACACACACATAACAATGAATTATTTTTGTGGTAACCAATCAATTGTTAGAAATTCATGGACTAATTTATACCACGGACGCCGTTTCATTGTTGCTCCCAAGTCCCAAGTTATGGTTTTTGTGTGGTCGATCCACCTATGTGTCCTCGCAATTGCAATAATCCTTGGTTTGCTAAGGTCAAGAAATGGACTATGTTGGCTTTGAATGGAATGGTCAGTGAAAATGTAAGGTTGAAGATTTTCCTAATTTGCAGTTGGATCTTTTTTATTTTGTTCATTTTGATGTAACGGTAGCTTGTTAGATAATGAAAAAACTGAACATATAATTGACCAACAAATATGTAATGGTCAATCGATTTTGTGATATGTATTGAAGTTCAAGTTTATATGAAGTAATGGTAGTTGGTTAATTAAGTTTTTATGTGGTATTGAAGTTCAAGTTGTTCTAGTGATAACAAAGTGATAACATAGAATGTAACCTTAACAAAGTGATAACATAGTCACACAACACATGAGTAACCAAAAGGATAACATTGTAATACATTTAACAAAGTTAAAACCCTTTTACAAAGTGAAAACTTGTATCACAATGACCCTAACTTCTTAATGTCTCGTAAGTAACCATAATGTACTAAACACACGCCTTTAAACATAAACACAACTACTAGATAGATAATGTCTTGAAAACAACCATAATAGTCTTCATACCAATCAGTCTTTAAGCCAGTAACCATTACTTAGTTGGAGTTAGTCTGTTTGCAGTGGTCTTTGTTCTCTTTATTCTTGGTTGAGTAGCAGACTGACTTCCTTGTTGAGAACCAATTGGTTGAGTAGCAGGCCGGCTTGCATTTGCTGATGCAGTCACTCTTGCAGCTTCACTTGGCCCAGCTTCACTTGTTCCATCACCCTTCATTTTACAGCTTCTTTTATTATGCCCTGAACCTTTGCAAATGCAACAAGTAACTGTTTTACCTTTTCTAGTAAGCTTCCCCCCATCCACCATTTCAATTTCACCTTCATTTTTCTTCCTTTTTTAGGGGGTCTGCCAATTTGTGGAACAGATTTAGGTGGAATCAAAGTAGTAGGAGAATCAAACTTAGCCTAAAATTGCCTGCTTGTAACTGGATTTATCTTATGAGAATAAACATCCATCCATGTTTGAAGCTTGTTAGAAGGATGAACCCAGTCTTCAGGAGTTCCAACATCTATACCATTGTCAGTCATATCATGTATACAAGCCACTGCATGCTTACATGGGATGCCGTAAATTTCCCACTGATAACATCAAATAGTCCCGAATATTAAGTGTCAATTTCCGATAATGCTTGTAATTTATATCATTTATATGGATTTACGCTTGTTTTCCATTGTTTTCCACTTTCGTAAATTACGAGCATTGGAGCTAAAGAGACGCGAATTGGAGAAATATCTAAAGATTTATCACAAGATGCTACTTTGAAGAAGTTACGGCGTAACTCGTCTCTCACATTACGCCGTAACTATTGCGTGACTCGTAAAACCAACTTATCGTAAGGTTACGGCGAACTCTTCCCAAAGGTTACGACGTAACTATATTAGGTCAAATGAGGTTCCACGCCGATACTTACGCCGTAACTACTGCATCAACTACGACGTAACCGAGTTTATTGAAGACTACGGCGTAACCACTTATTAGGTTACGCCGTAACCAGCAGATCTAGTGCAAAATACGATGAAATAGAAGGTTACGGCAGAACTCTTGTTATTAGTTACGCCAGAACCCGATCCGCCTATAAATACCCCACGAATTCCAAAGATTTCTAATCATCCCATTCCACACACAACACTCGAGAACGTGGGAAAAAGCTCAAGGCAGGTCTAGAGGAGCATACGGAGTCGCTCCAAGGAGAAATCACTCCCCACGATAAGCATTAGCGCTTTATATTTCTTTTACTTTCAATTCATGTATTTCGTACCTTTGAATATTGAATTGGTTTGCATGATTAATATGAGCTGCTAAGCACCTCTTGGTGCCGGCCTAGTTATGATTCCTTAATTGTTTTGTTTGCGTTTACTTTACTCCGCACAATTATTTCTAAGTGTATGCATGCATAGTTTATTGGTAGCCACCCTTGGTTCGGTAGTTTTGAATGGCGGTAGAGGCCAATTGCCTAGGAGATATGACCAACCCACCCTAGGTGAGCGGATCGAGACGGAAGGGTAAGATATGACCAACCGACGACCCTTTCTACTTGTGCGATTTGACCAACCGATCACCTATCGCTTGGATGAACTTAAGAATTAGGGGTGCGTGTCTAAGTTCCTAACGGCCGGCATTCACTATTATAAATCTAGCATGTAGCGGTACTTAATGACTTGGCTTAGGGACCAGAACAACAGACTTATGAGGGACACCGACTTCTCCTGTGGTGGCATCTTTGCCGATAGGTTAGGCGAATTGACCAAATGTTGTCCTCTCGACTTTGACCCCACCAAGTAATTGGAAGTAAGTAGACGAGACATAACTAGCTAGGAGGATTAACTAGGTTAGCACCACTCTCCTCTATTGATTTCCTTTATCATTTATTTGCTTTTATTTGCTTTATTCTCGCTTTAGTAGTTTAATTAATTAAATCCCTATCGAAACCATTATTAACTGTGACACCTAGACTTAGTAATAATCCAACACACATAGCTCTTGGGACGACCTCGGCTTTACCGACATTACACTACACACGACCGGGTACACCGCCTGTTAGTGCATTAGGGTAGACCATAGGTATAACGAGACATTATAAATATTAAAACACGTCAAGAAACCGTGATCAAGTTTTTGGCGCCGCGGGGAGTTATATTAGGATTAATATTAAGTCTTTCATTTCGCTTTAAACTTTTCTCACGATCATATTTCAAGTTTTCGTACCATGGAAGTTGTTAACATCGATGACCTCACTCTTGAGGAATATTTGGCGCTGACAAGAGCGGAACAAGGGCCGGGTCTCGTAAGACCGGCAATTGGAGCGGATGTCCGCTTTCAAATCAAAGACCAATTTATGAGGGAGCTTCGTGCTAACCCTTTTTCGTGAAACAGGACGAAGATGCATATGAGCACGTTGAAAATGTCCTATACATCGCAAGCCTTTTCAACATTCCGGCGTGTCTCATGATGTCATATGCTAAGGGTATTCCCAATGACTCTTACTGGAGTCGCCAAGATGGATCGAAAGATTGCCCACCGGGCAATTAATACTGGGCTCTACTTAAGAAGCACTTTATTCGTAGATATTGTCCGCCATCAAAGATTTCTAACCACTTTTGAGATCCATAATTTCAAACAAGAAGACGACGAAACGTTGTATCAAGCCCGGGATAGATACAACGATCTCCTTTACAAGTGTCCTACAAATGATCCGAACAACCAAAGAAAAGGTCAACATCTTCTACAAAGGAATTAACGTAACTACAAGGCAAATGTTGGACTATCAAGGACCCATCCCGAACATGACTCCTACTCTTGCAATTGAAGCCATTCAAAAAATGGCTGATCACTCTCAAAAGTGGCACGACGGAGGAAGTAATAGAAACCAAGGCGGAAGTTTCGATGGAATTGCAAAGAATAACCAACAAGCTTGAGAATCTCGGTCGAGATATGCTAAAAATCGAGAAACTGCTCATGCCATCCAAGTCGGTCATGAAAACTGTGGTGAGGGACATTTGACTAAAAATTTTCCTAAAATTGACAAGGAAGATACGATCGAGGAAGCTAAATATGGAGAGAATAGGCCTTTCTACGGGGATAATCGAATGGGTTTCGTGGAGGACCCCCATCGTATTATGAGCGTAATGAAAGAAGAGCTAACCTGGAGGAAATTATTAACAAGTACCTTGTAGATACTACCAAGAGGCAAAAGGAGCAAGAGGAATGGCTTAAAATTTTCCAAGATAATACAAACAAGAGCCTCTCTTCCCATGACATATCACTAAAAAACTTGGAAACTTTAATTGGAAAGCTTGGCGACGAGGTACAAAGAAGAAATGAGGAACAAAAGAGCAAATCTACTATATGTAAGGTTGTATTCTCTGATAACAACAAGTACTCGATGAGTCTGATACTGATGGCGAAAGTGAGTTACGCCGTAATCACATCTCAGAGTTACGGCGTAACCCGAATTCAAGCAAAGACACGGGCACCAAGGTCGACAACCCTAAAAGGAGAAGTCATTGGTGTAAGGCTATTGCAATTGACGATGGGGAATGCTACAGCTTATGGGCCTCGTGTGATCCTCGAAAACCCGCGATGGAGGAGTTGATAAAGAAAGGGTAAAAGATGATGATACATGTGGACTACACTTAACGACGAAGAAAGGTTAGCCAAGTTCTCGATTAACGGTGGAAGGACCACCTATCAAGCATTACCGCAAACCCTTACTCGTCATGGAAGATGAGATTACTCACGCCACCAACGTGCAATCCTTTTCGTGAATATTGCAACGGAGGAGGTAATGTGAAGAACGAAGTTTGATATGCCCACATGAACTGGGAGGCATGACGTTGATTTTGGAAATCTATCATTCGTAGATTGGTATTCGATAAGATTCGGGACGCGATAATTAATTCGGCTTTGTTCGAAACTGAACTCAAATATGAAAACATATTCTTCGAGGAAAACCATTAAGCCCCTCGATGATATTCCTTCAAGATGACAATGACGAAGGAACTCAAAATCATTGGTGTGAACAAATTAAGACCGTGACGGAAACGTTTGGGCTTCCCGCAACCCTTTTGAGTATGAATGTGACGGGAAGCAAGATTGAGAGGGTCAAAGACGAGTTCCTATGGACTTCAACTAATGATTCGAAAAGAATGTAATTGCCTTGGCCGATGATCTCGGATTCAACGATTGGGTCGAATCAAATACGGAAAAATTGACGTTAACTAAAGAGAAAACTGAATGGATGTATGAGTAAAGATCAACCTAACGACGAAATTCCTAATGAAAATCAAGATAACACCAAGGACTCGCCTAAGATAGAAAAGAAGAATGCAAGCAAATACTAGAGAAAACAATGACCAACTTAAAGATACCGATTCCGACGACGATGATTTCGATTATCTCGAGTTACAAGGCGAAGACGGTTTCATTGACCCGATATGATGAAGTACACGAGAAAGAAGATGCAAACTTCTTGGCATCCCGCTTAAGAGACCACCACCAATTATAGCCGAAAAATATGAGTTTACGCGATACCATTTGGGACTCAAGAAAATTTTGCAAGATTCGGAAGATTGAAACCAAAGAATATCTCCGACCGCCACAAATGTCGGTTGGGTCAGGCGAACTTAATGAAAGACATGGAGGAAGTCGGGAAGTCCAAAGGCCCCATAGAAGCCCCGCTGGCTCGAGTCTAACTTAAAGACTCAGAATAAAGAAAAGTGCTCTTTCGGAGACAACCCGAATTATCCCTTTCTTTTGTTTTATTTCCATTTCGTAGGGTTTTGTGTTTTCTAACCATTTTGCGGAAACGAGGAAGTAATTGTCACCGCAGCTTGTCGATTCGACCGAGTTACTACAGAACTCATCTATGTGATTACGCCGTAACCAACCTTTTAGCAAGATAATTCTTGACGATTACCAATTACGCGTAATACCATCTCGCGTGGTTACGCCAGAACCACTCGCTTTGCACTTATGTCGTTTTGCCGCTTACGGCGAACTCCTCAAAAGAGTTACGACGTAACCTTCCTCTCGCTTTAATTCTTTCATTTTAAAACACAATAACCTTGTATTAGTATTTTAAATGAACTTTGTGGGTGTGTTCCTCAAACCCTCACGAGACTTCACTCGTCCACTGGGACACCAAGTGGTTTAAAAGGCTTGTTGCATATGCTAAATGCAACCGTGATTCCTACGAAAGTGAGTTAGGTTTGTTTTTTTTTCATTTTCATTTTTTCTTTTAGAATTATGCTTGTCGGTAGTGTGATTTCGTGGATTGAAGTTTGTTCATGATGCTTATACGAAGGCACGCCTCTTTTCGTGGGCCTTCCTTCTTTATGGAGCAAATTTCGTGAAGTTCTCGCCTAATTCTACTTTTCTCTTCACCTTTATTTAATGCTTAGTACAAAAGGGACTTTGTACAATTCAAGTGGGGGACGGAGTAGAATTATCTCTTGAACATTATTTTGCCCTCGCTTTTCTAGTTTATTTTGAAAAATTATGCCATTTTAAAATTTTGACATGTTTTTCTTAACCTAACTAGATTAGACCTTAGCCGAGCACATACAACCCTTGATATTATATGGTGAGATTAGCCTTATCCGCTTTCCAATATTTTACCCCAAATCCACCAAATTATGAGTGTGCTTGGTAGCTTGTAAACTTTAGAACTTGGCCTTTGCATCATTTCGAGACCATAGACGAGGTATGTTGAGTTAGCTCGATGTATTTGGACTTTTCAGTTTTAGAAGGCAATATTATAGGATTATCACCCAAACAACCTACCATTGTGTGTCTATCGATTAGTCACCTCGACTTCTCGACCCCCATGTGAAACCCTTTTGTTGCACTCACCTTTAGTGCAAGATACCCCTAGATACACCCTTCTGAGCCATTCCTTTCATTTTGTTAACCCGATATATTGTTTCGATACACCTATACACCTTAGCCTACCCTGTAGTCTTTATTTGTGATTGGGAAGTCATCATTTGCCTAAGTTCAAGGTTCGAGTGGAAAGGTTCAGAAATCACGCTTTCATCGACAACATTTCAAGATCATTGAAGACCCCGAATTCCCATTGTTCATCTCAAGTGGGGGATATTATGTTAGTTATTATTGTTATGTTGAAAAAAATAGTTGTTATGTTATTGTAAAGTGCGATGTTATAAGCACTATAAGCACTATATTATGAGCTTTATAGATTTAGTATCGAGGAGGCCACCTCGGTCACATTTGAAGATTGAGTTGGTAGTTATGCCAACAGTTGGAGAAAAGGTAGTGTGCCCATCACGACGCCCTCTAATGACACATCTACCTTGTATTTCATGATCCGTTTCTTGACTTCAAAGCTTGAACTTTGGGCGGACGGTAAGTGGTGATGACTTGGTTATAGATTTAGACTACCGCTTGTTTTTTATTTTACACCATTTATATATCCCATGTCTTATCCTACCCTTTAGTCATGAAGCGTGTCTAGGTGATGCAATGAGCAATCTTTGGTGTCTTGGCCATGGATTTGGTCATGTATCATTGATTTTGTCCACTTCGTCGTGACATGTTAGTAATGACGAGTCACCCCTTAACCTTTGTCGTGTCTACCCATATTGCCTTCGAGAATTGTTTAGCCCTTAACTCTAGTGGTGGAGATTTGTGTAACCGCCAAGCTTATGATAGAATACATGCTATGACTATGCGATTGAGTGATCACCCCGAAATTGACACTTAGAATAGTTGAGAGATTTGAGTGTTTTGCTCCCCTTTCGTGAGGTGTTCGGCTTTGTTTTATTCTAGCATAAGGGATTTATAAACTTATATTTTCCAGTTATGGGAGATATCTTTTAGGAATCTTTCTAATAAGGTCTACTTGAGGGCAAGTAGAGTTCATGGGGGATATTTGATAACATCAAATAGTCCCGAATATTAAGTGTCAATTTCCGAATAATGCTTGTAATTTATATCATTTATATGGATTTACGCTTGTTTTCCATTGTTTTCCACTTTCGTAAATTACGAGCATTGGAGCTAAAGAGACGCGAATTGGAGAAATATCTAAAGATTTATCACAAGATGCTACTTTGAAGAAGTTACGCGAACTCGCCTCTCACATTACGCCGTAACTATTGCGTGACTCGTAAAACCAACTTATCGTAAGGTTACGGCGTAACTCTTCCCAAAGGTTACGACGTAACTATATTAGGTCAAATGAGGTTCCACGCCACCGATACTTACGCCGTAACTATTGCATCAACTACGACGTAACCGAAGTTTATTGAAGACTACGGCGTAACCACTCATTAGGTTACGCCGTAACCAGCAGATCTAGTGCAAAATACGAAGAAATAGAAGGTTACTACGAACTCTTATATTGGTTACGCCAGAACCCGATCCGCCTATAAATACCCCACTAATTCCAAAGATTTCTAATCATCCCATTCCACACACAACACTCGAGAACGGGAAAAAGCTCAAGGCAGTGTCTAGAGGAGCATACGGAGTCGTCTCCAAGGGAGAAATCACTCCCTACGATAAGCATTAGCATTTTATATTTCTTTTACTTTCAATTCATGTATTTCGTACCTTTGAATATTGAATTGGTTTGCATGATTAATATGAGCTGCTAAGCACCTCTTGGTGCCGGCCTAGTTATGATTCCTTAATTGTTTTGTTTGCGCTTACTTTACTCCGTACAATTATTTCTAAGTGTATGCATGCATAGTTTATTGGTAGCCACCCTTGGTTCGGTAGTTTTGAATGGCGATAGAGGCCAATTGCCTAGGAGATATGACCAACCGACCCTAGGTGAGCGGACTAAGACGGAAGGGTAAGATATGACCAACCGACGACCCTTTCTACTTGTGCGATTTGACCAACCGATCACCTATCGCTTGGATGAACTTAAGAATTAGGGGTGCGTGTCTAAGTTCCTAACGGCCGGCATTCACTATTATAAATCTAGCATGTAGCGGTACTTAATGACTTGGCTTAGGGACCAGAACAACAGACTTATGAGGGACACCGACTTCTCCGTGGTGGCATCTTTGTCGATAGGTTAGGCGAATTGACCAAATGTTGTCCTCTCGACTTTGACCCCACCAAGTAATTGGAAGTAAGTAGACGAGACATAACTAGCTAGGAGGATTAACTAGGTTAGCACCACTCTCCTCTATTGATTTCCCTTTATCATTTATTTGCTTTTATTTGCTTTATTCTCGCTTTAGTAGTTTAATTAATTAAATCCCTATCGAAACCATTATTAACTGTGACACCTAGACTTAGTAATAATCCAACACACATAGCTCTTGGGACGACCTCGGTTTTACCGACACTACACTACACACGACCGGGTACATCGCCTGTTAGTGCACTAGGGTAGACCATAGGTATAACGAGACTTTATAAATATTAAAACCGTCAAGAAAACCCACTTTCCCTTATCTCCTTTTCCTATATAAAGTAACCAGGACACTCTTATTTGTCTTCTTCTCAGAAATACATTTACCACCTTGCCCTTACTCTTGACTTTTTCCTTACCCTTGACAAAGAACATGTTCTTTACCCTTTATAGTAACTTGTTCTTTATCCTTAGCTTTATCTAAAAATTGTCTTTGTTATTGATAGTAGAACAACACCAATGCACTTCACCCTAATCCTTAGCTTGTCATTTTTACAAATTCAAGGTTTCTTCTACACTCAATGTAATAAGCTCTAATCCTCTCCTTAGCTACATCTCTATTTGCAAATTCCTTTCCTACAAAGAAACTGCTTTTAATACCGGATGCACCAAAGAGTTTTCTTAATTTCCTCGACCTTTTCTTCTTTCAGCTTGTTCATCATCACCTTCGTTACTCTCAAATGAGTCAAAATCTATCTCTTCAAAAGCCTCTTCAGTCACAATCATCTGAGGTATAATTGGGCCAGTTTGTTCAGCCTCACCATCATCATCAACTTGAAATCTTAAACCCTTCATGTTCACTTCCACTTCATCAACTATGTGATCCTCATCAACTATATCCTCAATCCTATCCTCATTCTCAGTGTCTTGCTCATCATCTGTGTTACTCTCATCATCCTCATTCTCAACCTCATCATCCTCATTCCCATCACCCTGCCTAACATCATCCACATCAAGTATATCCACATTTGGATCAAACTCCTTAACTTCAACTACGCCTTAAAACTTTGTTTACTACAAGTTTCTCTGTGGTATGGTCATGCTCAACATAAACATACATAGTCTTATGTTTATGCACATACTTTAACATGTTGCGTATCATTATCACTACTTAAAGGCCTAAGTGCATAATCTAAACCTTTCAATGGTATCTTGTAGTGAAAGTATGTTATGGCATTACCATCATAACCTATGCAGCTCAATCATCGAATGTATCACTTCAATGTTGAATTTATCAATGTCTAACATGTCCACAAAGGTTACCTCACCTTCAACATACTTCCTATTTGGCAAATCTGTGAACCTTCCACCATGATGGAACCTCAGTGTAAACAAGTTGGGATATGCATCTGTTTCACAATCAAAATAAGAGTACATTAGTGTAAATTACATAATATTTCAAGAAAAAAAAAAAAAAAAAAAAAAAAAAGAAAAAAAAAAAAAAAAAAACATTTTACCATAAATTGGTTCATCAAACTTTTCTCCATGTGGTCTAATATACCAATGTTGGATTGGTGTTGTTATGTTTATATGCCTCCAATTTTTAAGGATTGTGATTGCAACAAAGCAAATCAAATGGGGATGAAAATGACAGAGGGTTAGGGTTAAGTTATGAGAAGTGGAATTGGGATAGTTTAAGTAATATATTTATTAATCTGGTCTTTATTAATCTCACCAAACCACATGGAAAGACAATAGTGCCCTCGGGTGTAACAAAGGGTCCAAAAGATAATTGGAACAAACTAACAACGTTAGTAACAAAGGACCAAAACAAAACCAAAGTTTCCTCACAGGGAGGCCGCCTGCACTTTCAAAAACTCAAGGACTAAATCTACAATTTAAGCAAACCACAGGGACCATTTATGCAATTTACTCTAAAAATAAAGATAAAGATAAAAGTAGATATTCTCCCCGCTGAGTCAACTGTTTCTTAAGTCCAAATAACCCAAACAATTTCCTATTAATAACAAACAACCAAAGAACGTTAGAATGTAACCATAACTATAGTTTTATCTATTAAGAATTGTAATTAAGTGGTTAATAAAATTAAGTGTTATAAAAGTGACTTAAACTCTAAGGCTGTTTGGTAAATTTGATAATTTATATGACTTGTAATGCAAGTTTTGGTATTTGAATTTGTTTAGAATTAGTAAACTATTCTATGACGGTTAGTCTAGTCTATATATAGGGATTAATGACATTAGGTTTTTTTGTACCCTTTGAATTAGAATTTGGTACATTTGAATTAGAATTTTATGTTTGGTACCATTGAATTTGATTTTATATTTGGTTTGATAATTTGAATAAACCGCTTTGTTTGTCGACTTTGTTTGTTGTTTTGTATTTTGATTACTAGCAAGTAATATCAAGGCTAAGTTCCTTTAGCCATATAGAAGAAAATTAAAGAAAAAGAAGAAGTTAGTTTAAAGGTTTGTTTAACTTTTTCCTTGGTTTGATGAATCGGAAATAGCTTGAATATATTGATTTGATCGTAAGGTTAGTATTGGTTTGTGGTCGTTATCATGGAAGATTTGTTTTTGAGTTTGTATACAAACTTGGGCTTTGGTTTGTATTCGGCCTGCACAAGAATTAGTTTGGATTTTGTTCGTTCATTGGAAATTTGTTAGTTTGAAAAATTTTAGATTTTCTGTTTGTCGGGCTTTTGAAGTTGGTTGCTTTAATTTGTCCGTCTTTGTTGAAGATTGTTTGAGCCGATCTCGCTTTTGTTTAGTTGACCGCTTTGAATTCGTTGGTTAACGCTTGCTTGTTCGCTTTGAAGTCATCGGATTTGGTTTGGATCGATTTTTTTCGGATTACTTTTGGGAATCGACCGCTCGCTTTAAATTAGGCTAGTATCTCTAGCGTTTGGAAATTTGAATTTGAAATATGTGGAGGACTAAGTCACAGTGGAGATTGTTAAAAAAATTACTTAAACTCTAAGGGTATTTGTGTGACTTGTCCTACAAGTTTTTGTATTTGAGTTTGTTTAGAATTAGTAAACTATTTTATGACAGTTATTTCAGTTTGTGTATAAGGATCAATAATATTAGTTTTCTTTGTATCTTTTGAATTAGACTTTGGTACATTTGAATTTGGTTTGGTAATTTGAATAAAGCTTTCACTTGTTGATCGATTTTTGGTTTGTTTTGTGGGATTACATAATTCCCCATTGGTAATACTTTATTACAAATGTAACATAATCATAACCCTCATGAACCCAACACACAAGACGGGCCGGGCCAACTAACCTATCACCTAATAGTTTCGTTCTTTGATTACTAACACTGAGCAATAAAAAAATGGGTCGAATGGGTAGAAAGCGCCCAAATTGTGTTCTTTTCTCCAAAATCGTTTTGTTAATACAATATTACTCAATGCACTATATATTCACCTAAAACCAGTGTAAAAATATTTTGGTTTACTACTCTACTATTACTGGCTTGGATCTCAAGTTAGAAGCTGGTTCTCTAAGCTTTGATCTATGAATTTTGGGATCCAAAAAATAGCAAGATCAGGCATTGTCCATTATGTCCTTATTACATAGAGATCATATGACTTGTGATCAAACACTTGTAAGCGTATTCTGTAACAAAATCAGAATCACAGCCCTGTTTATATGTATGTGCAGATGAAGAACAAGCACACGAGATACCCTCAACCAAACTTTTATTTAAACACCTAATAAAGCTATTACAACCGGCCATAGGGAGCCTTTGCCTTACAAGTCAAGTAAACGAAACCTACTTCTAGTCTAGTCCTAATCTATATTACAACATACATTTGACTGCTAATCTATGTTAAGTTTTCTCCTAATATACTTACATTTATTTAAGCATCTGAAGTATTTGACACGCAAATTTTTAAAAAAGAAGTTAGAAGCCGTGGGGAAAGTATGTTTGTGGTGATGCCAACCTGAACCCTTTCATCTTTCAACCTACACAAAAGTCTCATTTTTTGACGAACCCATTTTGTCACCTCTTGCTGCAGCTTTGATTGTTTAAAGTTTTCTACACAGTGACATCTTTTATCTTGGACTTGGTTATACTTTGAATTTGATTATTTGTGTGGTTGATGTAGTCGGATGACTAATACTGTCTCTATATGCATATCTTTCAATTTAACAAATCAAATTTGACTGACTAAAATGTGTTCTTGAAAATGACTTGGTAGAAAAAGAAACGTCTTGATGCCGGATAACCAGCAGTTGTGTGACAGTGGTTTTAATCATCTTAAAGCTTGAAGAACCACAAATGGAGCAACATGCTCCTGTCATTATGTCAAGACTGAGTCTACATATTTTGGCACACTATTGGAATCAATTTCCTTTTGAAAATGAAGGAAGAATAAGAACAAGTCTTGAAGCTCGATCAATCTTTGTTACATACCTACTCCATTAAACAAGTGGTGTAGCATATTCACAATAAAGCCTACATATTATGTCACAATGGCATTCCACAAGGGAATCATCACTAAATAATACGATACTAAAAAAATGCAGAAGTATGTGATTTTTCTTATCTATAGGTTGATATATAATTTCAAGTTAGAATCTACATTTTTACTTAATGTAACATCAGTCTACAGTTCGTTTTGATAAAATATACGGTAACATATATTTATATATAGTCTAATCTACACACTTTTTCTTCACCTTTAAAAACCACCACAAAACCCTTCCAACACCGTGTGTAAAATTTTATTAGTTTATTAACACTTAATAATATGTGTAAAATTGATTACATTTTATGTCCTAAATTGATTACATTTTATGTCCCTAATGGTACCGTGTTGTGTGAGAAGCCCCCAACCAAATGGTTGTAGCTCAAGTCCCGCTTGGATATGTGAAATAGATTTGTGGTATAAATATTATGAGATAGGTAAAAATTACCGTTAAAAAAATGGAAAAAAATTGTAAAACAATAAAATTTTCATACTTATAATTGTATCAAAAAATTCACACTTTTAAGTCATGGAGAAATATAAGAAATATCTACACTTATAGTGTTGAAGTCATTTGTAATATCTAATTTCTCCATATTTCCTTAAATGTGAAGAAATTGGTTTTAAAATTAATTTTCACATTTAGGAGTAGATTTCTACAAACTTTAAAGTGTAATTTATTATTATTATTATTATTATTATTATTATTATTATTATTATATAAAAACATCACCTTATTAGAAAATCAAGGAAATTACAAAATTGAGTGGGAGCCGAAACTAACCTGCCCCACCTCTTCTAAGAATAAAAACAAATCCTACTAAAATATAGTTAGACCACGCCGCCAATATCTTGAGGACCGAGAACTTTGGATACGCTCAAGAAGGTCACCGCCTCCTTCTCGAGTTCACCAAAGGAAGAAAAGAGAAGGATGAACCCATATCCAATATCGCATTTGGTTTCAGATTGACACGCTTATACTGCGGCAGCTTCAATCACGGCATGCCCCGCCACAAAGTCACCATACCGGTTTGCGTTAAGGCGATGACCCAAGAAGATCAACACATACATCAAGGCCTCTCTCCACGAGTAAAGTAACAAGTCACCGGGCGTAGGTGTTTGTCCCTCTCACGCAAAGCCCGATATCAATTTCTTTACGAGCCGAACCCCTACCCGGAGCAGATATCGGTGAGTATCACGCACCACATTATGTCGATGTTTAATACCAATAATGCATGCACATGATACAACAGTGATCCCCATAGATATCACCGTAAAACCTTGGAACAAGCGAGCACCAGATCGGAGTGGAGAAAGGGGAACACCTAGACGATAGCATAAAACACACCGTAGGTTTTAGCATTCATAGTCCGCCCCATCCCAACCATCGGGACTACTCGAGCCATCAAGTATGGTCTTCCATTTGCGATCTCCATAGGGCCATTTGTCTAGCGATAAGCGTATGTGGATTCACCTCTTTGGTGACACGTGTGAAATATAAATATGCCAATTTCTTCATGAGTTTGGGGGCAAAGAATCTCACAAGAGCTACCATAAAGGTCGGTCTCCATTTTCTCGTTAAAACATGCAAGGCATCATCAAAGGAAGATCCAGAGCACCAACACCGCATCGCTTGAGAAGTTCACCAGAGGTGGCCGATTGAGTCTAGAAGCAAGGAAGGCATAATTCAAAACATCGCCAAGAACAGTATACACCAAGCCCCAAATTCAAAGGAAGAGTGGCGGGTCCATTGCCAATTTCAAACCCGGCCCAGAGCGGTGACAATTCGCTCCAAAGAGCGCGAAGTGCTTCATCGAATGAAATCGAAAGACGCTCAAAGACACGGGGAACATATGCGCGATAGAGAAATACAATTGAAATGCCAGCACATGCGCGGAGAAGCGAAGAACTCACATTGGGGTCATTAAGCTTAGCAACGCGTCCATAAGTTCAATGGTTTTAGAAACTCGCTTCAAAACGAGCTTACTACTAAACTCAAGGTCTACACCAACAGCCCACCCAACAATTTTACACCATGTCAGGGCGGGCAATATTAGGAGGGAAAACACCTTTGAGTCTCGCTTTCTAGGATCTTCCTGGCCAAAACACGCTTTATCGACGCTGAGGTGCAAACCATAACGAGGTCCATCTATCATAATGAGCTCCAAGGCCTTCCCAACAAATGTGTCTTCCAATGATCGTACCATCATCTAGGTACCAAACTTGAAAGGGAGAGAAAGGAGTCTTTGATCTTGCGAGCCAAAGGATGTAGCACCAACGCAAAAGGAGAGGTCCAAGAGGATCACCTTGCGCACGCCTGCGACCATAAAGTGTGTTCCCATAGTATAATGGGTGGGGTGGAGTAGCAAAATTCAACCCAACGTGATATGGCAGACAATGGAGTGAACCTCTTGTAACATAACCTCACGGTCCACCGTTGAAGGCGTTTTGAAATCCACCAACAACATCGAAAGACCCACATCATCACCACGGTCTTCAACAAGCCGATTCATAGCATGGAGAATGGCCTCCCTCCTCCGTGAACTCCAACTCCAAACTCAGATCATTCAAGTATCCATCTAAAGAGTGGCCAATCATAGAAGCTCCCACCTTGAGACTAAACGCCTCAGACAGTCCCCACCGCACAGACGGATACCACCACCGGTTTGACTCGGTGTGAGAGGAGCGGTAATATACTACCAAAGCCTTAGGACACTTGCCATCAAGAAAAGATTTACCACCGGTGATGGAGTTGATTAACTCATCGACATGCCCACAAAGAAGACCGCTAAAACAATCCAATAGGTGTTGGCCAGAAACCATCTCGACCACAAGATGTACCACGGGAAACTCTTAATCATGTCAAGAACCACAATGGAGATGCTATGGAGGTTATTATTATTATTATTATTATTATTATTATTATTATTATTATTATTATTATTATTATTATTATTATTATTATTATTATTATTATTATTATTATTATTATTATTATTATTATTATTATTATTATTATTATTATTATTATTATTATTATTATTATTATTATTATTATTATTATTATTATTATTATTATTATTATTATTATTATTATTATTATTATTATTATTATTATTATTATTATTATTATTATTATTATTATTATTATTATTATTATTATTATTATTATTATTATTATTATTATTATTATTATTATTATTATTATTATTATTATTATTATTATTATTATTATTATTATTATTATTATTATTATTATTATTATTATTATTATTATTATTATTATTATTATTATTATTATTATTATTATTATTATTATTATTATTATTATTATTATTATTATTATTATTATTATTATTATTATTATTATTATTATTATTATTATTATTATTATTATTATTATTATTATTATTATTATTATTATTATTATTATTATTATTATTATTATTATTATTATTATTATTATTATTATTATTATTATTATTATTATTATTATTATTATTATTATTATTATTATTATTATTATTATTATTATTATTATTATTATTATTATTATTATTATTATTATTATTATTATTATTATTATTATTATTATTATTATTATTATTATTATTATTATTATTATTATTATTATTATTATTATTATTATTATTATTATTATTATTATTATTATTATTATTATTATTATTATTATTATTATTATTATTATTATTATTATTATTATTATTATTATTATTATTATTATTATTATTATTATTATTATTATTATTATTATTATTATTATTATTATTATTATTATTATTATTATTATTATTATTATTATTATTATTATTATTATTATTATTATTATTATTATTATTATTATTATTATTATTATTATTATTATTATTATTATTATTATTATTATTATTATTATTATTATTATTATTATTATTATTATTATTATTATTATTATTATTATTATTATTATTATTATTATTATTATTATTATTATTATTATTATTATTATTATTATTATTATTATTATTATTATTATTATTATTATTATTATTATTATTATTATTATTATTATTATTATTATTATTATTATTATTATTATTATTATTATTATTATTATTATTATTATTATTATTATTATTATTATTATTATTATTATTATTATTATTATTATTATTATTATTATTATTATTATTATTATTATTATTATTATTATTATTATTATTATTATTATTATTATTATTATTATTATTATTATTATTATTATTATTATTATTATTATTATTATTATTATTATTATTATTATTATTATTATTATTATTATTATTATTATTATTATTATTATTATTATTATTATTATTATTATTATTATTATTATTATATTATTATTATTATTATTATTATTATTATTATTATTATTATTATTATTATTATTATTATTATTATTATTATTATTATTATTATAAATCATCACTTTATTAAAACTCATAGGATTTTACAAAATTAGCGGGAAGCCTAGAAACCAACTAGGCCCCACACCTCTAGCAATAGCAAAACCAATCCTATTAAAAATATGAACCAACCAGTGCAACACGCGCCCCAATGTCTTGAGTCATAGAGAATCGTCGAATACGCTTTAGTAAGGTTATCGCATCCTTCTCAAGTTCTCCAAAAGAAGAGAATGAAAAGGGAGAAACCCATATCCAAGATCCGCACATTTAGCATCGTACTTGACACGCTTACGCTAGCGGCATCAAGAACCGCACGCCCGGCATAAAATCGCCATCCCAGATTGCGCCAAGGGCGACGATCCCGTAAGATCAACACATACATCACGCCCACCATCCCAAGAGTAAAGTAATACATCGGCCAATGTAAGGATCCGTCCCTATCTCCATAAAGCCCAATATCCACCTCCTTACGAGTGAAATCCGGACCGAACATATATCAACCGTAACATCACGCACTATGTTATGCCGATGTTTAATGCCAACAATACCCGACATGAAACAACGTGATCCCCATAAATATCTCCAAGAATACCCTAGAATAGGTCAACACGAACCCCGAATAAAGTTGAAAGAGGAACACCCAACCGATAGCACAACACACAACGATAAGCCCCGCTATTCATAGTTTGTCCCACCCGGATATCGAGCCACCCTAAGCCAATCAAGTATGATCTTCCTTTAGTGAGCTCAATAACGCCATCCGTGAGGAGATAGATGGAATGTAGATTCAACAGCTTGGGTAACCCGATCGAAATATGTATCCGCCAATTTCTTCATAAGTTTGGGGGCACACCTCGGTAGGGTTACTCAAAAGGTCAATATCCATATTCACATTAAAAGTACATAGAGCATCATCAAAAGAGGGACCAAAGTTACTATACGAACTATGGATAAGCTTAGTCTCAGGTTGGCGATTGAAGTTTAGAAGCGAGGAAGGCATAGTTTAAGACATCACCGCAAAATATACACCAAGCCCCCAAAAGCAAAGGGTAAGGTAGCGAGTCTCCACCGCCAATCACCAAAACCGCCAAGAAGCGGTGACAATACGCTCCAAAGAAGAACGGCGCAAGATCAAAGAAACCCGAGCACACTCAAAGACCCGGGGAACATGCGCGCATAGAAAATACAACTTGGAAATACCAAAGACATGTACGGAGTAACAACAACTCGCATTGAGGGTCATTAAGTTTGGCAACAACATCCATAAGTTCAATAGTTTTAGCAACCTTTTCGTAACAAGCTTACTACCAAACTCAAAATCCACACTAACGGGCCCACCCAATAATTTAACACCATGTGGGACGAGAAATAATGGGGAAAACACCCACAGATCTATTCCAGGGTCTTATTATTATTATTATTATTATTATTATTATTATTATTATTATTATTATTATTATTATTATTATTATTATTATTATTATTATTATTATTATTATTATTATTATTATTATTATTATTATTATTATTATTATTATTAATTATTTTATTATTATTTTTTATTATTTTTTTATTATTATAAAAATCTTTTATTAAAAACTCATAGGATTACAAAATTAGGGGAGCCTCAAACCAACCGAGCCCCCACACCTCTAGCAATGGCAAAACCAATCATATTAAAAATATGAATCACGACGCGCCCAATGTCCCGAGTCATAGAGAATCGTCGAATACGCTTAAGTAAGGTAATCGCATCTTTCTCAAGTTCTCCAAAAGAAGAAAAGAGAGGGGAGAAACCCATATCCAATATCCGCACATTTAGCATCGTGATTGACACGTTTACGCAGCAAAGATCACCGATCGCACGCCCGGTATAAAATCAATCAACCCGAATTGCGCCAAAGGCGACGAACCCGTAAGATCAACACATACGCCACGCCCACTATCCCAAGAGTAGAGTAATATGTCACCGGTCGCAAGGATCCGTCCCCATCTCCAAAAGCCCAATATCCACCTTCTTACGGCGTAAATCCCGACCGAGCATATATCAACAAGAACATCACGCACAAGGTTATGCCGATGTTTAATGCCAACAATACCAGCGCATGAAACAGCGTGATCCCGTAAATATCTCCGGAAAAACCTTAGCGCAGTGTAACACGGTACCGAACAAAGGAAAGAGGAACACCCAAACGATAGCACAAGACACAACGATAAGCCCCGGCATTCATAGTTTGCCCCACCCGTATATCGGAGCCACCCTAAGCCAATCAAGTATGATCCTCCTTTAGAGAACTCCATAACGCCATCCGTCGAGGGAAAGATGGAAAGTAGATTCAACAGCTTGGGAAACCCGACCGAAATATATATCCGCCAATTTCTTCATAAGTTTGGGGCAACGACCGCTAGGGTTACTCAAAAGGTCAATGTCCATATCCACATTGAAAGTACATAGAGCATCATCAAAAGAGGGACCAGCAAAGAATAATACCGTAACCATGAAGAAGCTTAGTGCAGAGGCGCCAGATTGAAGTCTGAAGCAAGGAAGGCATAGTTCAAGACATCACCGCAGAATATAAACCAAGTCCCCAAAAGCAAAAGGTAAGGTGGCGAGTCTCCACCGCCAACCGCCAAAACCATGTCCGTAGCGGTGATAATGCGCCCAAGGAAGAACGGCGTCGCATCAAAGAAACCTGAGCACACTCAAAGACCCGAGGAGAACATGCGATAGAAAAATAGAGCTTAGAAATACCAAAGACATGTAACGGAGTAACAACAACTCGCATTGAGGGTCATTAAGTTTGGCAACCGCCTCCATAAGTTCAATAGTTTTAGCAACCCTTTCGTGACCAACTTACTACCAAACTCAAAATCCACACTAACAGTCCACCCAATAATTTAACACCATGTGAGGGGCGAAATATTGGGGAAAAACACCATCATACCGCTCGGGGTCCTCTTGTGGCCAAAAAACTTCTGTTTTATCAACATTGAGGTGTAATCCACGACAAGGTCCGTCCGCCATAATCAACTCTAAAACCTTACCCACAACCAAGGTATCACCAATAATAGTGCCATCATCCAAATACCAAGCTTGAAAAGAAAGGTCAAAAGAATCTCTAATCTTACATGCCAAGGGATGTAAAACTAAAGCGAAAAGAAGAGGCCCAAGCGGATCACCTTGTTGCACACCTTGATGAGACCAAAGAGTATACTCACCGTAATATAATCTAGCGGGACTAGAGTAATGTAATTCCACCCATCGTGAAATAGCCGGAATTATTATTATTATTATTATTATTATTATTATTATTATTATTATTATTATTATTATTATTATTATATATGTGTAAAATCTAATGCTTGGGGCAATCCAAAGCATTTCAACATGCAAATATTCTCATTTTGACCCGCTCATTTGCCAAGTCTTATTGCAATTTTACTTGGTTAGAGTTTTGACCCGTTTGGCCATTTTGCATCTTTTATCACGGTCTTGGTAGTTCAAGGTTTTTCTTTAGGTTGATATAGTTGGATGACTTATATTGTCTTTATAACAGTACTACGAAAGAACGCTTTTGGTATAATGGCTTTTTGGTACGTGTAGAAGCAATAAACTGCTCCCCCGTGCTCAAAATGTACGTTTGTTCGGATGTGGCAATTAGGGGTGTTCATAAAAACCCGAGAAACCGACAAAGTAACCGAGCCGAATCACTCAATCCAAAACCAAAAAAACCCGAAACTAAAGAAACCGCTTATCATGGTTCGGTTTTGGTTGTTTATTTTTAGATATCCACGGTTAACAGAACCGAACCATGTACAATATACATGATGGTTTTAACTAAAAATATTCAAATAATTGTAGAAGATTTGATTATATTGTTGCACTACTTTTACTATAACGACTTTTTTGTTCCTAATGTAAACATTCGCTAAACATCTATGTGTGATTTTTTTTAATGTGGTAGTAATTTATAAATGTCGAACAAATAATTATTGTTAATCTGTTATGTATGCTTATTTGAATGCAAGTATTGTGACCGAATGACTTTAATATGACTTTAATCTATTCAATGTTATTTAATTTTACTAAAATGACATTTTAGGTCCTACAACATGGTATTCATACATTAAACTTTAAATAGCTCAAGGTCTCCCTCGAGTTTATTCGGATACTATATTCTAAAAGACTTGAGCTAACCTCCGAAAGTCTCTTCTTGCGTAAAATCATTCTTACACAAGGATTACCAATATGGGAATCTGCCAGTCGAAGCTCTAACACCTTCCGAGGTGTTTCCTTCGAAGACAGTAACGCAGAGGTAGTCCCGGACCAAGTCAAAACCAACGGTTTGCACCTTATCAAGGCTTTCCCACCAAGATAGGGATCGTGGTACACTAGCCCAACAATCACCTAAAAACATGGGACACCCGCATTGTAACAATTCTCATTTATGACTTTATTATTTAATTTTTTTTTTACCTTACTTAATCTTTTATTTTAAGTAAGCTTACTTTTACAAGTAACCGGATAAGTCCACTCGCGTATGTCGCTAAACGTAGATTTAACTCAAATCGACACTAGACTATTGTGCTATGAAGTAACACCTATATTGAATTCCGCTACTATATCAAAATTAGGGGTGTTACATGCATGATCTTCGAATTTCGTGCATAAGCCTGCCCAAGCCTATTTTTATCACCTATAAATAGGACATAGGGGGTTGGTATAGAATCACCCGTTACTAATGAATATTTTATATTTGTATTGTTATAGAACAATGAATAAGACGCAAGAGGAAGAGAGAATTATTATTGAGTGGTGATCACAAGAGGTTATAGGAGTGTATCTATTTATAGGGTAGATGAGTACATGTAAAACCTTAATGGGCTAGTAAAGTACGGGTGAATAGACATAAGCACATAATAATATTTGCAACACTCCTCCTTGGATATTTATCGTTTATCATATGTTATAGACTGCCCCATTAAAAACCTTATCAAGAAAAACCCAATGGGATAAAACTTGATGAAGGGAATAAGAGTGTAATGCACATAATACTTCTCCTCAAATTATTTTATATCTTTCAAGCGTCAAAGGCCAATCTTCCAAACCAATTACTCAAAAAACTGATGTTGGCAAAAATTTTGTAAATAAATCTGCCAAATTATCACTTGATCGATATTAAAAACATCAATAACTCCATTCTTTTGTAGATCATATGTGAAGAAAATTTGAGCTATGCACGCCGCATTGTCTTCATACAATAAGGTTGGATTTCCTTTGATAGACTCAAGTCTGCATTTTACTTGGATGTGTTTGTTGGGAATTATGTGAAGTATGGATTATCTTTGAAGTTATCACGAATGGATTCTCTTGAAGTGTAATGGATTCTCGCCAAGACATAATCATGTCAAGTTATATAGTTATTAGTTGTTTCATGAGATAGTATTCCGTATTTTCTATAGTTGTTAGGATATACATGAGCTTTATTAGGAAGTGATTGTGTATATCTTATTTAGTTTTACGTTTCTTTGAGAAGAAGTTAGGGTTCCTTGTCTATAAAAGGAACACAATAGAATGAGTTATGTACTAGAAGTTTTACAAGTTTTTAATATAACGATCCATAGAGGATCAAAGAGTTCTTAGTTATCTGTGCTTTATACTTGTGTTTATATTCCGCTAAAGAATACAAGTTGTAGAGATTTTCTTTTAGTTTGTTTGTGATTACATAAGCAATACTAACGATCTACGAAGCTCAAGATCTATCAAGATCTGTCTAGTTTTTACAAGTGGTATCAGAGCCTCGTGAGAGTCTCTACGATACTAAGAACAGTTTTTCTAAACACCCTTACAACCAAAACAAAATCACCATGCTCGGATCGGGGCGCTGATATCGAAATCACCAACAACCAAAACTCCACACAAATGCAACAACTAAGTCTCTCGAACAAGAATGCTAAGTTTCCTTATCTTAAAAGGGAGGAATATGATCTTTGGGCGATGAAGATGCAAACCGGATCTCCAACATTGATTGGAATCTATGGAGATAGTTAGGAAGGAAACAACTTGAAGAGAACTACCAATGATGCTTGATCGCAATCTTGTTTTTGTTCCTCCCAAATCATTGAAGAAATCTCAAGGCGGTCGCAGAGAAACCAAAGTTAGGACAATACTTCTTCAAGCTATTCCCGAGGATCACTTGAGTGATTTTCACTTCATTAATGATGCTAAGGACATATGGTTAGCAATCAAGGCGAAGTTCGGTGGGAATGAGGAGTCTAGGAGAATGAAAAGTCGATCTTTGAGACAACAGCTTCAAGATTTTCAAATCTCAAGAGGAAGGAATTCACAAGGATATGACAAGTTTCATAAGATTTTAAGTCGATTAAATCACCGCAGCAAAGCCGAGATAATGATGATTGTAATTCTAAGTTCTTGAGGTCTTTACCTCCATCCACGCTACAAGTGAGCATTGCTTTAAAAGCTAAAGGTGGTCCGGATATGCTTACTTTTGATGAGTCAGATAAAAACTTAAAGCTCTTGAACATGATGTGAGAAGTCCTTTCGCTCATCATCTACTACTAGTCACATAGCATTTGTAGGAGCCTCCACCCCAAAGATGAGTTATGGTCCAAGTCCAACTTACTCATCATCATCTTATACTACTCCTTCAACAAGCTCTCACTCTAAATCTAGTAGTATAATGGAAGATGTGCTTGATCCTTCTTTGTTGATTATGATCCCAAGCGGAACTTGGCTATGAGGATTTCGATCGGTGGACCCAATCGGAGATGGAAGAGATGAAGTCAAGTGGCGGTGGCTATGTCATCCATGGATATCAAGAGGTTTGAGCGCAAAGTCGAGAAGGTTTGGCTTCCAAGGAAGAGATCCGAAGGTTTGACAAGAGGAAGGTCAAGTGCTTTACATGTCGTGGATGGGTCACTTCTCTAGAGAGTGCAAAGATAGGAAAGTCGGTGATGAGACGAGATACTCTACTTATCAACGTAATCGTAGGAGGCGGGAACTTCAAAGGATCGGCTACTTTGGTTACTCTTGATAGCAATGTGGACTGGAAGCAACATGAGCGGGAAGATGATGATGGTCTTGTTAATGATAATGTTGGTTTGATTGCAAGTCGTACTTGAGAGGATAGGCATGATCGATTACCTTGATGGGCATCTCTCGTGTACAAAACTGCTTGTTTGGTTGTAGTGAGCGTTATAATGAACTCAAAGAAGCTTATGATATTTTGAAGCCTAAATATAATGAATGCTATGTGGAAGTTGAAGCTTATAAACAGGCTTTAAAAACACTAGAAAGACAAAAGGTTTGGTTTCGTAAGAATCGATAGCTTATGATGAGAAGATAGGTGTATTAGAAAGGGATCTCGAATGTTCTAAAAATGAGTTAAAAAGGTCTGAGAAATTAAGAGCAGATGTAGTGTCAGAAAATTTAGAGCTAAAAGAAAAATTAGATAAAGAAATAGTGAGACATAATTCTTGGCTAAAATCTGGTCTAAATCTAGCTAAAGAGCTCTACTCTAGTCAAACTCCAAATACTTCTATAGGTTTAGGATTTAAGAAGTATGTAGGGTTAGAAGCTAGGGATGACACATGCAAATCTACACCAGCAGGCCTAGCTAATTTTGTGAAAGAAGGTGACCTACATGTTGTACGTGGTTCTATTAGAGGTATACCTATGCCTGTTGACCTTTCCTCATCGTTGACTTTGATGGATCACATCATCTCGATGGCAAAAGTCAAAAGACTTGCTGACCACGATACTTCTTCTCGACTTTGTCTCTTGTGTTATGATGACAAGTCCTCCGACCAAGGGTCTCACAGTGTGATTCAAATGACAAGTCCGACCTTCCCAAGTCTTTACCCTCACACACTAAAGACTACCAATAAGCATGTCGAGTTCTCGCCAAGGAATCCACTTCCAAGACAGTTGCCTCACGAAGACTTACTTTTAATTCTTTGCATAATAATTACATTAAAACAATTCTTTTCATCGTTTTGGTTTGAATACTTCTGCTTGTAATAGAACATCTTTTGGTTTGAATAAATCTTCTAAACAGAAGACATGTTTTGTGTGTGGAAGTAAATTTCATTTAATTAAGGATTGTGATTATCATGAGCAAAGGATGGGTAGGTGTGATAATTCTAGGAAATCTAGACCAATGTGGAATAATGTTAATAATATACCACCTTATGTTCCACAAGCAACTTATTCCAATTCTCCTTATTCTTGGAGAAATTCAGTTGCTAGACCATATGTTCAACCAACAAGTTCATATTTTAATAATGGTTATTGGCCTGGATATGTTGACTCTATGAATGCTGGGAAAGGGTATTGGGATACTGCTGTCAAGTCCTCAGCAGGTTGTTCTTGGAAAACAAAGGGACCCAAATTTCAATGGAAACCCAAGAACAATAGTGGATCTTATACATCCGCATGGCATCACTCATATGATCCACAAGGCAAGTTCAAGTCGGCAATGACTTGAGCCTCAATAGTGTACTAATTTTTGTAAATTTTGTTGTTGTTGTAGGATCATCCTCTTAAGCATAAAGATGTTGGCATTGTTGGTAGTGGTTGCTCAAGAAGTATGTCGGAAACGTAGATATGATGCACAACTTTGTACCCATTGAAGGAGGAGGCAATGTGACCTTTGGAGGAAGTGATGGAAGAATTCTCGGAAAACGGACCATCAAAACACCTCAACCGGACTTCGAGAATGTATACTATGTCAAGGAACTCTAACACTTCAATTTGTTTTCGCCTCACAAATCGTGACACCAAGAACAAAGTACTCTTCTCGGAGGATGAATGTCTTGTGCTATCTAAAGACTTCAAACTCCCGTAAGAAACTTCAATTCGAGAGTTCCTCGAAATCACAATCTCTATACATTCAACTTAACTCGATGTTAAACCGTAGGTGAATTAACTTGTTTGGTGGCTAAAGCATCCTGGATGAGTCTACCAAATGGCATAGGAGGATGGCTCATGTGAACTTCAAGACCATAAACAAGCTCTCTAAACGGGTCTTGTTGAAGGTCTTCCTTCCAAAGTTTTCACCAATGATCATAATTGTGTTGCACGCAACAAAGGAAAGCAACACGAGCCTCATACAAAGTCATTCTTCTTGTGAGCATTATTTCGAACCTCTTGGTTGCTTCATATGGATCTTTTGGTCCAACTCAAGTCAGAAGCATTGATCAAAAGTATTTTTGTCTGGTTATCACTGATGGTTATAGCAGATTTTGTTGGGTATTCTTAAGGACCAAAGATGAAACATCTCCAGTGTTGAAAGAGTTCATTACCCTTATTGAAAATCAGTTGAACAAAAAGGTTAAAGGAATTCGGTGTGATAATGGAACAGAGTTCAAGAATGCTATACTTATAGAACTCTGTAGGTCAAAAGGGATAAAAAGGGACTATAGCACTCCAAGAACCCCACAACAAAATGGGGTGGCTGAAAGGAAGAATAGGACCTTGATAGAAGCCGCAAGATCAATCTTTGCGATTCTAAGTTACCCACCATGTTTTGAATTTGAAGTCGTTAGTACGACTTGTTATTCTCGAATAGGGTGTCCATTACTAGACCTCACTTCAAAACACCATATGAACTTCTCTATGGAAAGTTCCTGCTATTCATCACCTTAAACCCTTTGGTTGTCAAGTGACCATTCAATACAAGTGATCCATTGGGCAAATTCGATGAGAAAGGCGATGATGGGTATATTTTGGGATATTCGCTCATAGTAAGGCTTACGGGGTTTACAATTTATCCGCTAAGAAGATTGAGGAAACTTTGAACCCGAGGTTTCTAGAAGACAAGCCAAATGTTCAAGGACAGGATCATGTTTGGTCTTTTGACCTTGATTACTTAACCGACTATTTGGGTTACTCTAGACATATGGCTAACCAACATGCGGGTTCTCAAGAGTCTCCAACTAATAACGGTCAGTCCTATGGATGCCGATTACGACGGTGAGTTTGAAGATGATGAACAACTCATTCTAGTTCCTTCTTTCTCCCCAACAATTTTGCGGTGACACTTCTAAAGATTTTACTTGATGAGAGTGAAGATGAATCACACTATCTTTGAGGACCTTGCTAGGTCAAGAAACAAGAGTATGCACTAATCTAGATCTTGAGAGGAATCTTGAGGAGAGTGCAAGTGAAGCAATCGGTGGAAACAACAATTCTGTGAAAGTGACCTGTTTCTCCTAACATCACCAAATCTGTTGAAAGACATCTTTGTTTCTACTCCTAATTCTACTAGAGTGTCCACAGTCTTTGGAGAACCTTATACACGTTTTCCAAAACCATCGATCTTGGTCATCATCAACCCAAGGTGGCATCTTCACCTCACCTTCCTATGACACCGATTTTGAACCTACTATGACTAATCTTGATACCTCCATTGATGTCAACACCATCGCTACTAAAAGGATCAACAATACTCATCCACAACAAATATTATTGGTGATCCTAATGCACCTGTTAGAACTAGGGGTTCTGTGACCGATTCTAAATATGGTCAAGTGGCTTTTATCTCTTATGTCTCAAATCGTGAGAGACAATCATACGCACTATGAACATTGTCTGCTTGCTTGTTTTCTCTCACAAGTGGAACCAACCAGTGTTACTCAGGCTCTTGATGACTCAAGTTGGCTTGAGGCAATGCAAGAAGAGATGCAACAATTTCAAAACCATCAAGTTTGGATCTTGGTACCACTACCTGATGGCAAGTATGCAATTGGGACTAAATGGATTCTAAAAAATAAGAGAGATGCAAAGGGTGTTGTCATTAAAAACAAAGCGAGATTGGTAGCTCTGAGGTATAGACAAGAGGAGGGGATTGACTATGATGAGGTGTTTGCACCGTGGCTAGAGTTGAAGCCATACGGATATTCTTGGCTTATGCATCTTACATGGGATTTCCGTGTATCGATGGTCATTAAAGGTGCTTTTCTGTATGGTGAAATAGAAGAGGAGGTTTATGTCACTCAACCTAAAGGATTTGAAGACCCAGATCATCCTAATCATGTTTACAAAGTAGTCAAAGCTCTCTATGGACTACATCAGGCACCCAGAGCTTGGTATGCTAGGCTTTCATCATTTCTGCTGAAGCATGGTTATCGCAGAGGTGCTATTGATAAAACACTTTTCCTTAAGAAGAATTCCACTGATATTATTCTTGTGCAAGTGTATGTGGATGACATTATTTTTGGATCCACAAAGGAAGCTTGGTGCAGGGAGTTTGAGGAACTTATGAATGGAGAGTTTCGGATGGGTGCTATGGGTGAGTTGACTTTCTTCTTGGGTCTCCAAGTTCGTGAACCCGATGGTATCTTTATCGGTCGGGACAAATATGTGAGGACATATTAAAGAAGTTTGGTATGGAAAGTGTCGGATCGCCACCACACCTTATGAAGCTCAAAGACAAAGACCAACAATGAAGTAGATCCACCAAAGAATGTTCATTTATACGGATCTATGATTGGGTCTTTGATGTATCTAACGACTTTCGGGCCTGATATTACTTTTGTTGTGAGTGTTTGTTCTCGCCATCAAGTTACTCCACTTACTTCCCATCTCAATCTTGTTAAGAAGATCTTTAAGTACCTCAAAGGCCAACCTAATCTAGGCCTTTGGTACCCAAAAGAGTCTCCATTTAAACCGGAAGCATATAGTGATAGTGACTATCTTGGTGCTAATCGGATAGGAGGTCCACCACCGGAGGTTGCCAATTCCTTGAAAGAGATTGATTTCTTGGCAATGCAAGAAACAAACAATTGTGGCTACCTCATCTCTCAAGCGTAGTTCGTTGTCGCTAGAAATTGTTGTGAGATGTGTTCTTTGATACAAAATCAATTGTTGGATTATGGGTATAACTTCATGAACACAACAATTTTATTGATAATCAAAGTACCATATGCATTGTTAAAAATCCAGCTTTTCACAATGAACAAAACATATTAAAATCGGGCACCACTTTATAAGAGATGCATATGACAAACATTTGATAAAAGTGGTTAAAATTCACACCGATAATAATGTGGCGATTTGTTAACAAAGGCTTTTGATGGACCAAGGTTTCAACACCTTGTGGTCCATATTGGTATGCTTAACCCTTAACGCAAAGTTTAAGGGAGGCATAAACCTCGTGGGAGGCATATGCCTCGGGGAGGATTTGTACACTTTGAATTTTGTAGTTTTATGTGTATAATTTTGATTTCTTTGGTTTTCTAACACTAACCAGCTAATGTAATGATAGTTTTGTTTGTTTTTGTTTGGTTTGTGTGTTTCTCTGGTTTGTGTGTTTCTCTGTTTGTTTTTATTTGCAGATTGCTTAAGTAAATTGGAGTTCATCCTGATTGGTTGTCAAGTAAGATTTGAAGCTTGTTTCCTCTAAGATCAAAGTACTGAAGTTGAGCTATGTGTTTCCACTGAAGAGATGTGCTGAAGACAAATTGTTCATACAAAAGAAGTACTGAAGCTAATTGTTCATTCATTCAAGAAATAGTTTACAGCTTACAGCTTACAAAGTACAATCAACTTCAAATGCAACTACAAGAACAGTTCAATACATGATCTACTTAACCTATTCTAGCTTATATCATCTACTCCAATAGCTGTTGGATATGCATGATTGCTCATATATTCCATTTCAGCTGCTGGATATGCATTTGTGATGTCTTGCATAACCACCCATTCCTTCTATCTCGATGGTTGGATATGCATGACCAGTACGACAAAGATGCTAAGGATGAAAATGGGGAGGATGGATTGATGCAAACGATGATGATGAAGATGAATACACATGTCCTTTGTGCTTCATCTACTTGGTTTCACCAAAAAGCAATCTATCCACCTTCCTTTAGCCCTTCTCTTATACGATATGTGATGATGTACCAAACCATGGCGCAGGAAGAGCAAGCACCACCTCTCTTTCGGCACAAGGCCTCTGTTGAGGTTGAGGTGCTGGAGGTTGGGAGTAAGATGTTTTCTTCAAAGTGGACCCATCGAGTCATCGGAAGATTCACTTGGATTCACTACACTATCATCATCGAAGAACGAGAAATGGGGATTTCAATGGTTGTGGGTCATATGGATATGGAAAGAACTGTAGGAAATCACTAGATGATGATGATGATGGAGAAGAGGTTGGATCTACAACCTCTGGTTTATTATTCATGGTTTATTGTGGTTCATGGTGGAATTAGGGTTGTGATGATATTTGGGGAAAATTGATGTGAGATAAGTGTGCATTGGGGAGTGTTTTATAGACAGTTTCAAGGTTTAATGAGATTTAATGCGAGTTGGGTGAAACAGTAAAAAGATATTTACTGAAGCTTCTTGAATACGTAAATTGCTTCTGCTGATTGTATCACTTCAGCAGATTGACCCTTGTTTCTGACGAAGTTGGAATTATATTTGGTAAAAGGTTGCATTACACGTCAGCGTTGGTCAACAACTTAATATCTTTGACCAAAATTTGGGAAACTTCTTCTAATACCCTATTTGCATATCTTCGTCTAAAATAACTGATTCCCTCTTTATTCGATTTAAACACACCATCAGTTGATTGAATCGTAATTCATTATCTAAAGTTCTTATGGCACTTCAATTCAAACACGATCATAATAAAGTTGCTTTTCCGGGAGCAATGGGGTGATGATCTGATAAACCCATGGTGGAGTTTTGAAGAGATCAAGATTCATTATGCTTTATCACATTCTCCTAATGCGATTTATGAATCTTTGGTTACTCAATTCTGGGCATCGGCTTCAAAACGTAGTGAAACAGAGATAGTGGTTATGGTTGATGATGTTGAGTATGTTGTAACGGAGGAGTTGATCAGACGTCGACTTTGTTTGGATGATGAGAATGGGGTTTATCATTCTAATTCAGTGGCGATTCTAGATGGACTGAGAGCTATTGGATACCAAGGTGAACGTACAGACATGTGGCTCAAGAATCAACTATGTCCGATGTGGAGGTTTTTAGTTCACACATTGCTTCAGTGCGTAAGCAATAAATCAGGGGGATGGGATCAGTTTTCTACTCAAATGGGATGTGGTATTGTGTGTCTTTCTCAAGGGTTAACTTATAATTTTTCCAAGTTTATTTTTGATAACATGGCTGAAAATATTCGTAAGAAAAGCATAAGTTTTAATGTACCCTAGGTTTTGCAAATGATTATAGACACTAATACCGAGCTCAAGCCTTTATCCCATAGAGCTTTAATCGCTAAACTATTTGCTTCAATGAGAACTAAATTTGAGGGACACATTATCCTTTACTAGTAGCTATGTTGCCTCAAGGGAATACGGTGGCGATGAGGATAATGTTGTTAATAATCCACCTTCTACCAAAGTTATCATGATGGTAATCCTTCAGTTGCCATTGATGAGTGCCCTTCTACAACTGCTGAATCATCTAATGTTTCTCCTGACCGACCTCCACCTATACCTTCACCTAGATTTTGTCCTAGTCCACCACCTACATAGGTTGGTTTTGACTCATCTGAGTCTGAACCTAATCAACTGCCCACACCTAGTCCTCACAAGGAACCATTTAATGAAGGTTCTACTTATGTTGAGCATGACCATATTTCTCCTGAAAGGTCCAATGAAGTTCCCATTACCACTGAGCAATCGGTTGGTGGAGCCGAGGACCCTATTACACTTACATCCGCTATGCTCTAGTGAGCAGTATGTAGGTGGGTGGTCGATCTCAAAAGGAACTTGAAGAGACTAAATCTTATCTTGGTGGAGAGATTATGGAGCTGAGAACTAAGGTTACGCGTTTGGAAGAACAACTTGGGCATCATTCTAAAAGAAAGCTAGTGGTTTCTTCTGATGAAGAGCAAGAAGATAATCCATATGGTTCTCTTCATATTTTGGCTGATGTTGCTCATGAGACACATGTTTCTCCTCCTGTTGCTACTGTATCTACAAAGAAAAAGGAACCCATTCGATTTACTAGAAAAAGGAGACGACAATATCTGAATAAGGAATCCACTGAAGCTTCAAAAGAACCAAGTGTCAATGCTGTAACTGATGATGTTTCAATGGAGGATGTTGTTTCTGTACATAGTCAAGCTTCAGTTGTACAAGAACAATCAAGTTCTTTACCTTCAGCTGATAATTCTGAAGTTTTTCATGCTGGCAGAAGTTTTGTTTTGAATCCAATGGTTGATGTATTTTCCACACATGTTGAAGATTTGTCTCAATATGTTTCTTCTGATGTGAATTTGGAAGTTTCCTCTGAAGTTCCTGTTTGTGATACTTCTTCAGCTGATGGTGTTCATATATCTCTTGATCTGAGAAAGCGATAATAGTTGATGCGAGCTTGGTCCGAGTCTAGTAAGTGCGTAAGAGTTGAAAGAGCAAGAGAGAATGATAGTGATCGTGCTTGATATGAAGAAGAGTGAGGATTTGGCTAAGCAGTTGAAGTCAATCTACTTCCAATTTGTCTCTTGAGAGACAAAGAGAACTGGATGAATTGCGTGTCAAGTTGACTGATGCACAATGGGATACTTATATTCAGCAAGGTGCTTCAGATTCTACTCTTGCACAGACTATCTTAGGTGCAGACTTTAACAGTGACACATTTGTTGCACAAATGATGGCTTTTGGTCAAAAGAAAAAGCAAGAGGCAGCTGACAAAAAGAAAGCTCTGGTTGCTCAAAAGAATAAGGCAAAAAGGGAAAAACCACCTACTGAAGCTCAGAAGAAAGCATACAAAAGGAAAATTGTCCTTTATCAGAGTTCTGCTATTTTTAATTCTGGTTTGAAGAAAAGTCAAGTCTGGAATTTACCTGATGATGAATTGCATAGACTATATCAAAGGATTATGAAGCAAAATGTATCATCTTCTAGAACAAGAAGTATTGTTAATTCAGATGCTCCACAGGCAAAGAGGTCTAAAACAGTTGAGATTGTAGATAATTTTGATGCTGTTTCATCATGGATGGATTCTCCTGTTATTCCTTCTGAAGCATCTACTGCATCTATACCTTCAGTTGCTCGGGTTACATCTTCTGAATGGGTTCAATCTTCTGAACCTCAGACTATTTCTTCTACAGTATTACCTTGTGCTAAGAAGGTCAGTGTGTTAATTGATTTAGAAGTAGAAGATATGGGTAAGAAAGCTGAAAGAGAAGCTGCTAAAGCTAAGCAGGCTAGAGTGATACTTGAGAAAATGTATCAATTGAGAGGTATTGCTCCAGTTACGTATTCTTATATATCTTCCACTAAAGCTAAAGATGTTCCTGAAACATCTGAGAATGTGCCATCTACGAAAGTTTATATACCTGGTAGGAGGATGAAAAGAATGTCTAAACGACGTCATACAACTCTAAGGCGATCTGTGAGATGAGATGGGTCATATACTTCTAGGATTCATCAGTCTATTAGAGGGAGTTCTTTAGATTTAAAAGCTGCTGATTCAACTTTTATTAAAGAAGGATCTGTTGTCTTGTTTTCTGAAGGATCTCATGTTGTGTTGATTAATTGGACATTGACCGATGGGGAGCTTAATACTATTTATCCTCGGATTATACTACAAAGGCAATTTAATTTCTTGAAGGAAATCGCATCCGGTGGATAGGCATGATTTGAATACTGTATGATATTGTTACTAAGCATTATGATATTCATACACCATGGGGCTCGGGTTTATTATTGTTGGGTGATCTTCATGTTGTTTGATTCTCAATCTCCAAATGGTAAAGGGTATCATATTTGGAAGAATTCACATCGATGGAAGATTGAGACTTGGAGATTTTATCCTTTGCCTTGTGTGCATGTGGTGGAAACAAAGAGTGGAATTACCGTCGATGTTTCTTGATAAGACTTATCCATTGCCTATGAGGTTGATGGAAAGAATGCTTAGATGTAAGTTGGAAGTTCCTCCAGATCCAATTGGTAATGATAAGTTGTATGCTGAACAATGTGTTGGGATAATTAAGACTCAGCTTCTGCAACTTAAAACTTCATCTTGATTCTGGTATTGTGTATAGTTTGTAATATATTTGTTTTGTGTTATTTCTTTTAATAGTTAAAAAAAATTTGTTTTTCTTTTTAGTTTTGTCTAACTTTTATTGCAGGTTTGTTGTACATTATCGATGGTCATTGACTCACCAGATGTACCTTGTGTATATCAAAGAGTTGGCTAGTCCAAAGGGTACAGCTATGGTAAAGACACATCAAATCTGTTGATAGCTGTAATGGTTTGCTCAAAATCATAGGGTTTGCAACTACCCATGCTTAATTGCTGAGAGTTGTATGGTTCTCAATTCACCGTGGTTTATTCCTTTTTGGAATCCAAGAATTGGCTAGCCCACATGTATATGGCTTGTGGTAAAGGCATTGGAATACCATATTTGGTAATCAATTCACCAATTCTAAGAATTGACTAGTCCCGAGCAAACGGCTACAGTAAAGACATTTCAAATCTGTTTTGGTTCTTGATTTGCTAATAAATCGATGGTTATCGATGTACCATGGTTTTCGAACTTAAACATATGGCTACTCTAGTAGTGATGGCTATTGGTAAAGAGACATCAAATCCATTATTTTCAATGATTCACCTCTCACGATTTAACACACCGGATGTGATGAGAATAGTCCAAACTAATATGTTTTGATGTACATGTTGTCATTTGTTGCTTTGCGCAAAGATCCGGAGTTTCAAAGTTTTGTCATCATAGAGATGTTCTTGTTTTGATTCTTTCTTGATGATGTTCGAATACAATCCTCTAGTGCTGCAAGGTTAAATATCTATCAAGAAACCGAACTTAACCAAGTCAAATTCCGCTTAGGGAAGGATTGTTGGGAATTATGTGAAGTATGGATTATGTTTGAAGTTATCTTGAATGGATTCTCTCAAGTGTAATGGATTCTCGCCAAGACATAATCATGTGAAGTTATATAGTTATTAGTTGTTTCTGCGGAGATAGTATTCCGTATTTTCTATAGTTGTTAGGATATACATGAGCTTTATTAGGAAGTGATTGTGTATATCTTATTTAGTTTTACGTTTCTTTGAGAAGAAGTTAGGGTTCCTTGTTTATAAAAGGAACACAATAGAATGAGTTATGTACTAGAAGTTTTACAAGTTTTTAATATAACGATCCATAGAGGATCAAAGAGTTCTTAGTTATCTGTGCTTTATACTTGTGTTTATATTCCGCTAAAGAATACAAGTTGTAGAGATTTTCTTTTAGTTTGTTTGTGATTACATAAGCAATACTAACGATCTACGAAGCTCAAGATCTATCAAGATCTGTCTAGTTTTTACAGTGTTAAATCATCGATCTTAACTAAACACACTCTCAACCGGCTTCATAAACTGCAATAAGTTCATCATGCTTTAATGATGTAGCAGTTAAAAGGATATACACATCTATTCCATAATTATACATAATACTTCCCCTTGGATGTCCATTTGAAAATTATGCCGCGATAAAACCTTACTAGATAAAATCCAGTGGGACAAAAATCTATATATTTTTGGGGATAAAGGTTATTTTACCCGGTAAAGAATATATCAATCAAATAAAGTTCAGGCAATATGGCAAAACACCATATTGAATATTATAAACTAACGCACCATTTGTACTTCAAACCACCTAACCCATAAGATTGACAAAAATCTAGTGAAGGGAAAAGAGTACATAATTCCTTTATACGCTTAGGGATGTTGCCTCGTCAAAAACCTTACTAGAAAAACCAAGGGGACAAAACCATGGGCTAGGGAAAAGAGTGAAACACGATATCCTTCCCGTGATGATCAAATCACTCCTACTTTTCAATACCAACGTAGTAAGTGTCTTGATATAATAAACATGTTGATTCTCGCATGAACAAAGGTTCTCCACATTTTGTTCATATATCCATAAGGATTAAACATATGTAATACATCTGATTCAAGTACTTCCTCGTACTTCATAAGTTATGCAATGCCAAAAAATTCAAAGGAAATGATATACTCTATCATGTATGACTACTAGCGAGAACTATCAATGTTTCATATGTATTTAGGTATGACACTTTCAAAATTTTGTGAACACCATCTTTATAATACAAAAAGAGATTTTTGGCATCATGTGACCTCATGGCTATAAGCGTCATCAACATAAAGTACATTTAACATGTTATTTCAAATTTCTTAATGCACAAGGAGTTTATCCTTAAGATGTTCAATTCATAAATTAAGACAAACTTTGTCTTTCATTTCGAATTTACTTTTGGAGCATTCAATCGCCTTCATAATCTCTCAAAGAGTTTCATTGACATACCATAGTCAAATCTGGATGTCCTTTTAAAATTTCATGGGTAAACATAATCATTTCCATGTCCCAATTTCAACAAATATCTACTAAGGTGATTGTAACACATATGCTCATATTGCTTGATCTCATATGATTTATTCAATTTGATCAAGTAGTATTTTCGAGAACTTTTCTTATATGCTCTAAGCATTTTAAAGCATGAGACATGCTTCATGCATTTTATATCCTTTTTAAAATTTCAACATGAATTGAGATCTATTCATATATTCTTTAGATGTTTTCAATATTTCTCATATTGCGTAATTGTATAATATCAAATTACGTTATTTGATCCGCCACATAAGAACATGTCTCATTATTATTTCAATGTCTTTGTAAAAATATAACTTCAATACATTAATTTCGCTTTCTCATAAACACCAATATATATCCAATAAGTTTACACATTCATGTGTATGGATTTCAAGTCCCACCTGTCTCATCACAAGAGACTTCAAAATTTCATCATGTACTTGCGTCTTTACAAAATGGCCGATCATTTTACAACTGCGCTTCTTGCAGGATTATTTTCAAGATCCTCACTATTATAATAGCTCTATTTATAAATTTATTATCTTGTGCATCATTGGATATAATAGTACTATCGACGTCGATTCATTTCTTTTCGATTTCACACTTTAATAGACATTTTACCATATCATTTATTGAGATCTCATTTTTATGCATCTGAGTTTCTTATAGAATCATCTTTATCTAGTGTATCAGTAGGAGAGTGTTAGGGGGTTTTTATATAATTCGAGGACTTTTTATTTGGGATCGATTTTTCTATCACTAAGTAGGCGTGCCATATAATCACTACTAATCATTGGTTGTCCAGTTAGGACACAAATATAAGTTGGAGCATTAGCAGTTTATAAAAGATCTAGTTATTCTGTTTAGGTCACCAAATATGTCTGACATTTTCTATATCAGAAAAATGAATTATATTTTGAACTTTAAGTTCATATTCATTAGTATTGTGAGGATCAACATTTACATTATCATAATTCATTTCAAATTCTTACTGCTCATTCTCTTCCTTAGGTAAGAGATATATGGAGACACTAATCAAGCGGAGCCACTAAGCAAACTAACTTCATGTTGCGTCTTTTATGATCATTTTGATGATGCATCAATTTTAAAAACAAAATGTAGGCATATATATATATATATATATATATATATATATATAAAAAGGGAATGAGCCCTTACTTTAATTTGATAGTGATAGGTGAAGTAATAACTTCTATCGAGAGCAATAAAGATAATAACAATCATCTTTAAAGAAACTCATGGTTCTTTTATATATTCACATCATCATTGACTCGGGATGGTCCAACCGGTCATGCCACATAATAATATTTTTTTGGCACATAAATTTCTACTTTATGGCCACGTGTGCTTTAATTGCACTTGACTTGTATGTAACATCTTGGCACATAAACTTGCGTTATGGCTAGTGATTATCTTTCATCAAAATATGTATAATTCATTTAGAGGAAGATGCAAAAGAATATAATGCATCATTAATATCCAACTTCCTTACTCGTAACAAATTTTATTTTTTTCTTTTACCGAGCATCATATAAATCATAGATTCTTACATCTATGAAGATAATACGTAATTTATTTGTCACGCTTGTATTTTGCATACATCACATTTTGATTTGCTCCGTTCTTATTTTGCTACTACTAATGGTTGGTCATTTTTCATATTACTTCAACCATTTCCATATCATGATAAATGATATTTAATATCATTACATGATCATATTCACTTGAGAGGGAATGAAGATCTAAACGTTTATCACATTCACTTAAGAGAATAAAGATCTATACGCTTATCAATTTATAATTACATTCAGTTGAGGGCAGGGATGGAGCCTGACACAAATATGACCGGGTGCACAAAAATTTTTGAACCATAATATAATAAAGTTAAAAAGTGGATTAAAATGAAGATTTCATTTAAACGATAAATAAATGAACATATTACCTTCTAATTAGTGATTCTACGATCTCGCATAGCAAAAAAACGCTTACGTAAACCATCATTTTTAACATTAATAAGTTCTTCTTTCTATAGCACAAGTTAAAGCGCCGTTAAAATAATCATCACCCATCCGATTAGGCAACCGCTTTAATGAGCTTCATTTTAGAAAACATCTCTCAACCGTAGCGGTAGCAACATGATAAGACTAAAGCCAACTTCAACAACCAATAAACCAAATGATGAGATGTATGGTTTTTCTTATCCACCATCTTCTTTGCAAGTTTGGCAATACTATCCAAGTTAGCGAATTCATTATCATTACGCATGATCTGATAATAGACTCCAAGTTCCGTAGGAAGGCTTAACCTTTCCTTATAAGTAAAATCATGCGGATATATCTCACTAAGTTTCACTCACTTCGATATACTAAATTCTGAAAATGAATCATGTGGACTCAACGCTGCCATACAATCAAGTAAATCGGTGCTTCCCTCACTAAAACGATCTCCAAACTCTTGAATTTGCATATCCATAACAAATGTTGAATATATCAACCTCGAAATGAAGTTGGTTTGTAATTCTATCCTTTCGCCTCTTGAATGAAAGTCACCATATTTACCATCTCAATATCATGTTTACCACAAAACAAAGTTACATTCTTCAAAAGTGAAGCAAAACCTGTTTCCTATACTCTTGCAATGCTCTTTTGGTTCCTTTTACCAATGAGACGCCTCTAAGATCGTTTGACCGCTCTTTTGAAGATGTCGTGACAATGTATTAGTGAGCCCCAATATATGCAACAAGAAGTACAATAAAACACAAAATCAAGTGTTTTGAAATACTTTATAAGACCGTGTCGCTCCACAATTAGAGATAGTATCACCTCTTCCTCAACATAGTGAAGCACCTTAAGAACCTCCTAAACATTTGTATCAAACTAGTGATATGCCTATGATGAGAACCTCATCTTGTATCTCCAACTCATGCAATGGTAACTTCTTAGTTTTCCCTCTCCTGCTTTCTTTACTATTCTTTCTCTCGTGACTTTCTCGTAAAATATCTTTTCATTTACAAGAGCCACAAACAACATTTGTCATTGTGGATAGAACATCAAGAAGTCTTTAACACTCTTTATGTTGAGTGTTCTCTACTATAATGTCCATTGATTAGTGTTGAGTGTTCTCTACTATAAATGAGAGTGACATCTTCACCAAGATATATTGAAAAAGTACAATACCGTGAGAAACAAACTAAAAGCTTAAACACTTATAAATAAAATACTATTCTCTTTATGTTATCACAATAGAACATTTATTGTTCTTATAAATAACAATAGAGTTTAAAGTGTTACTACATTACATATTGTAGAGTTGTGATATAGTAATAATTATGTAAACAAAAACATGCATAGCAATATTATAGTTAAATTGTTACTAAGCACATATAGTATTTGTTGGAAAATTTAGTGCACTTGTGGGATTAGTTCACACTGGTTTTGGGTTAGGAGGTACGGAGGTACACCCATGAGGTCCCCGAACACCCGACTTGACTCAATAGTGGTTTGTATCGCTAGTGTATTTGTTACTACCGATAGTGTAATGGATGGTTCTTACCGGTAGTGTTATGGTTCCCGCCGCTAGTGTAATGGTTCCCATTGATGGTTCATGTTGGTAGTGTATAGTTCCCGCTTCTAGTGTAATGGTTCCTACCGGTAGTGTTGCAAGAATTATTTTGTAATGACTTTGACTCATTCAATTGGTCATATGACCGCTTTATGACCACGCTTAATTGGTCATGTAACCACTATTTCTATGATTATGGAGGTTTATTATGGTAATTAATTGGCCATTAATCACGTATAATGTCCATTGATTAGTGTTGAGTGTTCTTTACTATAAATAGAGAGTGACATCTTCACTTGAAGATATACCAAAAAGTACAATACCGGGAGAAACAAACCGAAAGCTTAAACACTTATAAGCGCAAGGGTTATTGATTTGTGACTATTTCAATAACTAACATTTGGTCTTATCCCAAGTAGATATTTTTGTAACCCAGGCATAGGGTCGAATAGTTTACTTTGGAAAGTGATTACACGATTCCAAGTGATATCTGGTAACCACCTAGTGGTATTTTCAGTTGCTACTGATTTTCTTAACCCTGTTCTGGGAATTACCAACCAACAATCAAAGTAAACTATTTTGTGATAATCAATGGTCACATCGCAATGAAACACGTTCTTAATGAAACACATGGCTTCAAGCTTTGCCAAGTCGGACAAGTTTTAAGGGTGGACTTTAGGAGATGGCAAAAGAAGATGCACTTTGCTTTCCCGCATGAGCGTGGTGTATGTGCTAACCACTCCTATTCCCGATGACGGGATGGTGCTACAAAGGAGCGGATCGGAGAAGGAGCAAATGGGAGAATGATGACTACATTTGCAGAGGTCTAATTCTCAATGATATGTCTGACTCTCTATTTGACATTTATCAGAACTTTGAATCTTCCAAAGAACTGTGGGATTCCTTTTATGCCAAATATATGGCTGAGGATGCATCAAGTAAGAAGTTTCTTGTAAGTAATTTCACAAATTACAAAATGACTGATTCAAGACCAGTTATGGAACAATACAATGAACTTCTTGGAATACTTGGAAGCTTTACACAACACAATATGAACATGGATGAGGCTATTTCAGTCTCTTGTGTCATTGGTAAACTTCCCCCTTCTTGGAAAGATTTCAAGCATACCTTGAAACATAAGAAGGAGGATTTAACTCGGTTGAGTCAAGGGTCATCTGCGCATTGAGGAATCTCACAGGTGCGGATAATGACAAGCCAAAAGTAGCAATGCTATCGACCATCTGTTGTCAATATGGTGGAGCATAACAACTCCACCAGTTCATTGACAACAAAGGCAAACGTAAACATCATGACAACACAGGGGCAGATCCTAACAAGAAGGCAACACCTACTTGTTGGAAATTTGGCAACTGGTCACATTAAAAGGGATTGCAAAGGTGTTAAGGTTGGTGGTAAAACCAATGGATCGAAATAATGGTTCGTGAGTGGTGGTTCTTCCAACTCACCGAAAGGTCGAATATGGTTAATAAGTCTTTCGGTTTATTATGTTACATATGTATCTCGAATCTCATTATGTGCGGGATGATGATGTTGCGTGGTGGGTTGACTCGTGCAACAGATCATGTGTGTAAAGATAGAAGTCGGTTCAAGACTTATGAGTCACCGAATGACGGTTCTATTCTTCACATAGAAATGAGTCAATAGCCTTGGTGCATAATGGTGGTTGTGTAGATATTAGATTTAGTTCTCGAAAGATTGTAACTTTGTTTAATGTTATTCATGTTCCCGATATAAGGAAAACTTGGTTTCAAGTAGTGTTTTGAATAATCATGGATATAAACAAGTTATTGATTCCGATAAATTTGTCTTGTCTAAAAGTGGTGTTTTTATTGGTTTTGGCTATTTGTGTAATCAAATGTTTAGGCTTAATATTATTAATGACCATGATAATTCACCTTTGCACCACCAATGACCGACCGACTCTACCCTATGGCATGCTATACTTGGCCATGTTCACTATAAAAGGATGCAAGATATGTCTAAAGATGTGTTAATCCCAAGATTTGACATGGACACCGAAAAGTGTAAAACTTGCATGTTGACCAAGATAACCAAGAAACCTTTTCAGAGTGTTAATCGCGAGAGTAAGCTCTTGAGCTAATACACAGTGACACGTGTGATTTGCATGCCACTCCTCTTTGGGGAATAAGAAATACTTTGTGACATTTATTGATGATGCTTCTAGGTTTTGTTATGTCTATCATTACATACTAAGGATGAAGCATTAGATAATTTCAAAGTGTTTAAAATCAAGTCAATTACAACTGGGCCCCGATCAAAAGATTAAGGATCGATAGGGATGTGAGTACATGGATACTCAGATTTTCGATCATTGGTATAATCCATGAAACGATCGCTTCCTATAATCCTCAAAGAAATGGTATTTCGAAAGGAAAACAGGTGTCAAGGAGATGGTTAATTCTATGTTGTCTTATTCAGATCGAGTCAAGGGTTCGGGTGAAGCTATGTTAACAACTTGCTATTTATTAAATAGGTTCTGATCCGTGCTAAACTAGTCAAGTCTAATCACACAAGCTAGCCACTTGTGAATGGCTAACCGTAATGTGACTTAAACCGCTTAAAACACAAATGCAATGAAGTCCTAGAGAATATAGTGAATTCCCGGGTCGTTAAGTCCCACGGAGACTCAATGGTGTGTAAACACTAGATCGACGATAGAATGATCACTAATGATAGTGATCGAAAGAATTTGGATAGATAATTACACTCGAAAAAGTTATAAAATAAAGCGACTTAAATACAAATTAAGAAAATTAAAAAGTTAAAATATATTAAATAAACGCTATCACTATTTTTACAATGATGTTTTTGTGATTTTATGAAATAAAATATCTTAAATAAACTATTTTAACTAAAACGTAAACTCAAAATATCTAAAAACGTGGTCTAATATGAAAACGAGCGTTACGTTTAAAAATTACGAGCGCAAGCAAAAACGTAAAATTTATGAAATAAAAGGCCTACGAATGTAAAACTAATTTTATTACGCATTATATGACAAAATAAAATTTTAGAAAAAGATTTGTATTTTTTGACTTTTATATTTTTATTATGAATTAATTACTAAAAACACTAATTAAATGTTTAAAAATATTAAAACTAATGAGAAAAATCAAACTTTTTATAAAATACTTAATACTAATACAGATTTATGAAAATAAAAACTTGAAAAAGCTACTTAAAATAAGCTCGAAATAAGCTAACTACACTTAATAAGCTAAACGTCAAACGTGATATAAGAGATTATTTAGTGCAAGAGATGACAATCAAAGACCCAAGGCGCAATGGTTCCGTGTACACCACTATCACTCTCCAAAGGGGAGGTCTCTGTCTTCGAGCTCGCCACCCCCTTTTGCAAAAACATTTTATTTTTGGAATTTTATGTTACAAACTCATTAGCACATGATAATAAGCAACTTTTATAACTGGAACTTTTACCAAAACCATTATTAAGCTCGGTTTGAGCTTATTTTTACCAACAAGGACACATAAAATGGATTAAGTACCGCTTTAAGCTAAAAGGCTAATAAGCTACTCAATAAGCAAATGCAACCGGAATAAGTTAAACTAATGTTTATAAGCTAACATGAATATTGAATAAGCACAATAACCACTAATAAGCACCGACACACAAATAAGCAAAAGCTAAACATCACATACAAGACTCTCTATTGAATCACTAGGCACCTTTAAGCTAGAATTTAGGTACTGAAATAAGCTAGGAAGTGAAAATAATCATTTGACTAACAAGTTGACCTAATAAGCTTTCCAAAAGCTAAGTTACTCACCGTAATGTTCACCGATGAGCTTATAGGAGCTTATGAAAAAGCGGTAAACACTAACTAATCTATGAACTAGGAAATGGACAGAATAAAGCTTATTGCGGGCTTATCAAATAAGTCGCAATTTAGAAATTTAAGCTTGGACTCTCAAGCCGCCTAGGAAAGCTTTCCAAAGAACCAAGTTACATAGGATTTGACAATCTAAAAAAAACTCTGTAGGAGCTTGTAAAAATGACTAGCTCAACTGGTGTACAGGACAATTTTTTTGACTTTTTAATTTACAAAACAGTTGACTTTCATGAGGTTTGAATGATCCTAGATGATTGTATATGTTATATTAAGTTACTATAAGACCGAATTAGGCTAGTTAAACAACTTCTACACTAGAATGCATGATTATGCAATTAACAATCCTAATGCTATTAGTTTAAGATAGAATTTAGGTGATTTTGACTTTTGTCTAATGAGGACTAATTTTAAGGACTTGATCGAGTTATTTTGAACTAGAGTAACATGAAACAACAACAAATAACAACTCAATTACCTTATAACACGCTTAACTCGATGATCCAAACAACCCTTAATGAAGCGCTTATGAAGCTAAACAAAGGATTCCAAGGATTAAGATCATACAACTAATTAAAAACCTTATACTAACTCAGATTTAAACATGATTAAACTATAATTACCAAGTTTTAATTACTAATAGTAGCAGATGCAAAATTTTAGAAAATGGCTTACAACCGAGATCATGCACAGACAAGGAACCAAAGTGATCAAATCACACCCTATGGCTTCCCAAGAAGCTTTATACCCAAAAGCAAGCCATTTTCAACACTCGCTCAGCCTCTTGATCATTGCCCCATAGATTTTTATTTTTAGCTAATTTATTTGGAATTTTGTGAATTTCGAATTGTGAGTCTAAACTGGATTTGAAGGTTTCTAATAGCTTATAAGAGCTTTAGAAAGCTTATATGAGCTTTTGAGTCCACTACAACAACCGACAACAACATTAACACATTTTGAGATTTTGAAATAGAAAATATGCATAAACTTGAAAAGTAGCTTAAACTTGAAATCGATGGTTACAAAAGCTTTGTATACACCAAGATTGATCAAACAAGATTTAAAAGATTGAAGTTAATCGAAATTAAATTTTAACTAAAACGACTAAAACTAAGCTAAACTACTCTACTACTCTTTTCTCCTCTCGCTTTTTTTCTTTATATTGATCCATTTTAGTCTTTGTCGACATCCGAGATAATCCCACTTGATTGCAGCCTTCGATCATTCCAGTCATCAAAATTGCCATTTGGCAATTTTATGGAAAGTCTTTGAAGCGGTAACGGCATTAATTGCTTCTTGGGAGGATATGGAGGTGGAAAGGAGTGGGTAGGGAGCAGTGGAAAGGTGGTGATGAGGTGGTAGAACAGTGTTAACACCGAGTGGAAACAAAGTGGGAGGTGGAAGATGAGCAGTCACGCGCTTTTTATTTCTTTTAAACACTTGGATCGGGTATTGGTATTGGGCCCGGATAAGTCGGGTTGGATTTGGTTTGGATTGGATTTGAATGTTTAATAACACAAGGGTCCGTTTGGTGTAGCTAGTAAATACAAGGACCAAAATGTAAATCGCCAAACATTAGGGACCAAATCGCCATTCTTCCAAAGTTAACATAAGGACCAAACCTGCCAAACTTGAATAGTACAAGGACCATAAATGATTATTTTCCATTTTTAAACTTAAAAGGACCTTAATTGTCATTTTTGGATTTTGAGGGACTAAAAGTGTAATTTCCCAAAAGTTTATCATAAGGACCATTTTTGTCATTTATAAATAGTACAAGGTTAATATTTGATAGTTTTCACTTTTTAAATTAACCAAGGACTATTATTGACATTTTTCAAAGTTAAGGGACCAAAGTTGTCATTTTGTGATTTGTGAACTTTAAAGGATTTGTTTTGACAACTTTTGAATCCTATGGACCTTAAATGACTTTTTACAAGTTTTTGAATTACCAGGGACTAGATTTGACAATTTTTGAAACTTGGGGGACTAAAACTGCCAATTATGCAAACTTAATACGCTTTTTCACCGATTTTGGCATTTTGCATTTAAAACATATAAAACACTTGTTTGTGATATTTTATCATTTTGATGTGTTTCGAGTGTTTTCAAATGTTTTGGCATTTTAACCAGACAAAAATGATGAGTATTTAGACACTCACGCCCCCAACAAAAGAAACAAGGTTACCCTTATGAACTCTGGACTAAAAGGAAACCCAACTTGAACTATCTCGGGGTTTGGGGTTGTAGGGTCATTGTAAGACTCCCGATCCAAAGTCGAAAACTTTGAGTGGAAGAGGCATTGATTGCATCTTTGTTGGATATCTTGAGCATTCCAAGGCTTTTAGGATCTATGTTATTGAACCTAATGAATATGTTTCAATTAACACCATAATTGAATCAAGGGATGCAAACTTTGATGAGAATAGATTTTCATCGGTCCCTAGACCAAGTCAAAGGATTTCTAATGGAACTCATGACATTGGTGTATCGAGATCACGATGAAGAACCATCGAGGTCCCTCGATGAGGTTGTGGTTCAACAACTCGAACACATGCTCGAAAGAGCAAAAGGGTCGAGACTCCAAAGTCATTTGGACCCGAGTTTCAATTATACTTAATTGAAGGTACAAGGATGAGGTCTCGACCAATACTCCTATTGCTTCATTGTTGAGGATGATCCCAAGACATTTGAATAAGCAATGAAGTCCCGTGATATTATTTTCTCGGAAAGAAGCAATCAATGATGAGATGGATTCCATCATGGGCAACAACACTGGGTTGCAAATGGATTTTCAAAAGGAAAATGAAGGTAGATGGAACTATTGAAAGTTCAAGGTCGACTAGTCATTCAAGGCTTTAAACAAAAGTCGAATTGACTATTTTGATACTTATGCCCCATGCACGTATCGATACCATATGATCGCCGATTTATTTGGCATCTATTCACAATCGATTATTCATTAGATGGATGTGAAAACAGCTTTCTTGAATGGTGAATTGGATGAGGAGGTTTACATGAACCAACCTTAGGGCTTCATCTTGCCTGGCAATGAAAACAAGGTGTGTAAATTGATTAAGTCTCTTTATGGACTAAAGCAGGCACCTAAGCAATGTCATCAAAAATTTGATGAAGTGGTTTTGTCTAGTGGTTATGTTCTTAACCAAGTCGATAAATGTGTATATAGCAAATTTGATGATTCTAGTAAGGAGTCATCATTTGTCTATATGTTGATGACATGTTGATCTTTGCACCGACCAAAATCGGGTTGACTTGACAAAGGAATTTTGTCATCAAGGTTCTCCATGAAGGACATAGGGGAGGCTGATGTTATTCTTGGTATAAGGATTAAACATGAAAGTAAAAGAATTTCTATCTCTCAGTCTCATTATATTGAGAAGGTGTTGAGGAAATTCAATTGCTTTGATTGTACTCTAGTAAGTACACCTATGGATACTTGTGAGAAGTTGATGCCTAATAATGGCAAGGCTGTATCTCAACTTGAGTATTCTAGGGTAATTGAATGCCTGATGTATGTCATGACTTGTACAAGACCTTATATTGCTTTTGCAATGGGTAAACTGAGCAGGTATACTAGTAATCCTAGTGCTCATCATTGGAAAGCGATTCGAGAGAATCAAGTATCCGAAGAGAACTATGGACTATAGTCTTTCATATATTGGTTATCCTTCAATATTAGAAGGATACACGGATGCAAGTTGGATCGGTAACATCAAGACAATTAAATCTACCATTGGTGGGTATTCCTACTTGGTGGAGGTGCAATTTCTTGGGCATCCAAGAAGCAAACTTGCATCACCGGTTCAACAATGGAATCAATTTGTGGCTTTAGCATCTGCTGGTAAAGAAGCTGAATGGTTGAAAAACTTGTTTCTTGAGATTCCATTATGGTCTAAACCTATAGCACCTATTTCTATCCATTGTGATAGTGCAGCTACATTGGCTAAGGCCTATAGCCAGATGTACAATGGTAAATCTAGACACTTAGGTGTTAGACACAGCATGATTCATGAGCTTATCATGAATGGGGTGGTTTCTATAGAGTTTGTTAGATCTCAACAAAATTTAGCTGATCACTTGACGAAGGGATTAGCTAGAGACTTGGTTATAAAGTCTGCTAAAGGGATGGGTTTAAGTCCAACTTAGTCACTGAATGCTAGGACACCCACTCCTCCTAAGGAAACTTTGGAGCCGAGTTCAATGTGGAAAGTGAACATTCGATTGGATCGAGCACATGTTTTATTATACATCCCAAGGTTGTGCTCAGAATCTGCTGAAAGGAGGATGAAGTCTTTACTTCTTAATGGTTAATTTTTCTTTGAAAAAGTGCTTGGCAAGAGCATGAATAAAGAGGAACCACCTATGTAAATGTTGAAGTTTTACCGCTTCAGGGAGCTTTTGGACTTTTAGCTTTTGCAACATTTATGAATTTGGATATGGACACATGGCTTGTATAGTGTCAGAAGCTGTTAAGTGTTTGAAAATTTGTATGTATTTTATCTTCAGGTACTCAAATGGGTTGAAGGGTTCAATTCTTAGAACACCCTGATTCTTGAATATTTGAACGTGTAATGTACTAAGATGAAAATTCAATCATCAGGATATTTTCGTTTATGCACATGTTTTGTTTGATGTTTGTTTTTCTTGGAAAGGAAGTGAACTAAATATGGGGAGGATTGTTGGAAAATTTAGTGCACTTGTGGGATTAATTCACACCTGGTTTTGGGTTAGGAGGTACGGAGTGTACACCCATGAGGTCCCTGAACACCCTGACTCGACTCAATAGTGGTTTGTATGTGTATTTGTTACTACCGATAGTGTAGTAACGATGGTTCTATTAGTGTTATGGTTCCCGGCTGTGTATAGTTCCTGCCGCTAGTGTAATGGTTCCTCTTGGTAGTGTTGCGATAACTATTTTGTAACAACTTTGACTCATTCAATTGGGTCATTATGGCGCTTTATTACCACGTCCAATTGGTCATGTAACCACTATTTCTATGATTATGGAGGTTTATTATGGGTAATTAATTGGCTGTCAATCACACATAATGTCCATTGATTAGTGTTGAGTGTTATCTACTATAAATAGAGAGTGACATCTTCAGCTTGAAGATATACTGAAAAAGTACAATACCAGGAGAAACAAACTAAAAGCTTAAACACTTATAAATAACATACTATTCTCTTTATGTTATCACAATAGAACATTTATTGTTCTTATAAATAACAATAGAGTTTAAAGTGTTACTACATTACATATTGCAGAGTTGTGATATAGTAATAATTATGTAAACAAAACATGCATAGCAATATTATAGTTAAATTGTTACTAAGCACATATAGTATTTGTTGGAAAATTAAGTGCATTTGTGGGATTAGTTCACACCGGTTTTGGGTTAGAGGTGCGGAGTGTACACCCATGAGGTCCCCGAACACCTCGACTTGACTCAATAGTGGTTTGTCTTGCTAGTGTATTTGTTACTACCGATAGTGTAGTAACCGATGGTTCTACTAAGTAGTGTTATGGTTCCTCCTGCTAGTGTAATGGTTCCTGTGATGGTTCCTGTTGGTAGTGTATAGTTCTGCTTCTAGTGTAATGGTTCCTCTTGGTAGTGTTGCGATAAATTATTTTGTATGACTTTGACTCATTCAATTGGGTCATTATGGACCGCTTTATGACCACGTTTAATTGGTCATGTAACCACTATTTCTATGATTATGGAGGTTTATTATGGGTAATTAATTGGCCATTAATCACACATAATGTCCATTGATTAGTGTTGAGTGTTCTTTACTATAAATAGAGAGTGACATCTTCAACTTGAAGATATACTGAAAAAGTACAATACCAGGAGAAACAAACTGAAAGCTTAAACACTTATAAGCGCAAGGGTTATTGATTTGTGCCTATTTCAATAACTAACATTTGGTCTTATCCCAAGTAGATATTTGTGTAACCCGGGCATATGGTCGAATAGTTTACTTTGGAAAGTGATTATACGATTACAAGTGATATCCGGTAACCACCTAGTGGTATTTGCAGTTGCTACTGATTGTCTTAACCATGTTATGGGAATTACCAACCAACAGTATTAAGGCTCATATATAAACACAAAAATTCTAATTAACATATACAATATAAAAACAAGTAAGCTGATAAACAATAAAGTAAAGAATGTCCTCATAAAAGGTTTACGATCTTTTAACCTAAATAATTGTATAGCTGGATGAACATAAAATTATTGGTTGTAGAAACCAGAACAAATCATCCCTAAAATTTGCTATGTGACATAAAATTAATCCAAACAATAATAGTGCGTAAACTAACAATATAGATTCTGTGCGAGTGAATAATATAAAAGCTAACAATATAGATGTAGATATGATAATAATAAATCAGTAGTTTAATATATGACAAAAGAGACATCCGGTGTCAATTAAAAATTTCATATTGTTATGGTTGATCTACGATATATTATTTATTCTTGCTTGGAATAAATTAATACGCATTAAAGAAACATATTAAAATTGGGATAATATAATTAAAAAACATCATACTTGTCTAAAAATATTTTTTTAAGTATTAAACTAAAAAAAATACTTTTGTGAATACTAATATTGTCATTTTTGTCTTTATGTGAGTAGTATGACAATTTTACCTTTCCAAATGACATAAATGATCCTTGTGAGTTTGCGAAATTGAATCCAACGTCCTTAAGGTAAATTACATAAATGGTCCATCGTTGGAGAAAATTGCATCCACCGTCCCTAACTTTTTTTCGATTTTTTTCCTAAATTTTATTTCATTTGTTTTTGTCCCGAATTTTTTTCAAATTTTTTTGAAATTCTATATTAATTTTTTTTTCGTAAATTTTGTCGATTTTTTTTTGGAAAATATTTTTAGAAACATTTTTCGTGACAAAAAAAATGTTTTCCGATAAAAATTTCACTTGTGACAAACAAGAAGTTAATAAATCTCACATGTGATCGAAAATCACATGTGCTTGGAAAAAAAATTCAAAACAAAATTCAAAAAATAGATGAAAATGTATAAAATAAGGCGATAAAAGGTTTTTTGACAAAAAAATTTTGAAAAACAAATTTTGGAAAAAAAAAATCGAAAAAAAGTATAATGACGGTTGATGCAATTTTCTTCAAACGATAGGGACCATTTATGTAATTTATCCTAGGCACGGTGGATGCAATTTTTAAAAATTCGAAGGGTAAAATGGTCGTCACAGGTTTTTACTACTCACATAAAGACAAAAATGTCAACATTAGTCTACATGAGTATCTTTTATAGTTCACTACTTAGAAAGTATTTTTAGACAAGTATAATGCTTTTTATTGGTATTACCTCTTAAAATTTGTACATAACCGTAGCCTAGTCGAGAAACATATGCATGTGACTATAGCCAAAGACGATCAGAAAATCTACCTCTCTAAATCAAAAGAATTTAAAGTGTGCTGATAACGTGTTATAAAATAATGAACAAGACCACAAGAATAAAAGATGAAAAGAGAATTAATATGGAAACTAATTACCAAAATGAACCACGTGTTTACCCCATTTATAGATATAAACTTTTTCTTCACTTTACCAAAATGTCCCAGGCGCACAACCAAGGGCACCTCCTCGATCAAGCGCACCTATGTAAACACATTTATGTTTCAGCTTTTTTAATGTATATATATATATACTACTTAAAGATTGAGTGGCTTAATTTAATGTGAAAAAGGATTTGTGCACAAATGAAAGTATGGTACAACATCATTCTAGCATACTCTCAATTGTGTATAAACTACATTCGTGGGTTGAAATCATTCAATTCATACAACTGAATGATGTTGATAACATCAAATAGTCCTGAGTTTCTAAGTGTTAATTTCTCCCTTTATCATTACATTTTTGAGTTAATTATTAGTAAAAACATCCTTATTCCTTATTATTTCATTTCAGGACACATTCGAAATAAGGAAGCTGCAATTGGACGTTTTCTAGCCCTATTGATTCTACTGTCTCATAATTACGGCGTAACCAAGTAATGAAGTTACGACGCAACCAAAGATTACGAAGACTACGGCGTAACCCTCAGCTCAGGTTACGCCGTAACTGCTGATAAGCTCAAATCAACAATGACTACGACATAACCCTCAGCTCAGGCTACGCCGTAATAAAGATTTACACTGGATTATAGAAGCTACGGCGTAACCCCAGCAAAGGTTACGCCGTAACCTATGGATAAGCACAAAAGATTGAAGGAAGTTATGGCGTAACTACCTAATAAGGTTACGCCGTAACTAGTTTGAAGCCTATAAATAGTCGATGATTTCATCAGTTTTAGATATCTCTCCTTTCCCAAACCTTCTAGGGTTTGGGGAGATCAAAACACAGAAGAAGAAGCATGGTTTAGGAGCATAAATAACGAAGTACTCGTCTACGATTTCCTTTGCATTCGAGTTTGGATTCTTTTTATATTTTTCTAGATCTTATATTATGAATTCATGTCTTTAATTAAGCATTTATGTTATTGTTATTCTCTATAATTCTTTATAGACATTTGCTAGTCTTTTCATAGATCGCTAGCCTTGGTAGTATTATAAGCTTGATAGTATCTAAAGGGCTGGGAGATATGACCAACTGACCCCAGTCCGATAGATAGCGAAGTATGGGAGGAATTGGCCATAGTACGACCACTCTTCGTGTGCGAATTGACCAAATGATCACTTATCAAGTGGAGGTATTTAAGAGGTTAGGGGGAATCTAAGTTCCTAACGGCTGGGTTCCCACTGTCTAGATCTAGTAGATTTGGTGCGTAATGACTGCTATTAGGTTGTCGAATGATCCCAGGTGACCTGCTCATCTTGGTGAGGAATCTAAGAACCATAGGCCATGACGAATCGACCAAAGGATTCTGGTGATAATTAACCACTATATTGATTCTTCGTATCGAGAATCAATTCATATTTGTATTCTTTATTAAGCTTTGTTTATCTATCTCTTTTCCCTAAATTTCTAGTGTCTGTGTAAGGAGAATAATAGCATATCTAAGGATTATATCAACTTTGTCATACCCATATATTATCTAATCATCTTAGTTCTTTCAAGGTCACAGCTCTCTTGGGAGGATACTCGGATTTACCTAAGGCTTTACTACATCTGATCGGTACTCATCAGTTAGTATGTGTCTATCCTAAGTTATCTAAGTTTTATAAATGTTAAAAGCAGGATGAAATAGCACATCAGCGTTTTGGCGTCGCTGTCGGGGAGCAATTAATGAAAGATCTAAGGTATTTCTTATTCACTTCATTAAGAGATTTGAGCACTTCCACAAGGTACGTTTCTAAATCTATCTTATTACAATTATACATTATTCATATTCTGACGCTATTCGTTACGGCGTAACTACTTTCATGAGTTACGATGTAACCATATTGCAATTTATTAAAATTTTTATAAAATCTTTTTGACTTATTAGTTACCACGTAACCTCTTTATAGAGTTACGACGCAACCACTATACAATTAGATATATAAAAATCTGACCCTTGGTTAAAACTTTAATTACGGCGTAACCCTTAAAAGGATTACGACGTAACCCTTTCACTACAATTAAATATTCTAAAAATATTAGTTACGGCGTAACTACTTATCGAATTACACCGTAACTATCTTGGCGGTATAAAAACCTTACGGAATAAAAACTAGGTTTTACGCATACACTTTTCACCGCCCACACAAACAGTAAAATTTTTCTCTGAAAAAATTTTCTTCAAGATCACTTCATCTAATCATTCTCCATGGCTGGTAAGATCTATCACTACTTTTTTTGATTTGTTTATGTCAATTATTTCAATTAGGGTTTATATTTTAATATTTTAGGGATCTTGTCTATTTGGATTAATTATTGATATTGGTTCGATTAATTGATAATTTTGATGATTTTCCCTTGTTATTTTGATTCGTGTCCTATCACTACGGGTTAATTTGGGTGTTTTGTCTTTATTAAAATGGGTTTTGGGTCACACACAAACTTAGTGGGTTAGGCGCGGTTCCTCAGCACTAATAGGTTAAAAATATATCGAAACTTTTTACCATTTGAAAAAAATTGATGGTTCCGGCGTAATCTATTGCGTAATCGAAACATCTGAGGTGCTGGGTTTATGAGGAAGTTACGGCGTAACAGGGTATTTGGTTACGCCGTAACTTGACATCAGTAAGGATTGCACTTACTCTTTCTTGTCTTATTTTCGGTGCAAACAATCCTTGAATTGGCTTAGGTTTTGGCACACCCTAATCTTTGGTATTAGGCAATTGTGCGTTGAAGAGTATGAGAAATTAAGGGCAAAGAATATCGGTCAACCCGAGGCTCTTGACTTTGAGGCATTTGGTACTTTGGCAAATGGGAAAGCTAGTCGGAAATTGAGGAAGTTTTGCAAAATTAAGTTCACGTGTAATGCTGGGTAGTTCACGTGTACTGCTTGGTTGAGGTTGTTTAGGATCACGGAGCCGGTCATTCCGGAGTACGTTCGTGAATTCCTTGCTAGTGTAGAGTTTAGTACTGATGTTGATGATGATGAAGAGGATTCAATGTTTTTCCAGCTTGGGGGCGTTTGGAGGAGATTGACTCTTAGGGAGTTTACTATGCGTATGGGTTTGTACACTGAGGAGGAGATGAAAACTGAGGCTTTTAAGCGGTTCTATAACACATGCTGGAGAAGAAGGGGTGAGAATCAAGACCTTGCTGCTTATTTCGATCAGATCGCTGTCACGGGTGGTTATAATCCAAGGAGCCCTCCGTTGTATGTTATGGTGATGAGCCCCATTCATTGACTTGTGCACTGCCTACTTGCTTGCTCTATTCGAGCAAGACACTCCGCCAAAGAAAAGATGACTATGGATGATCTTTACCTAATGCAGGGCATGGAAGGTGGGAATCACATTGATGTTCCCTTTTATTTGGCGAGGTTTTTGGCTGTGGGTGCAAAGGGGTTTTCTGGTAGGAGTCCTTTGTAGGGGGCACATTTTATTGGGAGGTTGGCTAGGAGTTTTGATCTTATGACCGATGCAGCTTTAGCTAGGGTGACCCGAGGTAGGGAGACTAGTTTGATAGGCCTGCCTAAGCTAGTGGAGTTAGGTATTTGTGTCCAGGATGTTTATGGTATGATTGAACTAGCTGGGATAGCCCCGAGGAGGGAAGTCGGGGAGGCTAGTGGTGCAGGTGGTGAAGCTGAGGAAGAAGCCGAGGAGCAGGTGCCCAGGGGACGAAGAAAGGCACATGTAAATGTTAGGGAGAGGTTACAGATCATTGATGAGAGGCTTGAGGGAATGTCGACCCATTTCAACGAGGAGATTAAAGGCCTCGAAGTGGGACTGTATGCTCTTAGTAACCAGTTTGAGGGTTTTGGTACATTGGATCTGGTGAACCAGGCCCAGTAGGATTTCTTCCATTAGAGTGCGGATAGGACGAGCCAAATTCTGCAGCACATGCATTTGAGTCACCCCAGGTGGGAAGGTCCTGAGTACGTATACCAGCCCGACATCCCCGATATCGGAGTCCAAGGAGGAGTGGCCTTCATGCAGCCTGGCGCCACTCCTGGAAGCACCACGAGCACTCCATATGATCCCTCCCAATTCCACTCCATGGATCATGATAGTCCTAGGGACGATTGATGTCCCTATTTGATGAAACAATTTGAAACAATTTTAAAACAATTTGCTACTAATGTCTGTAATAACTTAACTATTTGGATATTTGTATGATTTATCACCCATTGTACCCGTCGGGTACAAAACTTTCCCTATTCTTGTGCGGGTTTTGGTTACGTGATACGATTCTGGCGTAACCTTGGGATTAGTTACGCCAGTAACCTCTCTTCGCAGATGGCAATTCGTGAAGCAACACTTATAGTTAAGGCCCGTCCACGAACGTTACGCATTAGCCAACCCTTGACCCACCTTCAACCTTTAGTGAGACATCTTGGCGACCATTCGAGAGGGAGTTTATTTCTTTCTTGATTATTTTCATTTCTATTTTATTTTCCTTTTCTTCGTACAAATGGGACTTTGTACACTTCAAGTGGGGGCATAGGAATAGAAATGAAGTGTATGATTACTTAGCTTACTTGCCCTAATTTTCTAGTTGGTTTCAAAATTTTAAGCTTATTTAAAAAAATTTGTCATAATTTTAACCAATCTAGAATAACATAAAGCCGAGCACACTATAACCCTTATTGCCATTTGTGAGATTTAGCCTTTCCGTTTCTCCCATTTTACCCAAATCTACCATATATTGAGTGTGCCGATAGTATTGTAAACTTTAGAACTTGGCTTTTACATCACTTCGAGACCATAAACGAGTAGTGCATCAAGTTAACTTGGTGCATTTCGAAAAGGCAATTTGAAAAAAGTAAATGTTTTAGGATTACACCCAAAAAGCCTTTATGTGTTCACTTGTGTGCGTTTATCGATTAGTCGCATTGGCTTTTCGACCCCCGTGTTAACCCTCTTTGTTGCACTCACCTTTAGTGCAAGATACCCCTAGTTACACCCTTTTTGAGCCTATCATTTCATTTTCTAACCCTTATTTTCGTTACACCCTTACACCTTAGCCTACCGTGTAGTTTTATCTTTTTACCTTGAAGCCATTGTTCACCCTTGTTTGAAGTTCAAATAAAGTTCCATGAAGAGTATCATCTACATCTCACTAAAGATCGTCAAAGACCCCAAAGTAATCACCTTATGTTCAGCTCAAGTGGGAGGAAGTAGATCATTGTATCTAAATGCATTTATGCAAAAAAAATTATAAAGAAAAAATAAAAAAAAAATAAAAAATTGAAGTATGTTTGTTGATAGTGCGAAAAATTATAAGCACTACATGAAGAAATTGGCATTGAGAATAATTTTCTCGATCACATGCAAAGGTTGGAAGAATAAGTTCAAGAATAAATAATGGTGGATTCCGGAGGCATGTGCTGACCATATGAAGATGAACCTTGAATTATTGGTTGGACGTTGGCAACTTGGTTTTAAGCTAAAACTATTTGTTTTCTTTTTCCTTTTCACCCATTAATTATCCCATGCCTATCCTTACCATGTTTGTCGTGAAGCGTTTCTAGGTGATGCAGCGAGCAATCCTTGATGTCTTGGCCATGGATTTGGTCATGTATCATTGATTTTGTCCACTATGCCGTGACACATTAGTAATGACACCACCCCTAAGCCTTTAAAACTAAACCCAACATTGCTTTCTAAAATTGGCATTAATCTTAGCTCTAGTGGTGGAGTTGTGTGTAATTGCCAATCTTATGATATAATACTTGCTATGTCCGTTCAATTGAGTGATCACCCCGAAATTAACACTTAGAATAGGATGAGTGAGAATGTTTTTGTTCCCATTTCATGAGGTGTTCGGCTCTTATTTATATTCTAGCATGGAAATTAAAATTGCGCATTCTTCAAGGATGTATCTTTTGCGCCTAAATTGGTCTACTTGAGGCAAGTAGAGTTTAAGTGGGGGATATTTGATAACATCAAATAGTCCCGAGTTTCTAAGTTAATTTCCCCTTTATCATCACATTTTGAGTTAATTATTAGTGAAAACATCCTTATTCCTTATTATTTCATTTCAGGACACATTCGAAGTAAGGAAGCTGCAATTGGACGTTTTCTAGCCCTATTGATTCTACTGTCTCATAATTACGGCGTAACCAAGTAATGAAGTTACGACGCAACCAAAGATTACGAAGACTACGGCGTAACCCTCAGCTCAAGTTACGCTGTAACTGCTGATAAGCTTAAATCAACAATGACTATGGCGTAACCCTCAGCTCAGGCTACGCCGTAATAAAGATTTACACTGGATTATAGAAGCTACGGCTTAACCCCAGCAAAGGTTACGTCGTAACCTATGGATAAGCACAAAATATTGAAGGAAGTTACGGCGTAACTACCTAATAAGGTTACGCCGTAACTAGTTTGAAGCCTATAAATAGTCGATGATTTCATCAGTTTTAGATATCTCTCCTTTCCCAAACCTTCTAGGGTTTGGGGAGATCAAAACACAGAAGAAGAAGCATGGTTTAGGAGCATAAATAACGAAGTACTCGTCTATGATTTCCTTTGCATTCGAGTTTGGATTCTTTTTATATTTTTCTAGATCTTATATTATGAATTCATGTCTTTAATTAAAGTTTGCATTTATGTTATTGTTATTCTCTATAATTCTTTATAGACATTTGCTAGTCTTTTCATAGATCGCTAGCCTTGGTAGTATTATAAGCTTGATAGTATCTAAAGGGCTGGGAGATATGACCAACTAACCCCAGTCCGATAGATAGCGAAGTATGGGAGGAATTGGCCATAGTACGACCACTCTTCGTGTGCGAATTGACCAAATGATCACTTATCAAATGGAGGTATTTAAGAGGTTAGGGAGAATCTAAGTTCCTAACGGCCGGGTTCCCACCGTCTAGATCTAGTAGATTTGGTGCTTAATGACTGCTATTAGGTTGCCGAATGATCCCGGGTGACATGCTCATCTTGGTGAGGAATCTATGAATCATAGGCCATGACGAATCAACCAAAGGAGTCTGGTGATAATTAACCACTATATTGAATCTTCGTATCGAGAATCAATTCATATTTGTATTCTTCATTAAGCTTTGTTTATCTATCTCTTTTCCCTAAATTTCTAGTGTCTGTGTAAGTAGAATAATAGCATATCTAAGGATTATATCAACTTTGTCATACCCATATATTATCTAATCATCTTAGTTCTTTCAAGGTCACAGTTCTCTTGGGATGATACTCGGATTTACCTAAGGCTTTACTACATCTGATCGGGTACTCTGCCCGTTAGTATGTGTCTATCCTAAGTTATCTAAGTTTTATAAATATTAAAAGCAGGATGAAGTAGCACATCAGATGTGAAGGATGGTGTTACAGAAGGTCAATAGGTTGTAGGAGTTAAACCACATGGCACATCAAAGATGTTGTTACACAACACAAAAGGTTTACAGTTTTGCAACCTCAAATATTACAAATCAACCTCTTCAAGCCATCTCTAAAAGCTATATCAAATACATTCCATGCTTCAATTCATTCAATTTCGAGGCTTCAATTCATTGAATTGAATGTTGTCAAAGAGGGTGTTACAGAAGACAAAAAGGTTGCGGAATTTTAACCTCAAAGTATACAAGCCAATGTGTCCATGAATGCAGAAGTTCAACAAACCAGTTGGTGGTTACAGGAATGTAGAAGTTTAACATCAAGGCACCATCTGCTATAATATTAATTATTGTTACAGTTTTAGAAAAATCAAAAAACTTTTTAATTAGTGACCAGGAGCCTATATAAACCGAATAGACCTTAGTTTATACATCATCGGTCGAAATCAAAAAGAAAAAATCTACCATCTCTATCACCAATCTGTTCACAATCACAACAACATGATAACTGAGTATACCACAGCCTCAACCAAGGCCAAAACCATAACCAACCCTACTTCTAGACACAACCAAAACCCTCACTTTACTCCCCCAACTCGCATATCAAGACTCGAACAGAAATAGTAAATACCATTATAAAATCTCAACTTTTCTTTCGTGTTATACAAAGTTCCGCAAAGACTTTTGAAAGTTAAACTAACGAAAGAATGAATCATCATCGAAAGGTCAAGACTCTTGAACATAAATGAAATATTAAATAATCTTAGATTGGTTTTCGTGATTGATTAATGTAACAGCAAGACCATCGAAGGTCTTACACACGAAAAACCATTCATAACATATTTTTTCACAAACTTATACTTCATCATTAATATCCAAACAAAAGCAAAGAAAAATGACATATCATCATTCTCTTTTCTTGGTTCATTCATAGACATAAAGACAAAACAATGATTAAACACAACATCAAACCTACCCGAGACCATCTTTCGGATCTTGAAGCTTTAAATTACGCACTCTTGATTCGGATTAAGCATAAATTTGAAGACGTAGGTACAAGTATGGATGTCTATGTGTTGGTGGTTATTAGTCAATGACGGTGGTGTAGATAATCAACTTCAAGAAGCGATCAAGCTGTTTCGTGAGAAACAAACAATGGTCGTGATATGTATACCACCGGTGGTTACCGGATATCACTTGGAATCGTGTGATCACTTTCTAAAGTAACTATTAAACCCTAATGCAGGTATCACGAATATCTACTTGGGATAAGACCAAATGCGGTTAGAAATTAGGCACAATTCTTTAACCCTTGCGCTTATAAGTGTTATGTGTTTTCATGTATCTTTCATGCATGTTCGAGATCTCTATTTATAGGAGGTTACTCTTGACCGTTCAATGGAATTATGAGTATTAATCGGCCCATTAATAGCCTCATAATCATCCCATTATAGCCGTTAGTGGTTACATGACCAATTAAGCGTGGTCATAATGATGCGATTGTAACTATCATTTATCGATTACTTATTTGATGCTTTCATAGTGCTTCGGTGGTTACCTTTGCTTTAGTGGAAGCGCCTTTGCTTGATGTAAACACAACTTGGTGAGATACCACCGGTGGAAACATCGATCTGGCCGGCAATCTTGCTGGTGGAAACACCGATAATCGATGTTAACCACAACGATACTTTCACCAAGCACTACCAATACATACCACTATTAGAGTCGGGTGTTCATGGACCTTATGGGTGTACTCCGTACCTCCTAGCCCATTACAAGGTGTGAACCATCCCACAAGTGCACTAAATTTTCCAACAATCCTCCCAAATTTAGTTCCTCCTTTTGCATGTAAAATAAACATCAAGCAAAACATGTGCATAAGCGAAAATGTCACGAGGATTGAATTTCCATCTTAGTAATTACGTTCAAATATTAGAGAATCGGGGTGTTCTAAGAATTGAACCCTTCACCCATTTGAATACACGAAGATAACTACACAAGTTTTCAAACACTTAAAAGCTCACGACACTATACAAGCCATGTGTCCATATCCAAATTCATAAATGTTGTAAAAGCTAAAAGTCCAAAAGCTTCTGAGCGGCAAAACTTCAACATTTACATAGGTGGTTCCTCTTTATTCATGCTCCTGCCAAGCACTTTTTCAAAGATAAGTTAACCATTAAGTAAAGACTTCATCCTCCTTTCGGCAAGTTCGAGCACAACCTTGGGATGTAAAATAAACATGTGCTCCGATCCATCGAATGTTCGACTTTCCACATTGAACTCGGCTCCCAAGTTTCCTTAGGAGGAGTTGGGTGTCCTAGCATTCGATGACTAAGTTGGACTTAAACCCGTCCACTTTAGCGACTTTATAACCAAGTCTCTGCTTGGTCCGCCGTCAAGTGATCGGCTAAGTTACATTGAGATCTAACAAACTCTATAGATACCACCCCATTCATGATAAGCTCGCGAATCATGCTATGCGACACCTAAGTGTCTAGACTTACCATTGTACATCGGCTATAAGCCCTAGCCAATGTAGTTGCACTATCACACAGGATAGAAATGGGTGCTATAGGTTTAGGCCACAATGGAATCTCGAAGCAAGTTTTTCAACCATTCGACTTCTTTACAATTCTTTGCTAAAGCCACAAATTCAGATTCCATTGTTGAGCCGGTGATGCAAGTTTGCTTCTTGGATGCCCAAGAAATTGCACCTCCACCAGTAGGAATACCCGACCCTTTGGTAGACGAATTGTCTTGATGTTCTTGATCAACTTGCATCGGTGTAACCTTCCAACAACGATGGGTAACGATATAAGAGACTATAATCCATAGTTCTCTTGAATACTTGATACCCTTTGAGCGCTTGCCGGTGATGAGCACTAGGGTTACTAGTATACCGCTCAACTTTCCCACTGCAAAACCAATATCGGTCTTGTACAAGTCATGGCATACATTAGCGACCAATTACCTAGAATACTCAAGTTGAGATCTGACTTTGCCATTATTAGGCATCGACTTCTCACAGTATCCATAGGTGTACTCACGAGTACAATCAAAGTAATTGAATTTCTTGACACCTTCTCAATATAATGAGGCGAGAGATAGAAATTCTTTTACTTTCATGTTTAATCCTTATACCAAGGATAACATCGGCCTCCCCATGTCTTTCATGGAGAATCTTGATGACAAAATTCCTTTGTCGGTCGACTGATTTTGAGTCGGTGCGAAGATCAACATGTCATCAACATATAGACAAATGATGACTCCTTTGCAGTTCATCAAATTTGCTATATACACATTTGTCGACTTGGTTAAGAACATAACCACTAGAAAAACCACTTCATCAAACTTTTGATGCCATTGTAGGTGCTGCTTAAGTCCATAAAGAGACTTAATCGGTTTACACACCTTGTTTTCATTGCCGGGCATGATGAAGCCACGAGGTTGGTTCATGTAAACCTCCTCTTCAATTCACCATTCAAGAAAGTTGTCTTCACATCCATCGATGAATAACGATTTTGAATAGATGCTAAAGCAATCATCAGTCTTATAGTGCGATACGAGCCGCGGGGCATAGGTATCAAAATAGTCTATCACGACTTTTGTTTAAAGCCACGAATAACTAATCTAGCCTTGAACTTTTCAATAGTTCCATCTACCTTCATTTTCCTTTTGAAAATCCATTTGCAACCAGAGGTTTGCAACTGGTGATAGATCAACCAACACCAAGTGTTGTTGCCCATGATGGGATCCATCTCATCATTAATTGCTTCTTTCGAGCAATATCTTAGGACTTCATTGCTTCTTCAAATGTTTTGGGGTCATCCTCAACAATGAAGCAATAGGAGTATTGATGCGAAACCTCATCCTAGTACCTTCAACTAAGTATAGTTGAAACTCGAGGTCAAATGACTTTGGAGTCGACCCTTTTGCTCTTCTGAGACGGGTTCAGTTGTTGAACCACAACCTCATCGGGGACCATGATGGTTCATCATCGAGGACCTCGATACACCGATGTTATGAGTTCCATTAGGAATCCTCATTCTTGGTCTAGGGATGATGAGAATCTATTCTCATCAAAGTGCGCATCCGCGATTCAATTATAGAGTTAAGCGAAACATGTTCATTAGGTTCGATAACATAGAACCTAAAAGCCTTGGAATGCTCGGCATATCCAACAAAGATGCGATCAATGCCTCTTTCACCCAAAGTTTTTGCTTTGGATCGAGAGTCTTACAACAACACTACAACCCCAAACCTTGAGATAGTTCGGGTTGGGTTTCCTTTTAGTCGAGTTCATAAGGGTAACCTTGTTCCTTTTGTTGGGAACCCTATTTAATAAATAGCAAGTGTTAACATAGCTTCACCCAGAACCCTTGACTCGATCTGAATAGGACAACATGGAATTAACCATCTCCTTGACACCTGTTTTCCTTTGAAATACCATTTCTTTGAGGAGTATAAAGGCGATCATTTCATGAATTATTCCAACAGATGAAAGTCTTGAGTATCCATGTACTCACCTCCTATCGATCCTTAATATTTTGATCAAAGACCCAAGTTGTAATTCAACTTGTTTTAAAAACTTTGAATTTATCTAATGCTTCATCTTTTGTATGTAATAAATATACATAACAAAATCTAGAAGCATCATCAATAAATGTCACAAAGTACTTCTTATTCCCCAAAGAAGGGTGGCATGCAAATCACACAGTCCTTTGTGAATGAGCTCAAGATCTTAGTCTCGCGACTAACACCACGAAAGGGTTTCTTAGTTATCTTGGTCAACATGCAAGTTTACACTTTTCGTGTCCATGTCAGCGAGGATTAAACCATCCGCCGACATATCTTGCATCCTTTATAGTAAACATGACCAAGTCTAGCATGCCAAAGGGTAAAATCGGTTTGATCATATGTGGTGCACAAAAGGCGAAATAACAACATCGGTGGTAATATTAAGCTGAACATTTGATTACATAAATAACCAAAACCAATAAAAACACCACATTTAGAAAGAACAAATTTATCATTCAATAACTTGTTTATATCCATGATTATTCAAAACACTACTTGAAACCAAGTTCTTCACGATATCGGGAACATGAATAACATTAAACAAAGTTACAATCTTTCTGAACTAAACCTAAGATCTACACAACCACGACCATGCACCAAGGTGTTGACTCATTTCCCATGTGAAGAATAGAACCATCATTCGATGACTCATAAGTCTTGAACGACTTCTATCTTTACACATGAGCTGTTGCACGAGTCAACCCACCACGCAACATCATCATCACGCACATAAAAGATTCGAGATACATATGTAACATAATAAATCGAAAAGACTTATTAAACATATTCGACCTTTCGGTGAGTTGGTGAACCACCACTCCACGAACCATTAGTGCACGATCCATTGGCTTTACCACCAACTTTAACACCCTTGCGGTCCCTTTTAATGTGACCGGTCTTGCCACATTTCCAACAAGTAGGTGTTGCCTTCTTGTTAGGATCGCCCTTGTGTTGTCATGATACTTGCGTTTGCCTTTGTTGTCATTGTACACGGTGGAGTTGTTATGCTCCACCATATTGAACAGATGGTCGGCGACATTGCCACTCTTTGGCTTGTCATTATCACGCACCTTGAGAGATTCCTCAATGTGCGGATGATTATAACTCAACAAGAGTTAACTCCTCCTTCATATGTTTCAAGGTATGCTTGAAATCTTTCCATGAAGGAGGAGTTTATCAATGACACAAGAGACTTTGATAGCCTCATCCATGTTCATTTGGTGTTGTGTAAACCTTCCAGTATTCCAAAGTTCATTGTATTGTTCCATAAGCGGTCTTGAATCGGTCATTTTGTAATTGTGAAATTACTAACAAGGAACTTCTTACTTGATGCATCCTCGACCATATATTTGGCATCAAGGAATCCACAATTCTTTGGAAGATTCAAAGTTCGATAAATATCAAACAAAGAATCGGACATACCATTGAATAAGACCTCTGCATATGTAGTCATCATTCTCCCACTTGCTCCTCCTTACGATGCGCTCCCGTTGGCATCATCCCCATCATAAGGAAAAGGTGTAGTCGGCACATACACCACACTGCTTGCAGCGACAAGAGTGCATCTTACGCCACCTCCTAAAGTCCACCCTTCAAACTTGTCCGACAGCAAAGTTTGAAGCCATGTGATTCATTCGTGATTGCCATTGATTATCACAAAATAGTTTACTTTGATTTTTGGTGGTTATTCGTCCCGGCGAGGTGTAGATAATCAACTTGGTGAGAAGCGATCAACTGTTGGTGAAACAAACAATGGTCGTGATATGAGATACCACCGGTGGTTCTGGATATCACTTGGAATCGTGTGATCACTTTCCAAAGTAAACTATTCGACCCTAATGCACGGGTATCACGAATATCTACTTGGGATAAGACCAAATGCGGTTAGAAATTAGGCACAATTCTTTAACCCTTGCGCTTATAAGTGTTATGTGTTTTACGTATCTTTCATGCATGTTCGGATCTCTATTTATAGGAGGTTACTCTTGACCGTTCAATGGAATTATGAGTATTAATCGGCCCATTAATAGCCTCATAATCATCCCATTATAGCGTTAGTGGTTACATGACCAATTAAGCGTGGTCATAATGATGCGGTTATAGCTGTCATTTATCGATGCTTATTTGGTACTTTCATAGTGCTTTCGGTGGTTACCGCTTGATTGAAGCGCCGCTTGCTTCGATGTAAACACAACTTCGTGAGATACCACCCGGTGGAAACGATCTGTTTAAATCTTGCCGGTGGAAACAACGATAATCGATGTTAACCACAATGATACTTTCACCAAGCACTACCACTATTAGAGTCGAGGTGTTCATGGACCTTATGGGTGTACATTAGTACCTCCTAACCCATTACAAGGTGTGAACCATCCCACAAGTGCACTAAATTTTCCAACACTATGTCTGTGTTTGTTCTATGATTTGTGAGTCGGAGATGAGATGAGATGAGATGTAGATGTTGATTTGAGTTATATTTGAAGATGAGATGAAAAGCAATTGGGAGAGAGAAAAGATGAAGAATGGGCGGATGTTATAATGTTATTAGAGCGGAGGGTGTGGTAACCTTGAGTTAAACCTTAACACACTGCCACCTCAGCGCTACATCAGCTTTAACCTTTTCACCTTAACTAAAAAAACACCCTTATCATAACTCACCCTTAACTCACTTTAACTCAAATATTTTCAAATTCAACCCTTAAACTAAAACTAATACTTCATTAAATAAAAAACATAACATTTAAAACACGAATTACATTCAACATTAAAGTTAAACACGAATTACATAGTACGATTAATACAAACAGCCACGAAAGTAATGAAAATAAAACTACAAATTAATAAAAGAAATCATCTGAGTTATAACCCTCCTCACTCGAAGAGGATCTAAACTCGCCATCATAATACTTTCCTTCCATGATGTCAAACCAGATTACGCCTAAGATATTACGCATCCACGGCTTCTGTTCCAAATGAGCGGCTTCTCGCGTGCCTCGTTTTCGTATCTCTCTAAGATTTGCCTCATCATGCTCAAGTTCTCGAAGATAGTCCTCGATAAACCCAAACCGATTGTTTTGGAGGTCCACCGTGGAGTGTTAACGGTGGAGTGTTAACCGGTGGAGTGTTTACAAATACATTTTCGGTTGGAATCCGGAAAGACATCTTACGGTAGAGTGTGATAAACTTCATCTTCGGTGGAAAGGTATTTTTACGGCACTTGTGGTGGGCCGAGGAATTGTTAGGAGAAGTCTTTGCGAGACATTGTTGAGAATCTATGTGTGAGTTGTGTGTATGAGTTGTGTGTGATAAACAACTCGATAGAGTTGTATATATAGGCCAATTTGATTTGAATTTGAATTTGAATAAATCCGCTCATATTTGAATTTTTTTAAATTTTAAATTTAAATCTGGTTATCCCGGTCAGACGGAACTATTTAAATTTAAATTTGAATAGGTTGAGGGGGTGTAGGTGAAAATTTGTTTTAAATGTTATGCAAACATTGAGGGGGTGAAATGATTTTTTTTATTTATTTAAATTGCAGCTTAACAATGCGTTAAGGGCTTAACATGCCCACGTTAACGTCCCCTTAACGCACAAACACGGTGTGGTTAACACACCTTAACACAGGCGCGTTAAGGGTTAACACACAACCCACGTTATCATACCCTTTGCTCTTAGGGTTCAAAATGTGTCAACTGATAAGAGAGTGTAGGGTAAGAATGTGTTTTAGGGCTAGAATAGATGGGCTGATGAGTCTTCTATTACCATATAAGTGTTTACTGAATATTGAGAAAATTGTAAAGAAGAATCTCGGATGCATAATCATTCACTAAAGTGGTTCTCAATGGCCAAAATTTTCATGTTACGATGATAGTATTATGTTTTTCTTAAAGGAAATACAGTGATATTTTGATTAATAAAACTTTACTTTTTAATTTAATCTATGTATCGATCTCATCAAACTTAACACTAATGTTGGTGACTAAATAAAAACAACATGGAATAAAAAAATTGTGTGGTGTAGTTCACGACTATGATAATCAAAGACTAATATTTGGGTGAATACTTAGACTTGGAACATCGTGCTTATATCTATATCAACATCAGTTCAATAAATCTATTGCATGTTGATAAGGATTTAAAAGATACTATTTTGAGGGGTCATTTAAGCCCTTAATTGATCACTTTTGTATCCGTTACTACCTAATTTCATTCATTTTCACTTTTTAGGTCTCTTGAAGGCAATTGCTGGAATGACACTTATTCGAACGAAAAGGCGCGAATATATGAAGAAAATGGCCAACGTCAAGAATCGAGACACTCAGGCTGCTGGAACTGAAGGTGACGGCATCACTACCTGAATGGCGACGCCGTCGTGCCCATTTTCTGACGGCTCAGTAGCCAAATTGCTTAATATCAAGTGACGGCTTCAGGTATTAAAAGAGTAGGGAGTCACAGCTCAGACGACCTAGATTTAATCCAGACGACGTCAGAGACGGAACGGGATGGCGTCACAAGCATAAGGTGACACCGTCGCAAGACTAACGTGGCCAAGACGAAACCCTAATGACGGCGACCAGACGGCGTCACAACCTAAAAGGTGACGCCGTCGCGATTGTAATATTATATATAGAAACCGAATTTTTCAGTTTTCAGTGTGTAGTTTTGTGGAGTAAAAACCTAAACCGAACCAAGGCTGTCTTGTACATTATTTTAGGGTTCCATACCCTATCTTACATCAAGATAAGTGTTTTACTTCATTAATTCAATCATGTCTTCAATTAATTGTGTGTATGCTTGCATGTTTTCCATGTCCGGCTAATTTATTTGTGTGTTTGCTTAGGGAATATGAAACTTGATTATTGATTATTGATTGGTTGTCTCTTATCTTAATTGTTAAATGATCTAGTATTGAGATAGGTCATTCGTTGTGTAGTTAATGCTTGATTGATCTTTGTGAACCTTAGCTTATAGTAACCTAGAGTCATTGTAGGCTAAAATATCCGAAGAGTACCTTAGAGTTTAGTTTATAAATCCTAGAGATTTTGTAGGCAAGAACCTTTGGTAGTTTCAAAGAGTTAGGGGTAAACGCATACCCTACGACCTTAGACACACAACGCGATTAAGATTAAGGATGTGACAATTCAACCATCAATAGGAGATAATTAAGGAGTAATACAGCCTAAGTAAACACATTCTTAAACTATCATACGAGCACACAATAATTAGACATAGACTACCCACTAGTTAGATTAGATAATTAGAAAAGTAGAGTAATCGGTAGAAATACCACCCCCCAAATCCAAACCCCGAGATTCGTACTTTTCCATTTCCTATAAACATAAAAAGCACAAAATAATCTTCTTCAACCCCAACCTTAGCGTAGTAATTCCTACTAGCATTCCTATTCCCCAGAGAACGATATCAATACCCGTGGCTTACCCTAATACTACACTACAACGATTAGGTTCACTTGCCTAGGGTGTTATAAAACTTGCTCGACGAAAGGAAGTTCTTTTGACCTCGAGCGCGCTTTGTAAGCGTCATCAAGTTTTAGGCGCCGCTACCGGGGAATAGAATAGCTAGTTAGGAGTTCACTTCACTTAGGTTTCCCTTGCTTGATTCCTATCAAGTAAGCCTTTTTTTTTCATTTGTAGCTTCCTCGTAGTCTATCCCCTTTCTTCGTGACCTTTGTTAGTAACCCCATCACTTTTCAAATGGAAGGTGATAACCCACCACCATTCATCAACCTACCACCCAATGACCGCCAAGAGCCCGTACTCTTGGTGAATACTCGATACCAAGCCACCTGGGCTATAGAAACACCATTGAGCTTCTCGACCAAGCCCAAACTACGGCCTGCGATCCGACACCATCCGGTTGGTGCAAACCGGATGTGCATTCTATTGACTTCATTTGAAGATCCTAATCGACATCTTAAGGATTTCCTTAAAATTGTCGATTCCATCGACCTCGATGCTACTACTCGGGAGACCACGCGCCTGCGTCTCTTCAAATTCTCTCTACGGGACCAAGCTAGTAATTGGCTTGAGCGACTTCCCGCCGGCTCCATCTCAAGTTGGGATGATCTCACCTCTCGTTTCCTTGCTCAATTTTTCCCACCGTGAAGAACCACTAAGCTTAGGAATGAAATCTTGATGTTCCAACAACATCAAGGTGAATCTCTCTACGAAGCATGGACTCGATTCATAGACTTACTCCATAAAGTCCCTCATCACGGCATTGATCTTTGGCTTCAAGTCCAACTCTTCTATGATCATGTCAACTTCCCCACTAAGCGATCCATTGACCAAGCGGCCGGTGGAAAACTTAGTGATCTCACCGCGGATGAATCGTGGGGTATAATATAGGACCTTGCTCTCTATGACAACGAAGTTGGAATGACCCCGTGAGTTGCCCAAAACCGTAAAGGCAATCTCCTTGCCTTCCTTGACTCACAATCTTCCGACCGTAGGATGCTCAAGCTTGAAGATCAAGTTAAATTCCTAATGAGCTCCTACAATAATCCTAAGTCTTCACATCAAGTGAATAAAATCACTTTACCTTGTGAATTATGTAGTGGTCCACATGACACTCGTGATTGCACAAGACTCTCCGAAACAAGCTTTTGCGGATTACGCCTCCATGCGTGCAAGCGAGGCGGAGATAAGTGGTACACTTTTAAGCTCGAACAAAACAACTTAGGAAACTTAAGTGGAACCAAAATTCAAAACCACCCCAAAGCTCATCTAGTCCACCTAATAGGTTCAACCATCCAAACACCGGGAACCCCACTAGTCTTGAGGCAATTGCATCTAGATTCATGTCATCTCAAGAAACTCGATTAACTAAGCTTGAAGCCGATTTCAAGCACGACAAGACGAGATGACAAACAAACTTGATGCCCTCCTAAAAGCCTTAAATGACCGGGAAGTTGGAGCACTCCCAAGTGACACTATAAATAACCCAAAAGTGAATTCGATTTCATCGACTTCATGTTCTTCTTCACCATGGGAGAAGGAGTATCCATGCCCTTTACACCTAACGATCCACTCGGTGAATGCCATCAACAAGGGTTCCAAGAGACCCCAAATAAGGTACCAAGGCCTCGCCCCATTGGTACAACCTACTCTTGAGAAACCCATCAACCAAGAACCCAAACCTAATCTAGAGGAGGAGTACAAGGAACTCCATCAAGAAAAACCGGTTCTTGAAGTCTTAGCTCATGCACCTTACTATAATGCCTTAAAAGAAAAATATGAGTTAGAACTTAAACTTGGAAAACATGGGTCCACATTTGTGCAAAATAATCTACCTAAGAAGTTAGACGATTCCGGCTATTCACTCTTCCGTGTAGGCTTGGAACTTCCAAACCTCTCGATGCTCTAGCCGACTTAGGATCATGCATCAATCTCGTTCCGTTGTCCCTCCATAGAAGCATTAACCTAGGTAAGATAGAACCAATGGAAACCATCTTAGGTTAAGAGGACGGTAGTATTGCATATCCGGTAGGGATAATTAAGGATATGGTAGTACACATAGGAGAATTAACTCTTTTGGCGGTTTCCATGTGCTAGACATGAATAAGGACCCGACATGCCCATTGCTAGTAGGAAGAGGATTCTAGCCACCGCTAGTGCCATCATTGATTGTAAGATGTCCAAAATAGTGGTAGGAGAAGGGTGCTAGGTCAATTTACGATGTCAAGAAGCATATTTACTACAAGGAAGAGGAAATCCGCATGAGATTAGATTGGATAGAACACCATCTAGATATGGACCTTGGATTAATAAAGACTTCATAGGTCCCCAACGACCTTTCTATCTAGATGAAGCCTTTGCTAGTAAAGCAACTTTCCATGAAAAAGAAATGGCTAGGGATATGGAAGTGAACCCGTTCGAGGATGCCTTAGTATTTTGGAAGATGACCGAGTTCCTAGGAAGCCTACCCATTAATTTAGTTATGAACAAGTGGAAAGTTGAGAGTGATAAGCCTAAGCATAAGTGGAATTGGGATAGACCACCTAGTGATGGTAATGAAGAGTGGCACATTAGGATAACGATCTATGATCCCGATGGAGAGAAGTTTGAAAAGGCTTATCGAACCAAACGTACTACTAGGAACTTAAATGATAAGTTTGATCCTTATGACATTCTTGAGGATAAGCTTACTTATATCGGTACGTAGGAGCACGACTTGAGTCTATCTACAAGACTCATAAATAAAGAAAAGCACCGTGGGAGGCAACCCGATGCGAGGTTTCTTGACCGGTCTTAATATTTATAGTGTCTCGCTATACCTATGGTCTACCCTAATGCACTAACGGGCAGTGTACCCGGTCGTGTGTAGTGTAGTAAACGGTAAAGCCGAGGTCGTCCCAAGAGCTACGAGGATCAGAAATTAACTTAAGTCTATGTCACGATATTAATGGCTTTTAAGATAGAAATAAAATTAACTAATAAAACAACGAAATAAAAGAAAGCAGATAAAGGCAAAAGATGTGATCAATGAAGGAGAATGGTGCTAACCTAGTTACTCATCCTAGCTAGTTATGTCTACGTCTACTTACTTCCAATTCCTTCAGGTGGGGTTAAAGTCGAGAGGACAACATTTGGTCAATTCGCCCTAACCTATCAGCAAATATGCCACCACAGAGAAATCAGGCGCACCGTCATAAGTCCTGTTGTTCCCGGTCCCTAAGCCGAGTCATTAAGTACCGCTACATGCTAGATTTATAATAGTAAGTGCCGGCCGTTAGGAACTTAGACACTACACCCCCAATTCTTAAGTTCATCCAAACGATAGGTGATTAGTTGGTCAAATCGCACAAGTAGAAAGGGTGGTTAGTTGGTCATATCTTACCTTTCCGTCTCGATCCGCTCACCTAGGGTCAGGTTGGTCATATCTCCTAGGCAATTGGCCTATACCGCCATTCAAAACTACCGAACCAAGGGTGGCTACCAATAAACTATGCATGCATACACTTAGAAATAATTGTGCGGAAATAAAGTAAACGTAAACAAAACAATTAAGGAATCATAACTAGGCCACACTGGGTGCTTAGCCAAACATATAGTAAATCATACCAACAAAATGAATAAATCATAAATTGAATTGAACATAATGTTTGATACAAATTACTTGATTTAGAGCTAATAATGATGATGATTGTGAGTGAATTCTTCCTTCAAACGGTTTTGATCTGGAAAATACCACAGGTGGTGCTCTAATCGACCCCTAGGAGAGGGGTGAAGAGAGATGTTGAAAATTGCAGTTTAGGGGGTTGTATTTATAGGCCCGACATGGTTACGGGTAAACTAAATAAATTAATTACGTCGTAACTAAAGTTACGCCGTAACTAATATATATTAGTTACTGCAGTAACTATATAAGATTTGGCAACTTTACTTTTCTTGGTCATCAAAATATGTTGAAACTTCATTGCACTTGGTTGGCGCTTTTAGTCCACAAGTAGCGTGTTGATTCAAATTAAGTCCAAAAGCCTTAATAATACTTACGGTTTCAACCTCGTCGTTCTTGATATATTTATACTTGGTCCTCAAAGTGGATAAAATAAATATTAACTTGCCACTTCTAATCCACGGACCTCAAAACTTTGCGCCCAGTAATTAATTACGGCGTAACTAATTATCCGAGTTACGCCGTAATCCTTCTTCATCTCATACTTATCCTCCAAAATAATCTCTACGGCGTAACTAAATTGCCATGTTACGCGTAACCTTCAAGATAATAATTACGGCGTAACCATAATAATTGGTTACGCCAGATCCTTCAAAGCTCATATTTACGCCGTAACCTTATTAGCTAGTTACGGCGTAATCTTCACATAAAATCCAAAGGCCCCCGTAAATTAATCTACAGAACATAAACTTAGCCTTTAATCACTTCTTTTCCGCTCCAACGCCTCATTCATCCTGAAATGCAAATATAAACGAATATGAAATAATTAAGTACGATATTAATGCAAATGAGGCCATAAACACGGGAGTTTGATATATAAAAGATCATGCTAATTTGATGTTATCAAATATCCCCCCACTTGAATCCTACTTGTCCTCAAGTAGACCCTATAAATAATTTTTAAAAAGATATCTCCCGAGATTAATTGGAAGTTATGAGTCTAAAAATCACCTAAGCTATAAAATTCCTAACCGAGCACCTTACGAAAAGGGAATTGAAATCACACTCTCTCTCATAATTCACGTGTTTAATATTTTTGGGGTGATCAGTCAACTGCTCAGTCATGGCGAGTATTCTATCATAGGCTTGGCAAAGATACTAATCTCAACCGCTAGAGTCTATAGATGCAGCTATTCTAAAAGGCAATGGGTTGACACAACACAGGCTTATGGGGTTATTTTGTCATTACTAACAAGCTACGGCGAAGGGGACAAAACCAATGATACATGACCAAATCCATGGCCAAGACACCAATGATTGCTCGCTTCTTCACCTAAACTCGATTCATGACTAAGGGTAGGATAAGACATGGGAAACATTTAATGGGTGTAAGACACGAAACAAATAGATTCCTAAGTCCATAGTCGCCCCACCACTAGTCGCATTCAATCCCATAGCAAAAATCGAGGGTCAAGAGTCAAGGGGTCTTCAATACATGAGTCAATGCATAAGAAATGTAGTGTAGTGCCTCATAATCTCCATAAAATAGGCAAATAAGATGCATTAACTCGACCTTCATAATCAATGAAAAAAAGTATGTGCTTATAAAAAATTGTAAAATTTGTGTACTTTTAGCACATATTTCAACCAAAAACAACCATTTCTATCTCCCATCCCCCCACTTGAAATGTACAATGTCCCCATTGTACGAATATTGATTAAAATTTAAAATGCAAGATAGAAATGTTTGGGTTTCTAATTTTATATGTAAGACACAACGGATATGTAAAAAAATAGCGCCAATTGAAACAAGGCGAGAATATTCAACACAATACGACACATAAGCTGATTTATATTACGATCAACAATAAACAACTAATAAAATCTTGCTTGCATTCTCATCATTTTTTTTTGACTTTTTCACCTTTTTTTTTTTTTTTGATGCAAGACAAGGTATACATGAATAAAAAATAAAACAATACGAACACATAAAGCATCCCCCACTTGAGATCAACTATCATCTAAACCCGATTTTCTTCCAAAACCATTTATTCAAAACCCGCGACTTTCACTAATGGAACCAAAATTAACCAACAGTACCGGACCATGGACATAAGGAAACTACGGGGTAGGCTAGGCGATGGGTGTAACGAAATAGTTATATTGGGTGAACAAAATGAAAGGAAAGGCTCTGAAGGGTGTATCTAGGGGTATCTTGCACTAATGGAGAGTGCAAACAAAAAGGGTTTAACAGGGGGATTGACTAATCAATGTGAAAAGCCAATATACACAAACATAAATGATGGGCTATATGGGTTTAATCCTAAAATTGCCTTATATCCTAGCTGCACCGATCACACCAAGTTACCTCAGTGTAATGCTCATGATAATGGTCTCGAAAAGATATACAAAGCCAAGTTCTAAAGTCTACTACTCAAGCACACTCATTTTATGGTATTATGTATAAGGGGAAAATGGAAAGGCTTATCCTCACACAATGGAAATATAGGGTAGGTGTGCTCAGTCTAGATTAATCTAGTTAAGTAATGAAAAACATGTCAAAATTTTATTAATGAAACACTTTTCATCAAAAACTAGAAAAATAAAGGCAAGTAAAATCAAGCGGGTGTCTATGTCTAATCCCTTCCCCCCACTTGGGTCATACTTAAGCATATAAATAAAAGATAAGAAGGGTTAGAATTGGAACAGAAAACTCCCTGGATTTGCTCTCGCATGATCGAAGACACACGAACAAACGCGTCCCGCTTTGAGATTCATGAGCAAACTTTATTAACTGAATTCACTTAAGACAACCAAACGCATCATACTAGAAAACAACCAAGAATAAAAGAAAATGAAAACCTAACTCACTTTCGTAGGAATCACGGTTGCATTTAGCGTATGCAACAAGCCTTTTAAACCACTTGGTGTCCCAAGTGGACGAGTGAAGTCTCGTGAGGGTTTACTGAGGAACACACCCACAAAGTTCATTTAAAATACTAATACAAGGTTCTTGTGTTTTAAAATGAAAGAATTAAAGCGAGAGGAAAGTTATGTCGTAACTCTTATGAGGGAGTTACGCCAGCGCAAAACGATATGAGCTATAAAGCGGTAGTTACGGCGTAACCACGGAGATGGTACTACGCCGTAATTGGTAATCGTCAAGAGTTCTGCGCTAAAAATTTGGTTACTGGCGTAATCACCTAAATGAGTTACTGCCGTAACTCCGGTCGATCGATGAACTGCGGCAACAATTACTTCCTCGTTTCTGCAAAAATGGTTAGAAAACACAAACCCAACTATACTAATAAAATGAAAAAGAAAAGATAGGCATGGGGTGCCTCCCATGAAGCGCTTGTTTTTGTTCGAGTCACGAGCTTGACTCCACCCTTATTTACTACGTAAAAGGGTGTTCATCCCCTCACTTGAAATCAAGTGTGGGTGAAAATAGCAATAAACACCATGAGGGTGTGAATTTGCTATGGGGTGGGGAAATGATAAATTATGATCATACCTGAAATGAAATGTCATTTCCCTCCATACCTTACCCGTTTTAGTTGATGGCATTGGTGATTTGTTCACCTCGTGATGTGGTTGATTAATCGGCTCATATGTCTCCTTGTTTATCACCGAGGTGTCCAAGATTTTGTCTTCTAATTCATTTGCGGGATCAACTAGAATTGGTTCGATGTCGAAGCTACATAACCATTATCGGGTGATGTGATAGGTTGCGATTTCATCCATAATTTGACAACTTTGCATAGAAAAACAAGCAAGATTGTTAGGAATAAAAGAAGAGTTAGAAGTAATACCATTATGTGTTGTGGTTGATTCCTCATTAGCTTGTGGCGTTGCTTCATCACTCTGTAAGTTCTTTTCTTCCATTTTCTTCAATTGATCATCGCTTGTTTCTTCTTTTCTCGCAACCTTCAAACGTCCTGGAAATGGGATAGGTGGTACATAGGGTGTGATATAAGGTAAATCACGAGGAACCGCTCCTTGTTGACTTCTTTCATCTTTCCCACTTTGTTGCTTTGATAGTTTCAACCGCATTCTTTTTACTTTCCAGGACCTTTTGGTTTAACTCTTCAAGCTTAGCCTCGAGCTTTTCCTCTTAGCGTCAAGCTTCTTTAAATTCAGTCCGCGCCTCCTTGAATTCCACGATCATTTCGTCATTCGAGTCGTGCATCCTTTTAAATTATCAGAGAATTTCTTGACTTCCTCAATGACTCAACATACGACCGCTCATATTCTTCTTGTAGAGTGCTCTTGTATAGCATGAATGCTCTCCTTGGCCATCTTCATGTCACATCCAAGTCTATTAAGCTGCTTGGTGATGTCACCAAAGTCATCCAAGCTATTGCTATTTGTGGCCCAAGTGGTTGCTCCATCATACCAATTTCGTGAATGGTCAGCCATCATTTCAATGATCTAAGGGCTTGTGCAGGTGGCATTGTAGGAATAGGTCCTTGAGAGTCAAGCATTTGGCGGGACGAGATGTTTAAACCTTTGTAGAAAATAAGGACCATCTGATGGTTGCTGATATCATGCGTTTGGCATCTGTAGAAAGGTCATTATATCTTTCCCAAGCTTCATCAGCGTTTCATCCATCTTCATGTCTCGAAACTCCTTATCTCTTCCATCTTCTTGGCAATCTTTGAAGGAGGACAATATCTCCGAATGAGCGCTTTCTTCAAAAGATTCCACGTGTTGATTGACCCATGAAGCATCTTCATCCATCTTCTACCGCACCGTGAGTGTAATAGGGAATACTTTAAGCATTAATGCATCTTGAGAAACTCACGAGTGTGGAAAAGATCTGCGATCTCTAATACTCTTCGCACATGTAGGTGGGCATCATCATCGTTAGTTCCGCGAAAAGTTTCGTCTAAGTTCCCTCATGAACGGCGGTGATCTCAAACTCGGCGTCATCATTCAATTCGGGGCATACCACGATCTTTGGTTATCTCGAGTCAACGCAATTTATTCTTCCATAGTGAGCATGTTAAAATCAATCTTCCATATCACGAAATATAAAAAAAAAAAAAAAAAGCGAAAAAAGAGAAAAAGAAAACTAAAAAAATAAAAGAAAATAAAGAAAACTTAAATTAACATCCTAAATAGCTCCCAAACAACGGCGCCAAAAACTTGATGCGTGTTTCTTGACCGGTCTTAATATTTATAGTGTCTCGCTATACCTATGGTCTACCCTAATGCACTAACAGGCGGTGTACCCGTCGTGTGTAGTGTAGTAAGCAGTAAAGCCGAGGTCGTCCCAAGAGCTACGAGGATCGGAAGTTAACTTAAGTCTATGTCACGATATTAATGGCTTTTAAGATAGAAATAAAATTAACTAATAAAACAACGAAATAAAAGAAAGCAGATAAAGGCAAAATATGTGATCAATGATGGAGAATGGTGCTAACCTGGTTACTCATCCTAGCTAGTTATGTCTACGTCTACTTACTTCCAATTACTTCAGGTGGGGTCAAAGTCGAGAGGGCGACATTTGGTCAATTCTCCCTAACCTATCGGCAAAGATGCAACCACGGGAGAAATCATGCGCACCGTCATAAGTCCTGTTGTTCCCGGTCCCTAAGCCGAGTCATTAAGTACCGCTACATGCTAGATTTATAATAGCGAGTGTCCGGCCGTTAGGAACTTAGACACTACACCCCAAATTCTTAAGTTCATCCAAAAGATAGGTGATCGGTTGGTCAAATCGCACAATTAGAAAGGGTCGTCGGTTGGTCATATCTTACCCTTCCGTCTCGATCCGCTCACCTAGGGTCAGTTGGTCATATCTCCTAGGCAATTGGCCTCTACCGCCATTCAAAACTACCGAACCAAGGGTGGCTACCAATAAACTATGCATGCATACACTTAGAAATAATTGTACGGAAATAAAGTAAACGTAAACAAAACAATTAAGGAATCATAACAAGGCCAGCACTAGGGTGCTTAGCCAAACATATAGTAAATCATACCAACAAAAATGAATAAATCATAAATTGAATTGAACATAATGTTTGATACAAATTACTTGATGTAGAGCTAATAATGATGATGATTGCGAGTGAATTCTTCCTTCAAACTCGGCTTAGGACTGGCTGGAAAATACCACAGGTTGTGCCTAATAGACCCCTAGGAAAGGGGTGAAGAGAGATCTTGAAAATTGCAGTTGGGGTTTGTATTTATAGGCCCCGACATGGTTACTGGCGTAATTAAATAAATTAATTACGTTGTAACTAAAAATTCTGTAAGTAACTATATAAGATTTGGCAACTTCGTACTTTTCTTGGTCATCAAAATATGTTGAAACTTCATTGCACTTGGTTGGCGCTTTTAGTCCACAGTAGCGTGTTGATTCAAATTAAGTCCAAAAGCCTTAATAATACTTACGGTTTCACCCTCGTCGTTCTTGATATATTTATACTTGGTCCTCAAGTGAATAAAATAAATATTAACTTGCCGCTTCTAATCCACGGACCTCGAAACTTTGCGCCCAGTAATTAATTACGGCGTAACTAATTATCCGAGTTACGCCGTAATCCTTCTTCATCTCATACTTATCCTCGAAATAATCTCTACGGCGTAACTAGATTGCCATGTTCGCGTAACCTTCAAGATAATAATTACGACGTAACCATAATAATTGGTTAAGCCGTATCCTTCAAAGCTCATATTTGCGCCGTAACCTTATTAGCTAGTTACGGCGTAATCTTCACATAAAATCCAAAGGCCCCCGTAAATCAATCTACAGAACATAAACTTGGCCTTTAATCACTTATTTTCCGCTCCAACGCCTCATTCATCACGAAATGCAAATATAAATGAATATGAAAGAATTAAGTACGATATTAATGCAAATGAGGCCATAAACACGGAATTTGATATATAAAAGATCGAGCTAATTTGATGTTATCACAACCCATGCTTAATTGTTTGCTTGTTTGTGTCGTATATATTTTATTGATTGTTTAATCCTCATGTTTAATTTGTAAAAATGCTTTATTTTGTCTTTAACCTCGTCTTAATTACATATAAATGTATTTTATATAAGGGATAAGTGTAGGGAGGATTACACACGTTTTCAAAAGAAACGTAAACATGAGAATTTCAATCAATTAAAATATATACATGTGTGTTTGTTTGAGTCAAATGCTTGTATCGAGTCATAATGGATGGTTTTGCAGGAATTTTTCCAGATTCTAAAGATATAAATTTTCCATAATTTTTCCAGAAAATCGCAGACATGTTTCTGTCAGGATAACCTGACGGCGTCAGGGTCGCAACCTGACGGCGTCAGGAAGGAGCAAAAACAATTGATTACTTTTTCTCAATTTCTATGCTACTTAAAAAATTTTGGAATTTTCCAGGTCTTAATTTTCCAGAAAATCTGTAAACATCCAATCCACAAGCATTATATCCTAGTTTAGTAGAGTCTTGTATATATATTATTACCGCCGATTTTACGAGAAGGTTTCGTTTGTTTTCTTCAAGTGTGTAGGTTTAATTTTTCAAGAAGATTATACAAAAGATTGGAAGGAGCTTTTCACGCATAACATTCTTCTTGAAGAAAGATTTAACCACTACTTCACACACGGATCCTACCGAGCTAATCGAGAGTATTAGTTTCTTTCATTTTTAATTACCTTCTATTATCATAACTTTGATACTTTCGGGGAACATTGGGGACAATATTCAGTTTAAGTGTAAGGAGGGAAAAATAAAGCGGGAACTTTGAAACTATGCTTATCCTTGACTATTTGCTTTGTCCAATTGCATTTGTGTAATAAACCATGAGAAAATGTCGGTTAGGGTAATTTTGGCACCAAATTTTTAATTTTTCATGACATATAGGAGTGGGCCATTAGTCTTAACAAAAGCGTCTCATGGATAGGAAGTTGCATGACTAGCACAAAAACCCTTTACCACTTAAATTCCACCCAAAATGTAAGGATCACCCTTAGATTAGTAGGAATTAAAGCATTCATCTTTAATGCTTAGAGTGTGAACCGGTAGTATATTAGATTCTAAAACTTGTTTTGTGATGCATCCCGAGATCGCTAGTAAGACTACACTTGTGTAGTTAGGAATAACTAAATGATAAGAGGCATTAGGATAACCCTTGTTTGATCTGGGTAATATAATTACTTCTTCCACCTCGGTTGAGTAATTCCCCACACCCTTGCGTTGTACTCACTTTTAGTACACGATACCCCTAGTTAACCCCTCCGAGCCTATCCTTTTCGCGGTTCTCGTGATGTTTCGGTTTCGGAATATCAATGAAGAGCATTGTTTACACCCCCCCCAAATGTACACCCAAATCGCCTTAGCCTACCTTGTATGCACTCACTTTTAGTGCGTTATTGTTATCATACTAAACCCTTAGTTCAATTATCTAGTTGCTTGCATAAGTTGCTAAGTCGAGTCATATCTTTTGTATACTGATTTTGGGACGATTGGGACTCATGGGAAAAGTTAAAGTTTATGAAATGACGGAAGGGAACGTTAAATTCAAATTCCTTTATTTGCGTAATAATGTACTCCAAGTGTTTTGATATTTCAATTCGAGTCAAATTAGTGTTAGGGTAATAAAACTAAAGTGTAGGGATGTGCCTATAAATCCCTATTATTTTGATGTTATCGAGAGGATGGTAAAGTAAAAGTATATGAAAAAAAATCGAAAAAAAATAGAAAAGAGAAAAAGAAAAAGAAAAAGAGTGAAAAAAAAAAAAAAAAAAAAAAAAAAAAAAAAAAAAAAATGCTACCATCCTACATCTATCTTTAAATTTATGTATGTTTATTTCGAGTTATCTAGAGTTTAGAGTGTCGAGTCTTGGTTTAGCGCCATTCTTCTCATGCTTGTAACATAAAGATTTTGACTTGCCACCACTAAATCGCCTATCCCACCAAACTCTTTGTTTCCTACCGTAAGCCTAACATTTCAACCCTTTAAAGACCTCTTGGATAGTCTTTCCTAGGTGCTTACGCCAAAGAGATGGAGGTTTGATCTAGTCTCAAGCCTATGGTAATCTATGTACTAGGACCGGTTAATGAGTGTTTATCTTCCATTTCCACTTTGATATATTTCATATACACCCGAGAGATGTGAGTATCCAAACACCCCATGTGAGGTGCTAGTATGTAATTCCGTGCTTGTTATGACTTTCTTGGGCTTATATGTGTTGTGGATTGTTTTAAACCAATGCTTCATGACCCCTAACTTATAAATTAATTGGCTAAAAGCACATTTGCTTGAGGACAAGCAAATACCAAGTGTAGGGATATTTGATAAGGATTTAAAAGGTACCATTTTGAGGGGTCATTTAAGCCCTTAATTGATCACTTTTGTATTCGTTACTACCTAATTTTGTTCCTTTTCACTTTTTAGGTCTCTTGAAGGCAAATTGCTGGAAAGACACTTATTCGGACGAAAAGGCGCGAATATATGAAGAAAATGGCCAAAGTCAAGAATCGAGACACTCAGGCTGGCTAGAATGGAAGATGACGACGTCACTACCGAATGGCGACGCCGTCGTGCCCATTTTTGACATTTCGAGAGCCAAATTGCTTAATATCAAGTGACGACGGTATAAAAGAGTAGAAGTCGCATTTCGACGGCCTAGATTTAATCCGACGACGCCGAGATCAAGGGACGGCGTCACAAGCATAAGGTGGCCGTCACAAGACTAACGTGGCCAAGACGAAACCCTAATGACGGCGACCGGGCATCACAACCTAAAAGGTGGCGCGTCACGATTGTGATATTATATATAGAAACCAAATTTTTCAGTTTTCAGTGTGTAGTTTTGTGGAGTAAAAACCTAAACCGAACCAAGGTTGTCTTGTACATTATTTTAGGGTTCCATACCTTATCTTACATCAAGATAAGTATTTTACTTCATTAATTCAATCATGTCTTCAATTAATTGTGTGTATGCTTGCATGTTTTCCATGTCCGGCTAATTTATTTGTGTGTTTGCTTAGGGAATATGAAACTTGATTATTGATTATTGATTGGTTGTCTCTTATCTTAATTGTTAAATGATCTAGCATTGCGATAGGTCATTCGTTGTGTAGTTAATGCTTGATTAATCTTTGTGAACCTTAGCTTATAGTAACCTAGAGTCATTGTAGGCTAAAATATCCGAAGAGTACCTTAGAGTTTAGTTTATAAATCCTAGAGATTTTGTAGGCAAGAACCTTTGGTAGTTTCAAAGAGTTAGGGATAAGCGCATACCCTACGACCTTAGATACACAACGCGATTAAGAATAAGGGCGTGACAATTCAACCATCAATAGGAGATAATTAAGGAGTAATACAACCTAAGTAAACACATTCTTAAACTATCATACGAGCACACAATAATTAGACATAGACTACCCACTAGTTAGATTAGATAATTAGAAAAGTAGGGTAATCGGTAGAAATACCACCCCCCAAATCCAAACCCCGAGATTCTTACCTTTCCATTTCCTAAAAAACATAAAAAGCACAAAAATAATCTTCTTCAACCCCAACCTTAGCGTAGTAATTCCCTACTAGCATTCCTATTCCCCTAGAGAACGATATCAATACCCGTGGCTTACCCTAATACTACACTACAGCGATTAGGTTCACTGCCTAGGGTGTTATAAAACTTGCTCGACAAAAGGAAGTTCTTTTGACCCCGAACGGGCTTCGTAAAGCGTCATCACATGTATATTTTAGCCTCACTATTACGGTAACAACTCAGCAATTTACTCAAATATTACGCAATCTATTAGGCCCATAGTATGTTTGTATCGTAATGGGCTCTAGCCCGTTTTCAAGATGATTACGTATGCACTATATATGTGTATCATTGAAATTTGTATCAATAAGGAATCATATTTGACATAATCCTCTATACCGAACATGGTATCGTAGAATTAAACACCCTTAACCATATCGATCCTTTCCTTAAAATACTCACCCCGCTCCTCAATCAGCCTTACAAATCTACAAACCCTAAACACCCTTCTAAACTCGATCTTGTTTACCGTTATCTTTTGTTTTATGTTTTGGTGATTTGTGTTTAAGTCACAAATCCACACATTTATAATATTGGTGCTACGTTACATGTGCTTTGAAGGTCACAAGTTTTGGTTTTGCTTTCTGTTTATCCTATCCCCACGTGCGGTTTCATACAAACAAAACAAACCAAAAATCTTGGGGCGTTTGGGTCGACCAACACGACTACTAAATCACAACAAAATTCACCTAATCCTAATACTCTTAACACCCCATCTGCTTATTATGCCACACATTTACCCAAGCCCAACCCATACCGTTTACACATGTCCATATGGTACCCATTACAACAGGCCCGTTTGTGTCTCCAGGAGGTTCACCTGGTCTTTTTGGATTGCCGCATTCTTACCAAGTTCAACAAGGAGGTTTGACAGGTCCAACTGGCTACTCGGTTCAGCAAGGGGGTCGATTGGTCCTATGGTTCAACAGTGCAACTGAACGGGTCAGAATGACTACTCGGTTCAGCCAGGGGGTCAACAGGTGGGGGTCAACAGGTTATACGGTTTAGTACTCGGGTCAGGATATTCAAACCGGTCAGCAGGGGGTGCGGGTCAAAATGGTGTGGGTCCCGCGGGTCATGAAACTAACTTGCATCATGCTTTTGCAATCGGGACTCTCCATGATCCCAATGACAGAGCTAGAACATGGATACAAAGTGAGCTCACATCCGAATGCTTCATTAATAGTCTTAGTAACATTTTTAATACTTGCATGTATCCATCATCTTGGTTGGTGACGGGCATAACATTCTGGTCACCAATACGGGTCGTAGCATTTTGCCTACTCCTTCTTGACCCCTTTACTTAAATAACGTCCTTATTAACCCTCATATTGTCAAAAATCTTATATATGTCCATCAATTTGTCTGTGACAATAATTGCACTGTTGAATTTGATCCTTTTGGTTTTTCCGTCAAGGATTTCATGCCGCGTCGTGTGCTTCTCCGATGTGACAACATGGGAGACCTTTACCCTGTCACGGCCCCGTGTCCCATTCCCCACGCTCTTCTTGTAAGTCAACATACGTGGCATCAGCGCCTTGGACATCCAGGGAGCAAAGTGCTAAGTCATCTCGTCTCAATTAATTTTATATCTTGTAATAAGGAGAAGCCGCCTGTACTTTGTCATGCTTGCCAGCTTGGCAAACACGTTCGACTTCCATTTATTAGTTCTGATACTATTGTTAATGCATTTTTTGATGTTATTCATTATGATGTATGGACTTCACCAATTTCGAGCCTCTCGGGTTTTAAATATTATGTTTTTTTTTTGGATCACTATTCTCATTTTGTTTGGGTCTACCCGTTGATAAACAAATTTGATGTATTGTCAAAATTTATTCTATTTTGCAAATACGTTCACACTCAATTCAAGAGTGAAATCAAATCGTTTCAGTGTGACCATGGCGGTGAATTTGATAGCCGCACCCTACATAAACTTTTTGCCAACAATGGCATTCAGTTTCGTTTCTCATGCCCCCAAGACATCCTACCAAAATGAGAAGTCAAAACGGATGATTCGCACCATCAACAACCTCATTCGAACCCTACTTTTCCAAGCCAAGCTTCCACCAACCTTTTGGGTTGAAGCTTTAAACATGGATGTCCATTTAATCAACTTCTTACCTTCTACAGCTATTGCCAACGAAATCCCATATACCCGACTGTTTGGCCAAAACCCGGATTATTGCCTTATATGCACATTTGGTTGCTTATGTTACTCCCACTTATATCCTAATCACAAACTTGAACCACACGCCACACCCTCCATCTACTTGGGACAAGCTTCAAATCATCGTGGGTATCGTTGCCTCGAATTAAACACCAATAAAATAATCATTTCTCGCCATGTAACCTATGATGAAACTGTTTTTCCATATGGCACACCTAAACCAACATCGCCACCCAAATACAATTTCTTGAATGACTCACCCGAATTAGATACAATTTGTGCAATGCGGGTTCGTCATGCCTAGTCATTTCATGTTTTAAGGTATATGTATATCATTTAATTATTTCATGTTCTTTACTTCAATAAGCCCAAGTACATCTCTTTCGAGCATCATATCCATCAACATATCTTTTACTTTCAAAGGATCATATCCATCAAAAGTTTCACATCTTTTACTTGTTGCCCCATCACCAATTCACATTCCCATTCAAATTGTTGTTTCTTTTTTTCAAGGTTTAAATCTTTAAATGAGACGCACACAAAAGAGTCAAAAGAGGGGAGCACCTGGTGTTTAGAATGCTCCTTAACATTTTATATGAAAAATAGTGTTGGATTTTTGGCTTTACGTGAGGCGCACAAGAGAAGTCGGGAGCACTTGGTGGTTTAGAGTTTCCCGGCCGTTTGTCTTTATGTGAGGCACAACAAGAGAAGGGGAGTGCTTGGGTTTTTGGTTTTGTCTTAGGCTCACAAGAGAAACTGGGAGCACTTGGTCTTTTAGAGTGCTCTGAACATTTGGTTTTGTGATGTTTTTGTCTCATCAGAGGCGCACAAGAAAAGTCGGGAGCATTTGGTCATTTAAAGTGCTCTTGAACATTTTATATGAAAACTCAAGCACACCAAATCAAAATCCATAAATGCGCCTACTTAAATTACTATAGATTTTGCTAGATGTCTCACATTTAACGGTTAGTTGACCAAAGTTCATATTGGTATTTTTGTGCTCTGTCCTTTTCATATTTTGGTTTCTTAAATGGTTTATTTAAGAAATTTTCTTTATAAATCCTTTATATTTTTATTAGATATCCAAACCATCCCACGCCACAAAACAAAGCCCACCCTTAATCATATTGCAACCCAAACATTGGCATGCATGTTTCTCCTGATAAATGATCCTACTCACCCCTAAAATTGAAAAATAAAATAATCACACTTTGGTTCTTGTTAGTTTGGTTTTTTTTTTACTTTCATGTATATGCTTAATATGGTTGTTGCATTGAATATATGGTTACTTATAAGTATGTTTATATTCTTACTACAAACTCGTGTTCTTGTGATATCGCAGAATCTAGCGTGTGATTCGGATGATCTAGCCGGATTAACGGTTTTATGAACTGGCCGACTCACCAATCAATGAATGGCGGCTTGCAAATGCATCATCTTTGTCATCTTCTAATTGTCTGAATGGGTAGGTGATGAGTGTCCTTCCAATACTCATCATTTTTATACTCATCTAATCATTCCACAAAATCATCACGAAATCACTCAAAACATGCAAACTTAAAATGATAAAAATATCACAAATCAGTGTTTTATGTGTTTTAAATGCAAAAATATCAAAATCGGATGAAAACGTATCAAATTTGCAAAATTGCGCTTTAGTCCCCAAGTTTATAAAATTGTCAAAATATCACAAATCCTAAAATATCAAAATCGATGAAAAACATATAATTTCAAAAGAAAAGTCACCAAAGGTCTTTTAAAATCATAAATTGTCATATTTAGTCCTTTGGTGGAAAATCTAAAAGTTTTGAGAAAATTACAGTTTAGTCCCCGAAAATCCAAATTGGTCAAAATTAGTCCTTGAAATTTAAAAATGTCAAAATTAACCCTTGGATTATTTAAAGTTGGCAACAACAACCATTTTGACTACTTTTCATAAGTTACATATTGGGTCCTCATCTTTCAAAGATTTACATGTTTGGTCCTTGGGTTATTAACTAAACAAACCATTTGGACCTAATTTAAACCCCAAGCCCAATCTTAACACCCAACCCCAAATACCTTACCCAATCCAATACCTTACCAACCCAAAATCCAAACCCGGTCAACAAACCACCACATGGTCAAATAAACCACCCCTTGCTAAAAGTCCTTCTCCCACCGCCCATGTCTGCTACAATCACACCATACATCCCCTCCTCATATCACTCCCTTGTTCCTCCACCTCAACATCCCTCCAAAACCATTAAATGCCCTCCTTTCTAACACTCAATCTCACCACCGGATAAAACTTTTTCCGCCAAAATTAATCCATGGTCAAAAAATGCTCCAAGAGATCCAATGGTCCAAAATTGATGTGGGATTAACTCGAAAAGTCAAGTGGGTCGCTTGGGTATAAAAGAAAGAAGAAAAGAGAGAAATAGAGAGTAGCTAGTTTCATTTCTTTCTTTAATATCGCTTTTTATTTAAAATGTCTTAGTTTTAGTTTAAATATTGTAATTTCAGTTTTTCTGTATCAAATTTAAGTTTTAACATCATTGTATGTGTTTTTGAGTTTCAATTCAAGTCTTTGATATCAATTCCAAGTTTTATATTCATTGTTGAAATTTTCATTTGCTAGCTCCTTTGTTAAAGTTTTTAACTGCTCAGTTGTAATCTAAATCAAGCTTCTATAAGTTTATCAAAGTTTTTTACAAGCTATTATTCAGTTTCAATCAAGTTTGGAAGTTGGTCAATAAAAGTCAACCTTTGTTGAAAATTTGGTTAAGCTGCTTTGGAAATGGAATTTGGGTGTTGCAGAGTTGGATGTGGGTTGGAATAGCTTAATATAGTGGTTCTTGGGTTTGGTATTGGTCTGCACACCAGTTGGATCAGTTATGAGTGAGCTTCTCATTTTTTTTATTTTCAAGTCAAAATTGCAATTTATGCTTATCTATATATCTGTGGTAACCACTAGTTTTTATGTGTTTAATAAGTTGTATTTAGGTCAATGTAACTCATTTTAATCAGTTAAACAAGTTGGATCATTTCTTAGCTTAGTTTTGATTTCAATTCATGTTTTAAAGGAGTGTTTGGTTTAAGCTTATTTAAGGTCAAGAAACTGGTTTTTACCCATTTTGACTCTTCAAGTCAAACATTTTTCAAGTTATTAGTTAATGTTTAAAAGATTTGAAACTGCTTTGACAAGTTTTGTACAAGTTTTGGCTAAGAAAAAGCCATATCTGTCTTTCTGTCTACTGTTCCAAACAGCAGCTTGCATAGCTGTTTGAACACCTTTTTCACGGCTTATTTGTGGTCAAAATCTCCTCCAAATTGTTTTGCTTGCATCTCCTCATGCCCCTCTAGACTTAGGTATAGTTTATTTGTACTTAGTTTAGCTCTAGCTTAGTTTAAATTGCTTCTAAAGTCTGTCAAAAAACCCATTTAGCCACCGTTAGGGACTGTTTCAGATCCATTGCAGCCTTTATTTAGAGCTTATTTCCTTTGCCTTAGCTTATTTAGGACCCTTAGTGCTTATTAGGTCGCATAGATTAGGTGTACAAATTTTAGCTTATTTCATGCTTATTTGGTGCTTATACTTGCCTCTTTAATTTAGCCTAAAACGAAAAGTGGTGTTTGTTTTGCTATCGCCACTAACTGTTGGAATAAGCGCCTCAAAAGCTTATTTCAAGGTTTGGTAAAATAGTTTTCACAAAAGTTCTTATCTTGATCTTATTAAAAGTTGCAAAAGAAATTTTCAAAACAAAATAGTTTGCAAAAGGGTAGCACTGTGTTCGAACTCGGGACCTCTTGCTCACGCCACAACACAACTCACTCAAACCAACGCGCCTTGGGTCTTTTTCATTAAAATCTTACACTACTTAGTATTTAACTACATTTTCCACATATAGCTTATTAAGCTTACTTAGCTTATTTGTAGCTTATTCAAGCGCTTTTTCCAGCTTTTTATTTTTCTTAAATTTGTAATAGTATAAAGTATTTTCTATAAAAGTTTCATAATTTTCCTAATAGTTTTAGTAATTTTAACATTTAATTAGTGTAAAACTTATTTAAATCATAATAAAAATATAAAAGTCTAAAAATATAAATCTTTTTCTAAAATTTTCTTTTATCATATATTTTGTAAGAAAATTGATTTTACACTTGTAGGCCTTTTATTTTATAAATTTTACGCTTTATCTTGCGCCCAAAGCCATTTTCGTAAATAACACTCGCTTTTAGTTTTAAGTAACGTTTTTAGATAATTTAAGTTTACATTTTAGTTAAAATAGTTTATTTAAGTTATTTTGTTTTATAAATCATAAAACAATCATTGTAAATATAGTGATAGCGTTTATTTAATATCTTTTATCTTTTAATTTTCTTAATTTGTATTTAAGTCGCTTTATTTTATAACCTTTTCAAGAGTGTAATTATCAATCCAAATCCTTTCGGATCGCTATCATTAGTGATCATTCTATCGTCTCGAATCATGTGTTTAACACACCATTGAGTCTCCGTGGGACATAACGACCCGGAATTCACTATATTCTCGATCTTCATTGCATTTGTGTCCGAGCGCTTTAAGTCTTTTAGACTTGACTGCTTTTGCGCGATCAAAATTTTACGCGCACGCGGGAGGCTTTAGCGTGTGTTTAGCCTTTTCGATCCATTCTTGCACATACCCCATCTTTTGTAAAAGTTTTTGTAAAGTTTTCAAAAATCCAAAGTTCATTAACACTTTTCCTAAAGTGTTAAAAGCATAAAAATATTTTCATTCTTTGTTTTTAAAACATGTTTTCAAAAATATCAAAAATATTCCTCTTTACCCTCTCACATCTTTGATTCTTCATTTCTTACCCTCGATAACCTTTGATTCTTTCCATGTCTTATCCTCACCCTCTTGGTTGTCAATGGTGTGGTAGTCCTTATAATGGTGGTAATTGCCCCGGTTGTTGCATGGTGGAATCGGAAACGGGTCCATCTATAACCAAGATCCCTATTCCTACCATAACACGATCGATTTATTCCATCGCCTACCACATCGTGAGACTCACTAGCTTTCTCATGCGTAGTACTGTGGTGGTTCACACTCCGCTTCGATTGTCAATCGGAAACACGCTTGTCTATGAGCGGGTTCCCGATAACAATTATGACTACAACACATACCACTCACACCCACATCGCTTTCTTTGTTGTGAGTATTGTGGAGGTCCTCACTCTAGCTCGGATTGTCAAACAGGGAATCCATTTCCTTGTTACGATTACGACTCTTCGTATCAAGACCAACCTCCACAATACCAAATGATTCAAGCGACTCCTCTTGAAACTACGATGATCTTCATCAAGACTCGGAGTTATTAAAAGAACTTAAGGAGGAGTCGGCTATGTCATCCCAAAATAATCCAAATGAAAATCAATGGAAGTTTTGTTAGTCAAGAAAGCGGTCGCTAAATTAGATTCCCAGTTGCGCTTGAAAAATGCATAGGGAATCAATTGCAATAGAAAAAGCGGCCAAATCTAGCTCTCGATTCCGCTTTCATTCACGATGACGATGATGATGAAGATATCCTTGATATCCTACAATTTTATAACGATTCATCAAGTTCATCGGTTGAGACTCCTTCCATGATCCATCGGGAGAAAAGACTATGATGGAATTACTAGCGGAAGAACAAATGTTAAGTATTAAACATATGTATGCTAGTCCTTCTAATCTCCTCGATCTGTTGTTATCACACCGATATTCCCACTCACTCTCTAAACATGGGGATGAGCTTCTAGCACTATTCCGAAATGGAATCGCCTAGTGTTGAGGACCTTGTCCCAATCCCAAGAGAGTCACGAGAATTTCGATCATCCGTGATATCTCTTTCCTCTTGAGTGTTCTCAAGATCATTTTGAAACTTTCTCCGATCTTAGCGACGATTGTGCTTCCTATGGAGACATCGAGTACGATGAGGCATCACTTCCACATCGATGTTGATCCCTTCGAGGAGTTCTCCGGTGAACTCACTCACATCAATCCACTCTTTGATCTCGGTCGATCCGGGAGAGCCGAAAGTCTCATTGATAATGATCATTCACTCACTTCTTATCCCAACAAATCCAATCGAGAATGTTGATCACTTTGTTCCCGAAACATTCAAAGCTACTTTCACTAATCCTCTATTTGAATTCAACTCGAATTCACTTCAATTCTGAGAATCCACTCTTTGATACTCGGACCGAGGATAGTGATGAGCCCACAATGGAACAAGAGTTCACAAATTCACATCATGTGAATGATTCTCTTCATGAGGAGTTCTCCGTGAACTTTCTCATATCATATCTCCATTGGAGTATGATTGTTTGGATGGCAAAAATCATGATCGGGGGGAGAGAATCTCAATTTGCATAGTTATGACAAATCTTCCCACCCTCCCAACCGAGATGCCTTCCAACCCAAAGAGCTCAACCAATAAAATCCAAATAAGTGCAATTGCACTTAATCCCGAGGAAGAAGATCTAGTTATGATTGTTATCATGATCTTCCTTCTTTTCTTCACCTACTCGGTGACTTCCTCTCTTCTTCACTCCTTCGGGAGTGAGGACACTATCTTTGACCCCGGCATTTCATGTATCATCCGTGAGCCGGGTCCGTTCTTTCTATCTATATCTCATCGGTGTGGAACTTTCACGTACTTCAAATGTTTATCCAAACATCTTGAATGAAAGTCCGATGGAGATTGTCTCTTCCACTTTGCTTCCCATGAACTAATGAATTCGGGTCGAGTCAAGCTAGCGACTGGAAATCAAAAACAAGAGACGCACCATATGGGTTTTCACCCATATTTCGCCTTCTTACCCCTTTCTACCACCTAAGTGTGGGGGTTGCCCACATGTTATATATATATAAAAAAAAAAAAAAAAAAAAAAAAAAATCTTTCTAAATAATGGCCGTAGTATTTCCCTTTACGTTCTTTGTTTCGATAACCACGGTACTTTGAATATTGAGGGCAATATTCATTTCTAAGTGTGGGGAATTCTCACAATTTCATATATTATCTACCCAATTCCCGTTTTTGGCCAAAATTTTTTTGGAGTAAGTGTTTACACTTTCTCATTTGGTTATCATCCGCCATGTCTAAGAAGACAAAAGGATTGGCTAATCCAGAGCAAACGGCTCTTGGTAAAGATATCTCAAATCCGTTTATATGGCTTGCAATTTGCCCAAAATTGTATGGTTCTCACTCACCATATCCTAAAAAGTGAAGAGTTGGCTAGCCCGCAAGATTATGGCTTGTGGTAAAGGCGGTGGAAAATCCATAATTGGTAATCACTCACCAAAGATAATTATGATAATTTATCTAAGAGTTGGCTAGTCCGTAAGGTGCGGCTTCGGTAAAGACTAATCAAACCGTTTACAACTGTGGTTTGCTCAAAATCACATGGTTATCGGTGTACCATGGTTCTTACTTGAACTAAAACATTTGGCTACTCCGAAGTAATGGCTTTTGGTAAAGAGATTAAAATCCATTATGTTTTCTCAAATCATTGCTAGGGACTAGCAATATCTCGATGTGGGGATTGATGAGTGTCTAAATACTCATCATTTTTATACTATCTAAACTGCAAAATCATCTCGAAAACACTCAAAACACATCAAAATGATCAAAATATCACAAATCGTTGTTTTATGTGTTTTAAATGCAAAAATATCAAAATCGGATGAAAAACATATCAAATTTGCAAAATTGCGCTTTAGTCCCCAAGTTTCAAAAATTGTCAAAATAGTCCACGAGCCAAAATTTCAAAAGAAAAGTCACCAAAGGTCTTTTTAAAATCATAAATTGTCATATTTAGTCCTTTGGTGAAAAATCTAAAAGTTTTGAGAAAATTACAGTTTAGTCCCGAAAATCCAAATTGGTCAAAATTAGTCCTTGGAAATTTAAAAATGTCAAAATTAACCTTGGATTATTTAAAGTTGGCAACAACAACCATTTTGACTACTTTTCATAAGTTACATATTGGGTCCTCATCTTTCAAAGATTTACATGTTTGGTCCTTGTTATTAACTAAACAAACCATTTGGACCTAATTTAAACCCCAAGCCCAATCTTAACACCCCGCCCAAATACCTTACCCAATCCAATACCTTTAAACCCAAAATCCAAACCCGGTCAACAAACCACCACATGGTCAAATAAACCACCCGCTTGGCGTCCTTCTCCCACCTCCCATGTCTGCTACAATCACACCATACATCCCCCCTCCTCATATCACTCCCCTTGTTCCCTCCACCTCAACATCCCTCCAAAAACCATTAAATGCCCTCCTTTCTAACACTCAATCTCACCAGCTGGATAAAACTTTTTCCCGCCAAAAATTAATCCATGGTCAAAAAATGCTCCAAGAGATCCAATGGTCCAAAATTGATGTGGGATTAACTCAGAAAGTCAAGTGGAAGCTGCTTGGGTATAAAAGAAAGAAGAAAAGAGAGAAATAGGAGAGTAGCTAGTTTCATTTCTTTCTTTAATATCGTTTTTTATTTAAAATGTCTTAGTTTTAGTTTAAATATTGTAATTTCAGTTTTTCTGTATCAAATTTAAGTTTTAACATCATTGTATGTGTTTTTGAGTTTCAATTCAAGTCTTTGATATCAATTCCAAGTTTTATATTCACTGTTGAAATTTTCATTTGCTAGCTCCTTTGTTAAAGTTTTTAACTGCTCAGTTGTAATCTAAATCAAGCTTCTATAAGTTTATCAAAGTTTTTTACAAGCTATTATTCAGTTTCAATCAAGTTTGGAAGTTGGTCAATAAAAGTCAACCTTTGTTGAAAATTTGGTTAAGCTGCTTTGGAAATGGAATTTGGGTGTTGCGAGTTGGATGTGGGTTGGAATAGCTTAATATAGTGGTTCTTGGGTTTGGTATTGGTCCGCACACCGCTTGGATCGATTATGAGTGAGCTTCTCATTTTTTTATTTTCAAGTCAAAATTGCAATTTATGCTTATCTATATATCTGTGGTAACCACTAGTTTTATGTGTTTAATAAGTTGTATTTAGGTCAATGTAACTCATTTTAATCGCTTAAACAAGTTGGATCATTTCTTAGCTTAGTTTTGATTTCAATTCATGTTTTAAAGGAGTGTTTGGTTTAAGCTTATTTAAGGTCAAGAACTGTTTTTACCCATTTTGACTCTTCAAGTCAAACATTTTTCAAGTTATTAGTTAATGTTTAAAAGATTTGAAACCGCTTTGACAAGTTTTGTACAAGTTTTGGCTAAGAAAAAGCCATATCTCTCTTTTTCGTCTCATCGCTCCAAACAAAGACTTGCATAGTTGTTTGAACACCTTTTCACTGACTTATTTGTGGTCAAAATCTCCTCCAAATTGTTTTGCTTGCATCTCCTCATGCCCTCTAGACTTAGGTATAGTTTATTTGTACTTAGTTTAGCTCTAGCTTAGTTTAAATTGCTTCTAAAGTCTCAAAAAACCCATTTAGCCACCGTTAGGACTGTTTCAGCATCCATTGCGTTCTTTATTTAGAGCTTATTTCCTTTTGCCTTAGCTTATTTAGGACCCTTAGTGCTTATTAGGTCGCATAGATTAGGTGTACAAATTTTTAGCTTATTTCATGCTTATTTGGTGCTTATATTGCCTCTTTAATTTAGCCTAAAAGCGAAAAGTGGTGTTTGTTTTGCTCGCGCACTAACTGTTGGAATAAGCGCCTCAAAAGCTTATTTCCAAGGTTTGGTAAAAATAGTTTTCACAAAAAGTTCTTATCTTGATCTTATTAAAAAGTTGCAAAAAGAAATTTTCAAAAACAAAATAGTTTGCAAAAAGGGTAGCACCAGGTTCGAACTCAGGACCTCTTGCTCACGCTCACAACACAACTCACTCAAACCAACGCGCCCTTGGGTCTTTTTCATTAAAATCTTACACTACTTAGTATTTAACTACATTTTCCACATATAGCTTATTAAGCTTACTTAGCTTATTTGTAGCTTATTCGAAGCAGTTTTTTCCAGTTTTTTATTTTTCTTAAATTTGTAATAGTATAAAGTATTTTCTATAAAAGTTTCATAATTTTCCGAATAGTTTTAGTAATTTTTAACATTTAATTAGTGTAAAAACTTATTTAAATCATAATAAAAAATATAAAAGTCTAAAAAATATAAATCTTTTTCGTAAAATTTTCTTTTGTCATATATTTTGTAAGAAAATTGATTTTACACTTGTAGGCCTTTTATTTTATAAAATTTACGTTTATCTTGCGCCCAAATAGTATTTTATAAATAACACTCGCTTTTAGTTTTAAGTAACGTTTTTAGATAATTTAAGTTTACATTTTAGTTAAAATAGTTTATTTAAGTTATTTTGTTTTATAAATCATAAAACATCATTGTAAATATAGTGATAGCGTTTATTTAATATCTTTTATCTTTTAATTTTCTTAATTTGTATTTAAGTCGCTTTATTTTATAACCTTTTCAAGAGTGTAATTATCTTATCCAAATCCTTTCTCGATCGCTATCATTAGTGATCATTCTATCGTCTCGATCATGTTTAACACACCATTGAGTCTCCGTGGGACATAACGACCCGGAATTCACTATATTCTCGATCTTCATTGCATTTGTGTTCGGCGGTTTAAGTCTTTTAGACTTGACTTTATTGTGAATCACTCTTGCCAAAAGTTAAAAGCTTTAAATCTTGCAAGAAACAAGCTCACAGCCAAATCCCGAAAGCTTCAAAAACTTGATCACTCTCTTATCTTTCAATTTCCAACCGCAGCCTTCAAGAACTCATCAACGCCTCTTAAGATCCTCCAAGACCGCCCGAATTTGACTGCTTTTGGTTTCACGATGAACTATTATATTGAGCAACCGCCATCCGATGATGATCTACAGTTCAAAGCACTCAAAGCACTCGTAATTGCCAATTGCAGGCTCACGGGTGGCATTCCGTCATGGCTAAAAGGTTTGACACAGCTGCAGTTGCTAGATTTATCATATAACCAACTGACAGGATCCATTCCATCCTATTTTGGCGATTTTAAGTTTCTTTTTTACTTGGACTTGTCAAACAATTCCTTATCAGGAGAGATACCCAAAAGTCTAACGCGTTTACAAAGCCTGATTTCAAGAAATATCGCATTAGAAGATCCGTCCATAGAATTCCCATTTTCATAAATAAAATATTAGCGATGAAGGTTGCCGTTCTGGATAATCGGATCATGAGGTTTCCGCCTCACTAGACCTCGATGAAACCACCTCACGGGTCCTAATATGGCGGAGTTTGGGAGCTTGAAAAAAGCGCTTGTTTGGATCTAGGACACAATAATTTATCGAGCACGATTCCTTCTTCCTTAGCGTGTATGACAAGCATAGTGGCATTGGATTTGTCGTATAATAGTCTAACAGAATAATCCTTCATCTTTGGTGAGACTCACTCTTTTGTCAAAGTTTAGTGTTGCTTACAATAATCTTACAGGGATTATTCCTTCCGGCTGCCAATTTTGGACCTTTCCAAACTCTAGCTTTGAAAGAAACCGTGGTTTATGTGGTAATTTTTTTGTCAATTGTCGGAAAAATCAAGACTTGTTGCCACCTCCGACAGCATCTGATAAAGACGAAGATTTTTCTATCTTGCGTATGGTTGTAATCATTGGGTTTGGAACTGGTTTCCTTGTCATCGTCATCTCTTTGCTTGTTGTTTCTTGAATTATTAGGGGTGCATACAAAACGGGTAAATTTGAGTAGCGTTGGTCTGTATTCTCACATGGGTGATCCTAAAGTCATTCTTGTCCGGTGAATTATCTCCTAAGTTGTAATTTGTATATCTTGTTTATAATGTAAAGGTGATGTAAGTTACATGATAATTATGTATAAGCTAAACATATACGTGAGTGTGTGTATATAATACAGACTCTCTATTAGTCTCTCAAGATTTCTTTAGATGATCTTCTTTACATAGTCAGATTCTCTATTAGCCTATAATCAATAATATTTTTTTCATAAGTCAGAATGACCAATAGTAAAAGAATGATCTTTATGACACTGATTTCTACTGCTTTAAGGAACAGACAAGGATCCTTGTCCTTAAGAAACAGTTTGTCCTTTTGAGAAGGTTTTTGGGATATTCTTATAATCGGAAGCATACAGCCAGGTTAATTCACAGCTTGTAATTTAAAATCCATGAAAAATACTCATATTTAAGCATAAGTGTTGAAGCATAATCTGGCGCGGACTGGATTCAACGACTCTCCTTGGGCCGTTAGTCGTCTTCTCGAGTCCCAGTAGACTGTCAACAAAGAGAACCCATTAGGAGTGGACCCGAGGCCGTAGCCCGGGGTCCACCTCCGACGGTCAGTTAATGTCAGTGATGTAGCCAATCTATCTTAGGGTTAGAGATAACCTGTCATGTATATATAGGCATGGATTAGGGTTTAGGTGTAGAGTGGGCGCATCTGCGGGCCGACCCATTCTTGGCCGGTCCCGACCATACGCCCGAAGCCCCCAAGTCTAGTATGAGATAGCGCATGGTTATGTTATGCTAGACTTAAGTTCGATGGCGCGTGGGTGAAAGTGGAACCCGTATCTTGCATTCTTGGTAGGCGTACCTTTTGTACCGAGAGGCGACGCAATGATGGTGCGACGAAGGCGATGCTACATGTAATGTGTGTTGCTGTGCGAGACAAAGAGGTGCGACGGAAGGCGTGCTACATGTAAGTGCGCGCGTTGTGCTCGACAAAGAGGTGCGACGAAGGCGTGCTACGCAGCATAAGTGTCTTGTTGTCTTGGCGACAAAGAGGTGCGACGAAGGCGTGTACAGTAGCATAAGTGTCTTGTTGTCGTGACAAAGAGGTGCGACGAAGACGTGCTTCGCGCGCATAACATCCGTCTTTACAACCGGCGGAGGACGTCTCCCTGCGGCAAAGATGCGTGCGAATATTTAAACCGTCTTGAACCGAGCTTGCGTTACGCCCAAATATACTTGCGCGATGCGTCGGAAACGATGAGTAGGATGTACCACAGTAGCCCCAAGTTTGATGGTGCTACTGCGTGTAGGAGCATTAAACTTATGTATGCATCGTAAAACACTTAATGCAAATATTAAAAGTATATCTTGCGAATCGCAGATATATAAACCTAATGAAATTAAGCAATATATAGCACATAGCATAAAAAATATATAGCACATAGCATATAAGAAAATTGGCAGTGCGCACCGTCGTGGGATGCGTCCGATGAAATAATAAATTGTGTTGTTTTTTTTTTTTTTTTTTTTTTTCAACGGATGGACGCATCGTGACCGCGCGAATAATACGAGATGGATTTATCTTAACCGCGTAGACTCGAACGCTTCGGATGATCGCAGATGTTTATACCACGGCTTTTGGTCCGGTCGCATCATGGCGATTGACTAGCATCGTGGTTTTCGCGCGTACGCGTTCTCTGCGAAAATGTCTGAACGCACGGCCTAATGCGGGTAGATGTATCGCGACTGCGTTGTTCGAGCGCGAACATGCGTACCAACCGTAAAAACAGTATCTGCACGAATTTATCACGGCTAAAAGATAAAATAGCTCCAATCGTGCGGGCTTTTCTTAGATCCGATCGTGCGGATTAAAAGATAAAATAGATCCGATCGTGCGGATGTTTTAAAATAGGTCCGATCGTGCGGACTTTTTATCATGTTTTAGCATTTAGCCAAATCAAAGAATATATTAAATCTCAATACTCAATTAAAGAATAATATTTAAAGTAAAGATACGCCGTAACAAATCATATTGTAAATTGCAGCACTTATCATGTTACCACTTATCGTGAGAACACGGATGATTTAAAATAAATAATATCTTAATATTAAATGTTACCGACTTGAAGAGAAAGCAAGTTGTACGAGCTTTATGCTTTTAAATATGAGAACACGAAACTTGTGTATTCGTGTCTCACGGATGGCGCCAACTTGTTGAAGCATAATCAAGCGCGGATCGGATTCAACGACTCTCCTTGGGCCGTTAGTCGTCTTCTCGAGTCCTAGTAGACACATCAACAAAGAGAACCCGTTAGGAGTGGACCCGAGGCCGTAGCCCGGGTCCACCTCCGACGGTCAGTTAGTATCGGCGTGATGTAGCCAATCTATCTTAGGGTTAGAGATAACTCACATGTATATATAGGCATGGATTAGGGTTTAGGTGTAGAGTGGGCAGAGTCTGCACGCCGACCCATTCTTGGCCCAGTCCGGACCATACGTCCACAATAAGCATATAACCATAAGTACAAGCACTTTTTTCATTCAAAACACTCGAGTTTTCTTTCATATGATAAATTCAATTATACATGTCTAAGCACTCAGCCTGCTATTTCGGCCAATTAATGAATATCCAACTAGTATATTACAACTAATTTCAAATACAAGGTTTCTAGTTTCTACTGAATATAGACTTTTTTTAGAAATGATTTTAACTACTTAAGAAAGTAAATTTACTAACACATTACACATGTTACATGATTGTATGGGTAGGAGGATAAGTAGACACATTAAATAGGAAGATATAGCATTATATTGGTCGATGAATCGAAGACTTTTCTATAGAATCCAAAAACTCTTGACTTTAAACACTTTAAAGTTTAAACCTTTTTTTTCTGTGTGTAAACAACCTTGAAAGATACTTAAATTTCGTTCTTGTTAGTTTTATTTCTCTGTGTTTCAGTTATAAACCGAAATTGTGTTCAAAAAAAGTTATATATAGTGAAATGGTTATTGGATTGGAGATATGGGTACTTATAAGTGTTCTTCTGTACTCACTACAAACTCAGGTTCTTGTGATTTCACAGAATCTAATATGTGATGCCAATGATCTAACCGGTTTAACAGGTTTCATGAATGGTTTAGAATCACCAATCGATGGATGGTTTTTTACAAATTCATCGTCTTTAGAATCTTCTAGTTGCTGCAACTGGATAGGCATCACTTGCAATATATCTTTAGGGAGGATTGTTAGATTAGAACTTCCAAATAAAAGATTATCTGGTAAGTTGTCTGATTCAGTATCCTATTTAGATCAGGTTAGAGCGTTTAATCTTTCGAATAACTTCCTTAAGGGCCCTCTTCCGGTTTCGCTCTTTCATTTGGCTTATTTGAAAAAAGTTGATTTAAGTGGTAATGAATTCGATGATGTTTTACCGGTTAGTGTGAATCTGCTAGCACTTCAAGTATTAGATGTCTCTGATAATAACTTAAGGGGTTCTTTTCGGATTGGATTATGTGCTAACTCCACCAGAATTCGTGTTCTTAGCTTCGGTGAAAATTACTTCAATGGAAGTATTCCACTTCAATTTGAAGATTGTAACTTTCTTGAGCATCTATCTGTGGCCTCCAACTATATTTCAGGTGTCATACCAGACTTCTTACTCACATTAAGAAGATTGCGGGAATTGACTCTTGAGAAAAATGAGTTCACTGCCTTCGCCAATAGAATCAGTAATGTGTCTAGTGGTTTGGTTCATTTGGATGTTTCATCTAACAGGATCTCAGGAAATGTACCTGACTTCTTTTATATGTTTCCAAATATACATTACTTTTCAGCTCATTCCAATAATCTGTCTGGTACAATACCTCCCTCATTGTCAAATTCCCAAACTATTTCTTATTTAAAGTTGAGAAACAATTCTTTTGATGGTTCCATTAACCTCAACTGTTCCATGATGGTTAATCTTACTTCACTTAATCTGGGCAGTAACAACTTCTCAGGTACATTACTTGCTAATCTTGCAACTTGTCGAAATTTAAAAGCTATAAATGTTGCGAGGAACAACCTCATCAGCCAAATCCCAGAAAGCTTCAAAAACCTTCAGTCACTCTATTTTTTTACGTTTTCGTCCATTTTTTATATTTTTATCTGTTTATTTTACGTTTTCATCCATTTTCATGTGATTTTACAAGTTTTTTGTACGTTATTTTATCTTACCTAACAAAACGTAAGATAATGTAAGAAAACGGATGAAAACGAAAGAAAATAGACGAAAACATAAAAACCAGACGAAAACGTAAAAAAACGGTCGAAAACGTTAAAAAAGGCGAAAACGTAAAAAACGGTTGAAAACTTAAAAAACAGACGAAAACGTAAAAACAGATGAAAATGGACGAAAATGTAAAAAAAGGACGAAAACGTAAGAAAACGGACTAAAACGTAAAAAATGGAAGAAAACGTAAAAACATACGAAAACGTAAAAAAAAGAAACGAAAACTTAAAAAAAAAAGATGAGAACGTAAAAAACAGACGTAAACGTAAAAAACCGGACGAAAACGTAATAAAATGAACTAAAATGTAAAATAACAGACGAAAACGTTAAAAAACAGACGAAAACATAAAAAATGGAGGAAAACGTAAAAAAACAGACGAAAACGTAAAAAAAAAAGAGTAAAGAAACTGACCAAAATGTAAAAAAACGGTGGAAAACGTTAAAAACAGATTAAAGCGTAAAAAACAGACAAAAACGTTAAAAAAAATATGAGAACGTAAAAAAGATACGAAATCGTAAAAACGGACTAAAACGTAAAAAAACCAGGGAAAAGTAAAAAACAGACGAAAACGTAAAACAAATACCAAAACGTAAGAAAACCAATGATCCATTTGACCCATATGACAAAAGGATTTATAGCACAAAAAACGGTCGATATTGGTATATTTTGAACCATATGTATTGTCTTTAATACTTCGTATTTTAAGCGATTGGTTGTTTTGCACTAAATAGCACAAAAAACTAGTGAAAAGAAGAAGAAAAAAAAATATTTCAATAGCACAAAAATATTAGTGAAAAAGAAAAAAGTGAAAGAAAAAGAAAAAAGAAGAAAAATGAAAAAGATTTGATAGACAAAAACAAATCTTTTTTTGCGGATGAAGTCTTATATGTATGTCTTCTTGCAGGCGTGGTTTGCAGATGAAAAGGTAAAAGCTCTGAAAAAACAAACGACACCTAAGTTTTTTATCTAGGTTTAGCGTTGCTTACAATAATCTAACTGGGATTATTCCTTCCGGTGGCCAGTTTTGGACCTTTCCAAACTCTAGCTTTGAAGGAAACCCTGGTTTATGTGGTGTATTATTTAACAACTGTGAAAAAAATGAAGTGTTGTTGAAACCTCAGCTGGCTTCTGAAATGAACGATGAATTCCCTATACTTCGTCTGCTTGTGATCATCGGGTTTGTAACTGGTTTCCTTCTAGCCGTCCTCTCTTTGATTGTTGTTCCTGGAATCAGGGGTGCACGTACACAGAATGGATAAATGTGAGTAACGTTGGTTCATGTTCCCTGTCTGTTGGTTATGTTGAGGTGTCATTACTTTTAAGTAGCATGATAGTTACACTGTAAGATACATGTTATGAGTTGTTGGTTTGTGGGAGTTATAAACACACGTAAACGATTAGAAGTGTGTGTGATGATGAGTAGCACGATAAACACGCAGATATACGTGTTGAGCGATTCGATACTTGAATTACATACCCGTATTATGCATGACTTGACCCGATCATTGATTCGATCCATGAGCTGATGTTTGACATATACATGGGACGAATGGATTTTTGCCTTGGGCTTTGACAACTCCACTGCTCGGGCAGTAAGGTGGGATTTGGGTTTGCTTGGGCTTGAACTTGTTGACCAAGGCATAGCAATACCAAGGGTCGGTTTGGTTTGACTATAAAAACAAACATTCTCACCTCACATGGGACAGATAATAATTCACGACATGTATGTATATCTAAATACCTCACATGCATGTGACAATACATGCATAATGGCGTCTATCCATTACTGTCAACCTATGATTGATCTAATCTAATATATCTAACTGAATATTTATTTATTCATATTATGGTTTATTAGATTTTATCAAATACTATACTTGCTTTAGTTTTAATCCAAGAAGTGTTAGTGTTTGGTTTGATTGATATTCTTGTTTCTAAAAGTTCCTAGTTGAATGGTTTAGCAGCAAGGTTTTGGGTTTTGTAATTTTCAAGTTGTATCACTTGTTGATCGGTTTTAATTACGTTCTCATTAGCTTCAATATCGAACGATATGGTTATCGGGTTTGTGTGTGATCTTTCTTGAGGTATCTATTTTGAATCTTAAAGTTTCGTATTGGTTTCTTGTTAGTTAATAGAGATCGATTCTTAAACAAGATTAGTTTTCTTTTATCCTTTTAATTAATTAATATTGTATTAATTATTTGTTTATTATTACGTGTTAACCTAATTGCATTAACTAGATCCAATATCCGCTGCGTACTCGTAGAGGTTAATAGTTAACTGGTTCTAAAATCACAACATGAGTGAGTATGTGTAAAATTTAAATTCACTATTATTCTCATATCTCTACCGTTATCTGCTTTCTCTTCCCAAAATTTTTGATTGTGTACACCACAATTACATGGTACCAGAACGTACACGCCTAGATTTAACATTTTTATAATTACCACAAAGTCGGGATGAGAACTAGTTAGTACAGGAACCTTGTACATTGAATCATTCGGTTATTCTTTGGTAATTTTTACCATGAATGATGTATTGAGGTTATGTGTGATTGTTATTGTTTCAGGGTTCTCAGTAGAAGCACGGGTAAACTCCACTTGCAATATCTCATGACTTTAAACATCTTACCTATTTGGCTTGACTGAAGTTTTAATAAAAAATATTTAATATTATTGTTCATAATACATGTACACCCCCATAAGTCAATTTCTTCGATTAAATATACTACCTGAAATTAATATTATCAATGTATCATTTTTTTTAATTTCCTTAACAACCCCTCTCCCCAACCCCGTGCCAAATGTGGATATTAATACTCAAACATCGTGAATATAAATTATTGAATTTAAACATCATTACTTATTCAAAATGATGGTGACAGGTCTTTTATTATTTGTGTGAGCATTTACTTTTTTTTTTTGTAAGGATCAATATTTTAAAATCAGGTAGTCGTCGGTTTAATCGGTTGAACAGCCTGGTCGAATCGGTTTTATATTTATGTATACTGTTTTTAATATTTACTAATAATAGTATTCCATGATGGTTTATGCAAATTTATTCTTACATTCGATTGAACTGATGAAAAAGATTGAGACTTTACTAATAAGCTTCATTTTTAAATTGTATATTTATAAAGCAAAGGTTTGCAACAACAGTCAACTTATTATTCTAGGTTATACCAGCAACAATCTATATTAAAACTATATTAGTCGGTGTTTTTAAAATAATTAATATCTCTAATTTACCGTATTAAAAATTTTAAACTAACAATAATCTTCATCACTTCAACTTTTCAATTAAAGTTAGAAATATTGATGGGAAAAAAAGGTGTTGTTATTTTTTGATAAAAAGTCATGACAATTAAACCAGGTCAACCCCGGTCACAAAAAATCAATGATTCAATCCGGTTCTCAAACAATCAAAAACCCGCTCACATCCGGCCCGGTCTTCGAACTGGTTTCCGATTCAACAGGTTGAACCGACCGAGTCTACCTGGGTTGGGTTTTAAAACACTGGTAACCATTACTGAAAGATACTTAACTATTAATTAAACGGTTTTAAAACTTAGGGTAAAGTACTAATTATATCCCTGTGATTTTCATTTGTTGCACTTCATGCAACTCCCAATAATTAATTATGTTAAACGTCATTTTTTCATAGGTTGTAACACCTTATATCCTTTTTGCATTGACCATTGGTCAAAGGAAGCAAAACTTGTTCATCAAGTTTTGTTTATCGTATGTATAACAAGTTTTGCTTCCACTTCCTCTTTTATTTCTCTTGTTCCAACCGCCCCCTCCTATCATATTGTTTGAGTTAAATTTTATTTACTACGTCATGCAATAATAAATAAAGATTATAAATAATTAAAGTGTCTAACGGTTTAATTAACGATCGTAAGTTATTTCATAAACATTACTTAATATAATTAATACATCTAATATATTAATTACATTAGAGTAAAACGTTCTCTAAGTGTATACGTGTATGCCTCTAATAGGCTCACCTATTTCCGACCGTATATTTATTTATAATATGGACATATTGGAACAGCTCCCACGTGTACATGTCTTAAATAAATATAATAACATTAGTAAGCATCTAGCAACACGCCATGTTCTCATATATACCTGAGTGTAGTTTCATAAAGTCATAGTCAAATGATTCATCATTTAATATCCCTATGATTCAGATACCATGTTAAATATGGATATGGATCGAGATCATTCCATAATTTAACGATTATGTTTCTCGTTTCATCGACTGATCATGATTACCAAATTCATCGGGACATATCCAGATCTCATTTGGGTACGGCCATACAAACATCTTATCAAACCCATGAGGGGCCTAGTAGTATCATACTTCAAACTTAATTGAAGGAAAAAAAATTCTTGACAACAAGCGTAATCCATATGTTGTACAATGCTTCTGAAAATAACCCTTATAACTACCAGTTATGAGCGGTAGAAATGCGATCCACACACGCTATTCCAGCTTGCGCCTCAAGTCTAAGGATAAACAAATGGCTAATTTACAAGATTCACTTAATGACGATGATCCATACAGTGATGATCTTGTTAATTGGGGAAGTCCGGTAAGCAACTATTGAATACCATGTGAGTTTGATGGGACTCCTCTTTTGAGAATTACCCCTTAGTTTTGAATTTGAGTTTGATGGGACTCCTCAATTGAGCTTTTTGTCCCCTTTTGAGAATTACCCCTTAGTTTTGAATTTGTAGTTTTTACTTTCTTCTCCCCCTTTTTGTCGAAACAAAAGTGTTCGAAGAAAGTAACACATCGTTTTAAGAAAACATGTGAAAGAAGAAAAAGTAAAAATAAGTAGAGAGCAAATAACGGAAAGGATCTCGTCTTTTACTCCCTCGACGAGTCCATCCCTATGCAGGCGTCAAGTAAGTGATACTAATCTAGTTTGTTTGCAAATAAGTTCATAAAAGATTTAAATCTAAGAGGCAGTGTGCTCCCCACTTTTGATTGCAATTTTGCAGGGGATGTCACGAAATGTAAACCTAGTATTGCAAGTAATTTGCAATGTATTGCTTTGACAAAAGCTCCCCTAGCTTTAGGATGTCAAAGTCTTCATGTGTAAATTGAATAACTACAAAACAAAGGTTAGAAAGCAAGTATAATTCACAATATCCTCGCAAATGTGGTCCAGTTAGTAGAAAATAGCTTTATGTCTCACGGATCCCGCGGTTCCCTTCTAGTAGGGATCCGTCTAAGCAGTCGAGGGATCCGTAGTGGCCGATTAATTTCAAAGAACGGTGATATAACAAGTAATGTTATCACAAAAATGAGATATGAATACAAGGTAATCATATGCTCAGAAAAATAACAAGTAGCATGTAATTCCATTTAATAAAACTAGAGTTATGATATACATGACTCTAAAAACTAAGAAAATAAAGGATACATGACTAGGAATTTCTAAACCAACTATCGCTTGATGCTAGGACACCACTAAAATCTTCTAGCTCAAGTTTTGTTTAGGTTTAATCTCGTCGAAACGTTCGAGGAGATGATAGAACATAAACGTTGGTCTTCGTACTTCATGTATCAAACTTTCAACATGTTGACAATGATAGCAATCTTTGTCATGGCTAGGTAGTGGTGGTGGAAGAAATGAATGGCTTGATGCGAAGGATCAAGTGAAGCGGCTTATGGAGCTTCAAACGATGGAGGATTGGTGGTGGCGCATTTGAGAATGGCTCGACCAAGAATGAAGGTGGTGGTAGAGAAGTGTCAACTTCCATATGGTCGGGTGGTTGACTTTGATGATTTCTCATAATCCAAATGGGATTATATGATGGAAACGGCGAAAAGGAAGCGGAGCAAGTGTTGACTCAACACCTTGATTTTGAACCATTATTCCTCCTAATGAGGAGAATGTTGTCGTGAGCGATGAGACGGCCTAGAGGCAAGTCCTCTAAATTGTAGAGGTGTGGTGATGATAGTGGAGATGTAAATGAAATAGCTCTAGGAACTAATGGTGATGGTTTAGTGGAGATGATATTGTTTGGCCTAGGAGGTATGGTGGTGTTTGGCATTGGTAGTTTTGTGGGTACTATCCTTTTAGGAATTGGTTTGATTGGATGATGAAGGATCCTATCATTTGTTGGCTTGACCGGAGATGATTCGGTTGAAGAGATTTCGTGTATAACACGCGCCTTTTTCATGGGTGGTTCTTTGGTGGATAAGTTACTACTTGGGATTTTCCTCATGATGAGATGATTTCAAAAGGTTGCAAGAGCTGAAAGTTAGGATGAGAGTGATGACTATGGAGGTTCTAACAAACTGGTTTATAAACTAAGAGATTTGGCAAGTGCATTTAAGATTTAAGCCACTAGGATTCATTGGAATGTGATGATTAACATGCACAAGAGTCAACTTCAGAGGTTGTACTGATCTAGGAATTCATTTAAGATGAGATGGAGTGTTTGAGTTAGGAAGATGAGTTGAAATGATTGTTTTATCAAGATTTGACATAAACTGTCATCCGGATCCCACGGTTCCTTCCTCATAGGGATCCGTCTAGGCTAATCCTAGGGATCCGGCTTTCAGCATTTATGAAAGAGTGGAAATGATGTTTCTAAGATCTAAGACCTATATCATCTTGAGTGTTTCAGTCCTCCTAAGTGTTTTAAATGAAGGGGTTCTTGAGTACTTGAAGGTAATGAATGATGTAGCTAATGATTGTTATTTATGAAAGGATTTGGAACTTTCAAGAGTACCAATGGATGAGCAAGGATGAAACTAAAGATTTAGAGTATCAATTGAAGCTAAATGATTCTAGAGATCAGGTTGTGTCTTAGGATAGTGTTTTGGAAAATATCCTAGAAGCTTTGAGATGGAAAAACTAGATTTTGATCAACTTTGATCAATTTTGAGATGAGGATGATTTATGATCGGTTTGTCATAATCGAAAGATTTCTAAAACTAGATGTGAGGATTAAGTAAAAATGAAGTGTGAGTTTAAGAGCGGAAGAGTAATGGATTAAAAGCGAAGCGGTAGATCTACAAGCTTCTTAGAGTGTGATCTAGGTGAGTTATGTAAAGATCAACCTATCTTGATAAGGACTTAATTTGCCTTAAGACACTATGTTTAGTTTAGTGTGAGGTATTCTAAGAATATGGTTGAAATATAATGCTTGCAATTGCATTTTACATTTCGGATCCCACGGTTCCCTAAGTGTAGGGATCCGTCTAGCACAATCTTTGGGATCCGCCTATCTTCTCAAGGCGGGACCTTTACTAAAGGTATGCAATGATCTTGACAATGCATTATATCTCAAGAATAGTCTAAATGGAGTTCTAATACTAAGATATCAAATGTAAGATGTTTTATTTCATGAAGGAAATTAGATTACATTGATAAACACGAATAAAGAGAATTTGATCCTATTTTGGAATACTACTAGGTTTCTTGAGTGTTTTCACTAGGAGGATCATTATGTGGTTGATGAGTGTTGGTGGAATCAAGAATGAATAAAGTCTTCATGAGAGATATGTTTAGCGGTTCCATCATCTTGTTCACAAGCACGCATAACGAACTTTGAAATTGAGGATGGAAGTGCATAACATTATGATAGAGGCGTGTCAAGAACATTCCATAAGGGATGAGTTTATTCTTGGAGCCTTGAAGATTTGCAGTCGCCTTGCGAAGAAGTAGGCGAGATTGTATGGTTGTTGTGTTAGCAAGCAATTACAACATGTGAGCACAACAAGCGGGAAGAATTTCTCGATTTCCTAAGACTCCAAACATTTTCACGGAGGATGAGTGCAAGAGGCTTGTACTCTTCTCGGATATCCTTGTAAAGATAATGTTTGGATCGGAGTAATATGGTCGAGGTTTGCATATCATGCGATTTAAATCTTCCGGAGAGGTATGTGTGAACAATATGGACTATTTTCTTCACGAAAGTTGAAGAGAGAATCAAGAGACCAATCTTGGTGAAGGCACATTGTCCATGATTTGGAATCCGGAGGATGTGAGCAAAATGCCCAAGGGTTAGAGTGAACTTTTGGTTTTGATATAAAACCAAAGAGATGAAGCGATCCTCATTACGAGCGAGTTCGACTTGACGGAAGAATTCCATTATAAACCTTGGACATATCTTCCGTTGATTTCAAGAAGACATTCTAGTCCTATGGCTCGGAAGGAGGTATTGATACCTTCTTGAATTGTAGAGGTGTCTACACGTCCTTCATGGAAGTGATGGGTTTCGAGATTGTTGAACCCACGGACATGATTGCCAGTGTGTTGGGCTCAAGAGAGATGTTAGGAGTGTAGACGCTAGTGGTGAAAAATCAAACTCGTATTCATGCGTCATAGTTGAACCTATAGAAGTGATGGGTTAATAAGAGGTGATGTTTATGGTCAACCTATAATTATCTAACGTTTTTATTATATTTTTATTAACAATGGTTTTAAACAAGAAAGATACTTGACTCACTTATGGTTTTGACATTCTAGTGGAGTATTACTTTAAAAAATGGTTTTAATTTGCATGAAAAAGCTGCTCTCCAAGGGGACGGATCCCACGGTTCCTTTTCAAAGGGATCCGCTAGTATAACTTCCCGGATCCGTGGATCGTAATAATGAAACATATTAGATAAAAACATAGGTTTTATATTTTTATACCACGAAGTGTTTTATCCTACATTTTTTTAGCATGCATTCATGACTTCTAATTTATCACGAAGGAATATGAAACATATAAATCACAAGAAAATAAATAATAACAAAGATAACAAGATTATTAGTAATATTGCATTTCAATGCTAAGGATGATACAAAGGATTAGGTATATGATCCCAATGTAGATTAACAACACAAAGTAAATGTCTCCATATGTAAACTTCATCATAGGGAACACAAGTGCAATGAGTGTTAAGGCGATGAGCACGAGTGCGATGTAAACCATGTTGATGACGGATCTTCTTGGTTTCGGTTGAGATGGAATGAGGAGGAAGATGAAGTTTTGAGTGAGAGGAAATTTTGAAATTGGAAGATTTGAAAAGTGAGGATTTGATAGATAGGTCGACGGTGGGAGTTTTTATAGGGAAGGAGGAATTTTTGAAATTCGTGTTTTTGTTTTATTATTGAATTAAAAGAAAGACAAAACATAAGTTTTATTAATGAATTAAGACACGTATGTAAGAAAAAGGCTTCCTAATGAAGCTTCATGTAAAACATGTAATTTGCACAAAAGATAATCATATAAATACCTAAGTAGGTATACTTAATTATCAAGCAAAGTAAAAAGAGAATCATACCTTTAGCGCACTTAGGAATGTCTTTACAAATGACACAAGAAATGTCACTTAGACTATTCACGCTCCTTTGCGTTTAAGATACCTTCTTAGGAAGGTATTCTTGTTACCAGCGACTCCTAAAGCTTGGTGGGTATGAGTTTGGACTAATCAACATGACAAGGAAGATTAGTGCAAACAAAAAAAATATATAAAAAATGTTGTTATCGAATCAACATCCAAACATATAGTTTTAAAAGACATGGTGTTTGTTTTTATGAAAAAACCTTCTTTGTAGTTTTCAATTAACCATGGATCGTATTAAGTTTTTAAAGTACAATATACTTCAAGAAACTTGGTAACGAAGCTCTGATGCCAATTGTGGAAAACTAGAATGGGGGGTTGAATAGTTTTACCAATTAAAACTTCCTTTTAAACTATTTAGATCGACTTATGTCAATCTATTTGGTTGTGTGTGTTGGATCTTGATAAACAAGCATATAAAGATATGTAATGAAAAGATAAGAGTAAAAGCACAAAACCACAACCCGAGTATTTATAGTGGTTCGGCTACAAGGACACCTTCCTTGCCTACTCCACTCCCGAGTCACCTACTCGAGAGTTCGTAAACACTACACCAATCTCCTTATGGCGGAGAAGCCTTCACAACGTCGCCTACCCTTTTTCCGGTGCTAGGCTAACCACGGGTTCTTTCACCCAAGGTGAACCAAACCTACACAACGTCGCCTACCCTTTATAAGGTATTAGGCTAAGTACCTAGTTCTTTCACACCAAGGTGAACTACACCTTCACAACGTCGCCTACCCTTTATTAGGTACTAGGCTAAGCACCTAGTTCCATTGCAATGGAGGAACTACTACCACACTACACCAACGACTAATCCCAAAGGAGATCTACTCCTTTACAACATCATCAAGGACATCAATATCCTTGGATCTAATGCTAGTCTATCTAGTACATCGAAACATACCATATCGAATGTACATCTATGGCACCTTTCACTAATGCCTTTGACTAGATCTACAAGACACCTTTCACTAATGTCTTGTGTCTTCACTTCTAAGCACCTTTCACTAATGCTTCAAGTCTTGACTTCTAAGCACCTACCACAAGTGCTTATGCTATAGACGATAGATACCCTTCACTAAAATCTTCGTCTTGACACTTGAGACATCTTTCACTAATGTCTTCAACACTACACTTCTTTGAAGAAAGAAATGAATCATCAACAAGAAGACTTCAGTAGCCTTGATGATGAGGAAGCTTGGCAACTCATGGACTTGAGCTTGCTCGACTTCAAAGGTGGTGATCTTGCCATTAAGAGGAACCTAAAAGATCACACAAAAACAAAACTACAAACATAGATCTCTTGGAGAAATGGCTCACTATTTATAGAGGAAAAATCCTACTGTTCTCCGGATCCCACGGATCCCTTCCACAAGGGATCCATCTAGCGTTAAGCTAGGGATCCGTGGAACGCTCCTCTTTGCCCATGGGTATTTTGGTTATGGGTCATGGGTTGAACCATGGATCTTTGGCTAGATACAATGTATCTTTGAGTGCAATGCACTTAGTCACTTGGGTATGGGTTGATCCATGGGTTATGGATATTATCTATGTATGATATAAGCATGATGTCATGCAATGGGTTATGGGTCAAGATCCATGGGTTATGGGCTTTGGGTTGTACCCAACTACATTCAATGTATTTGCCCAATGGGTTGTGATACTTAAGTTTCTACCCATTTATATTACCCAATATACTACATACTAGTTATGTGTATATTTTATCCAAATATGTAAACACTAGTTGTTGTACATATGTATTACTTAAATCATAAAATCACTTATACTTGTTTTAGTGTTTTATGTGAAAATGTGAATATGTTAGAAACTATTAGTTCAAACCATTTACGTATTTTATTTGTTTCGTTAATATGATTTTACGTTTGTTATCGACAAAACATTAGAATATCGTAAAATATAAATAAACGTTTTTATGGCTTATTTGTATTAACATATCTGTTTAATTGACAAAAACAGGTTATGGACAGGTACAATTTTCTTCTAGCAACCCAAATGGAGACCCAGCGACAAGTATGCAAACTTCTATTACGGTGTTTTTTTCTTTTCTTTTTGAGTTTAAATTTTTCTCAGTCTCTTGGATTCCAGTATCTGCAATTTAAATTTGAGTTTGAGTTGGTGTGCCATCTTGAAAATATAGAGGATTTTGAGAACCAGTGGAGCCACATTGTGGCTGAGTTTGGAGTGGTTCAGATAAGCATGTGGCTATCCTGTATTCTTATCGGGCTTCCTGGGATGTTGCTTATGTTACAGGTTACTTTCTTGCTCGTGCAATGACGATTGACTACATGAAATCAGTAGATACATATATTAAAAATATCTTGAGTCCAAATTCATCTTTCAAGAATTTCTTTGAACATGTTTGTTAGCTATTCGTTATTCAAACTGTCTTTATGTTGGGCTAACTTAATAAAGTGGTAACGAAATTTGGTTTAATTTTTAAAAAGTTTACCAATTCCCTTTTCTCCTATAATGTAATATGATTTGGTAACGGGTCAAAATGGTAATTTAGACACTGTGACTCTTTAAACTTTAATGGTACGGAAAACAGAAATCAGCCAAGATTTTGTTATATTATATGCTATTAGGCCTTATTTCTCCCCCTTTTGCCCAGAAAGCTGACATTTTTTAATCTTTCTTCGCAGGTAAGTGTAGCTGCAAATGCTACATTTCAAGACAAAGAGATGATACCATATCTACCCATAAAAGCATGCTTGTCCCTTGAAGAACATGCTTGAAATATTCTTTGACCTTACGCCTTCGACACTTTACAACAGAACTCATATGGTGAAAAAACTTAGAAAAAGGAGCAACTCATATCGGGTTTTTTTTTTTTTTTTTAAGCGCTTTGGTTAAAAACAAAGAGATGATACCATATCATTTTGTAGTTCACGTGTCCCTAAATTATAGGGGGTTTGTATGTTTATCAATTCATATTATGCTAAACTTCAGTTTATAAGTTTTTGTTTGTTAATAAGTTACATATTTATGTTTTTATGTTTCCTGTGCAGTATATTAAACATATTAACAGAGCACAAGTTGGGACCAAAAGTAAGGCTATCTGATTCAAGGCAAATCCCACATGATGTTGAGGATGTTTAAATTGTTAGTTCATATTACGAGTTTACGACAAAATTTATTATTGAAGTCGTTATTGTCGTATTATATATGCATCATTTAATTATATAACACTAGCACAAAAGATTTGGATATTCAAGATACATATAATAATTATAAGGTGCCAGGATCAACAATTTACAAAAAAAATATATAAAATAAATAAATTAGAAATCAAATCTTAAAAATACACAAAATGTGAATCCCGTGCGTGCGCGGGTGCCAACAAGTATTGCGGCTACAATGTTAATGTTTTTTCGGCAATTATTTTTTTTGTAATTTTATAGTATAAAAATAGATCTAATATTTTTGGTTTGTATAACAAGAAAGTATGTAACTTTTATTTATCTAATTTATTATTCATATTTATGATTCTCATTAGATTAACAATGATGCATACTCAAATATGTAGCGTTCGTTTTTAACACAAATTTTGATATTGTTATTCACTAGTATAGCAAAACTTTCTAAAAAAAATGAAATTTTAAACCAGTTTAAATAAAATACATGGTTTTTTCAAGGAACTTATTTGAGGTTCTAGAAAAATACTACCTCCGTTCTATAATTATTGTCCAGTGTTGACTTTTGAAGTTTTTAATTTGCAACTTTACATTAAATATTTTTATTTTTATTATATAATATTTGATGAAAATTATACCAATAAAAATACAATTAAAACTTAATTCATTCATATATTTTTTATTAAGTACTACCTCCGTCCCATATTAATTGTCCTGTTTTTACTTTTTAAGTTTTTCTTTCTTAACTTTGACTTTAAATATTTTTATTTGTTTTATATAATATACAATAAAAATTATACCAATAAAAAATACACTTAAAACTCAATCTATTTATATATTTTACATCAAGTATTATATAACACAATTAAAAATATTTAAAGTCAAAGTTAGAAATGAAGGACCTAGAAAACTCAAAGTGGACAGTCAATATGGAACGGAGGGAGTAATATATAACACAAATAAAAATATTTAAAGTTAAAGTTAAAAACTAAAGACCTTAAAAGTCAACACTGAACAATAATTATATTATATGATAACCTATTTTTGTAAATATATAAAGATATGCACATTTTACTATTAAAATGTTCAATTAATTTTTCTTAATAAAAGTATTTTCTAAATTTGTTTCCGTTCAAAGTTATGTGATATTTATCTAATGATAGATGAGGTGGCTGGGAAGATATGTGATGAAAAATGAATGACGGGTGTTTGCAGGTCAAATTCAATTGTAGCTTTCTATAGTTAGTTGCAACTGGTCAACATACTCATTTATAGTGTGTGGGTCGCATTATGTTAAAACAACATTATTTTTTTATTTTTTTATTTTATTTTTTTTATTATTTTTTTCTTTCTGAATGGCATGATGTTGATTAGCAATAATGCGTTGATTTTTCTTAGTGTATGAACTCCTTGTATTTGAATGAGTTTGTTTGTTTAATTATTTTTAAAATGGAGGGTGATTTATGGGTGTGGATTTAGTGGACTGTAAGGTGTAATCAGATCATTCAATTTACAAAAGATTTGGGTTGTGTTCTTGATATTTGGATAAAAATAAATATAAATTAAAAAAAAAAAAATTAAAATGAGGAAGAAGACGAGACACTTACTTTTGACCAATACTCGACATTAAAATGACATAGGGTGTTACAAACTATGAAAAACAATGACATTCGGTGTTGAAATCTTGGGAGTGTCATGTAGTAAAAAAAAATAAAAATCACAAGAACAAAAGTTGTAATTTTTCCTAATACTTATTTTAAGAGTAAATTGCATTTTTGGTCCTTGTGGTTTAGTAAATGCGGGTTTGGTCACATCCTTCCGAAAATCTGACGATGGTCCCATTTGAAGTTTTAGTTCGTGTTTGGCCTCTGCTAAAGTTAAATGACTAAAATCTTTTATCTTCTTCCCTTTAATTTTCCAATTACTTTTTCTTTTTATTTATTCATCCAATACCAAGATCATGAACAAGAACCCAAATAAACAAAACTGCAATTTACTCTTACAACAAAACCACTCTCACTTACAAACACAAATCAATAATAAAAGCACAAGCACTCTCAAAAACAATTTCAGATCTAGCAAAGATAAACAATAATACAAAAACCACAAAACCCCTAATTATATTTCACATAAGAAGACCAAAACAATAAATAAAAAACGAGTTAATTGCATTTTTGGTCCTTGTGGTATGGCCAAATGCAGATTGGTCCTAAAACTTTAAAAGTGCACCGAGGTCCCCATTTCAAGTTTTCGTTGCATGTTTAGATCACTGGTGTCACACCCCAAATTACTGCTTTCTGCGTGAATGGAATTCACGGGATTATTGTCATAGCATCATAATCACAGTTATATTGAACGACCTAAAGTGTCGTTTGGAAAAACATCGTTTGATTTAATAAAACAATCGAGTTTACAAAGTATAGGTCCCAAATGAAAATCAACTTGTGCGGAAATAAGTATATTACAAGTCAAACGATGTTTTAAAGTGTATAAATCCCATGCGAGACGATGTCGTCATCGCGACTCTATAATATGTCCACATGCATGCCATGAAGTGAATGTCTTAGTTACACGAAAATACATTGCTAAAAGTGTCAACACAATAGTTGAGTGAGTTCATAGAGTTTATGTAAATGTTAATCGACTACCACAAGTATAAATTATGTATGACAATGATGTCACAAAATGATGTTACAATTGCTTAAGCACATGACACCGAAGCTCGATGATGTTCGCCCAACAGAGTGTCTTGCCAAACAACTCAAATAATGTTTATGAAATGAAATGCATCCAGATGACTAGTTGGGATCCACCAACCGGATGGAGGTGTCACCTCGATAGATCTATCCATTCACCCACGCTTCTAGGAAATTAACGGTTCATGCTTATGAAATGGGGGCATTTAAGCGGCAATGAGGTAACTTAAGCAATATAATGAATTTGACATACTTGGTAGCGTAATAAAAATGGTGTGCAATGTATTCTCCCGTAGGTTTGAAATAAAGTAAAACTTGAATAAATCGGGCTATGAAAACTCACTTGTTGCAATGATTATGATGACAAAAGTGGATACACTTGAAATGTAGCGTGAATCTCGAAAATGACCTATTATGAATGATATGATACGTAATGAGTTATGATGTAATGTTATGCATGCAATTGTATGTTATTTATACCACTTGTGAATTTTGAAAATAATACTCTTCGTGAAAATACTCTTTTGACGTCTTGACCATTCTTAAATTACTTTGCAAGTATTTACGTCAAAATGACATCCTACAATAGTTTCTTAATGATTTATTGTGAAATTATAACTTTTCGTCGTAAAATAATGTCGTTGGAAATTTCATGAAAGCGACTAAAATGGCCTCGAAAAGCTAGTCGTAAAATGGTGTACATCGAACGTTAGGAAACGAACTCAACGGTTTTGGAAAGCTTGTATCATAATCTCAAAGTTTTGGCATTTAAGTTTTTATCCTAGAGGTCTCGTTCATAGAGAAAATATAGGTTAAGTATGGTGATTTTTTCCAAAATGTAGTTTAAAAGTGAATTTCGCAAAGTTTAAGCAACCGTAGTTAATTCATTACAACTCCGCTATACAAATGGTTGGTCATTTTGGAAAATATGCTTGGTGATCTCACTTTTATTAGAAGACCTCTCTTTACAAAAGTTCTACGTCAACGTTATAAATAGCCTTCAATATGGTCACTTGTTTACCGTAACACTTGTCTAATAGAAATAATATAGTTTTCTTAAATAATAAAGTTACGGCAATTTTGTGTAAACGTGTATAGTTTAAGTTCTACAAATCCGTTTTCTCACGTACTATCGTCCTTAGCTTCGTATCAAAGTATACTAATATATTTTGATAAGTCGAAATAATTTATAACGCTTAAGACTCGTTTTTGACTCGTACAAAACAAAAACAGTTTGCTGAAATTTTCAGGATACATATATTTCGTCGTCAAACTTGGAAAATTCATAACTTCTTCGTTATAGCTCCGTTTTAATCCGTTCAAGCGGCCACGGTTTCGTTTTAAAGTATATTTTCTAAATATCTAGGCCAAAAATTTATGTCTACTGTCGGATTTTCCAGATTTTAGAAATAAGATCAGGCCCTTTTTAAGACTTGTCGAAATGAGTTTTTCTCGTGCTAAACCTATTTTAACCCATTCAAAACAACTCCGAAGCTATTCTAATCCTACCATACACCTTCTTAGGGTGTCATGGGTTCCTAGACATCACCAAAACTAATATATAACAAGGGATAATTTATAGGATGACTTATATATGTAAAACTCTTAAAAACAATGTGAAAAGTGGTATAAACATCCATAAGTCTTGCATGTTTTGCTCAAATATAATGAAATGAATATGAAATGATAATGAAAGATGAAAAATGAAGATGATATGCTTACTAGTTTACTTGATGAGGTGACAAGAACAAGGATTAAACTTAAACACCCTAGTTTTTATTTCAAAACCTAAACAAGAGTGTATACTAGATTGTTTAAAACTTGACTTGATAAATTTTATGAATCTCTTCCTCTTCACTTGTAATGGCGGTTATAGAGAGGAAAAGGAGAGGAAAGTCTTGACTAAAAGCTATGAATTATTGTGATTGAATGTGTATAAGTAAGATTGAGTGTAGATATTGATATGTAAGAAATTTTTTCACCAACTCATTAATGTATCATCCCCTTGGTCGACCAAGGGGTATGTATTTCTAAAATACATTTTTTTTTTTTTTTTTATTGTATATATAAATGTGTAAGTAAAATGTAGTTAAGTACAATATGTTGTAACTTGCATATATTTGTGAAATTAGAGTAGTATTGTCTAAAAATAAGTTTTAATGGGTCAAAGTAAAATATATTGTAGTTATAAAAATATGTTTCTTGCAAAATTTGAGTAGACTAATAATTATCGTGTAGTTTTTAAGAAAACCGTCGTAATAATATAAATTTAACAATTTATATACCAAATAAATTTAAAACATTGAGTAAACTCATAATATTATTTTTATAAACTAAATGTAAGTATAAAAATATATCGGGATAATTTTTGGAAGTATCGGATTAAATGTTCAAAATAATAACTTACGCGATAGCGTTTATTTAATATGAAATTTACGCGTTTAATGTGAAATGCAAAATCATGAATGAACTAACATGATGAAAATGATGCTAATGATATGTAGACTAAACCTAGTCTATATGAAATGTCCGTGATGATATGATCATGAATTCGCAGCTAAACCATTAAGGTTACGCGAATTTGAAACTCGTAAACCTAGTTTACGATAAATGATGAAATTGTGAAGCATGAATTGTTTTGAGAAATGACACGAAAGTACGAGTTGTCACATTCGCCCAAAAAAGGAATTCGATCCGAATTCAGTCCATGTTAGGTTCTCTGATGTTATCGGTGAAAGGTGAGGATATTCGGGTCGCATTGGGTCGTCCAATGTCTTTCTCGAATCGTACCACGCCCTTCCAAGATGAGACTTTGAACATAATTCATTGCCAACTTGAGATTCTAATGGTTTGCGGCTTATGGGACATATTTCCAAAATTTGCATCGATATACGATGTAGCTTATCTAGCTATATGTTGTTACTTATGGCGATTCTTGATTTGTATGACTTCCTTGTTTGTTTCATGAATGAGTTATGGACTAATGAATTAGACTTTCCTGATTTTAACCCGTGAATAAGTGATTGATACCTCAATCTTAGAGTGCCTCAATTGGTGTAGTCAATATGTTCATGTAATAACTATAGTTGTAAAGCAACTTGTTTAATGTAGAATGATTTGCCTAATCATTTCTAGAAAATCACACTTGCTTGAGCATATTATCTAATGTGGGAATTGTTCTCTCGCTCTAACCATTGAGCTGAGGATAGTAGGCGGTAATCATGTCCTAGTAGGTTCCATGGAAATCTGAAATGGTATCGCAGTCTAAGGTGAATCGAATAGCTTATAATAGGTACAATGGAATTGATACCACGTGTCTCGTGTTAGATTTCAAAATGTTAAATCATCGGAAAGGACCTTATTGAAAAGAATAGATTATAGGTAACAGTTGTGATTCCTCGCGTCCTAGTTCTAGCGAATGTCATTACTTGAGTCTTACCTGCCTAAGGTGCTTAGTCTCCATTACAAAAATGTTTATGGTTTGATTATTGAAACGTTTCCATGCTATATGTTATCAAGTCACAAAACCTTAAATGTGTAAGTGATGTGGTGTGGTGATTGATTTTCAAATCTGTCCCGATATTGAGTGCTTCTAAAATATTTCATCACTTATATTGTTATCATGCTAGCAAGAAATAGATATCATCTCATACTATGTCGAAGAATGTTTGTTCTAATTTCACTTGTAGATGGATAGTCCTTGATTGTTTAATATGTTCAAACCTGTTACATCTCTTGATATGGAAGTGAGGTTACTTGGAATTTCTAGAGAACACAATGCCTTAGGGGAAGTTTATATCGATAACCTTAATTTAATTAAATTTTCCTTTAAGGAAACTCATTGTGGGAAGTTCACATATTGTTGAAGCCTTGTTTAATGAAATGTTACGTAGTCTCAATTAGGAGGATTGGTTTATTTCTATAGTGTCGCTTAGTGTGTATTCGATTCGTACTAAATCTTGTGACTCGGTATAGCTGGCACTTTTGAAATGTTAGAATTTGGCTTCTAGTCCAAAGGTAGTGGTTCAGATTATCTCATGATGTCTTAAGCTTTATGTTAAGTTTGAATCATCCTAATACCTAGTTCTAGTCCTTGTGGGAAATTCTGAACCCTTTCATTGTTTTCCTGCATCGAGGAATCCTCCTCGTAAATGGTATAAAAAGTCTTTCCTAAAAAGATCACTCGTCAAATTCTAACTTATCGGCTGAGTGAGGGATGAATGGCGTGAGCATCGATAGTGTGTTATTAAAAAGATAAGTTTATGAACAATTTATATGATTACAAAACTTTGCTTTTGAATGAAGGTTGTCTTAAGAAATTTGAAATGATACTTGTTTCTTTCATAACATAATTCTTCCTGAATTATACATAGGTGATCAGGCCATGTATAATCGAGGACAAATGATGTGATGCTTGGTTTTGTTGAAATGGTATTATGTTCCTCCGAAGTTTTAGATGGTATTCAACATTTTGTTTTGTAAGATAATGGCTCAGTAATTTTTTTTTTTTATTTTTTTTTTATATATTTTTTTTTTCAGAGTAACATGAAAATCGTTTCGCATGATGGTATTAAATAATTGATAAAATGACTGAAAGCCAATTGATAGGGTGGTAATGAAACAACTTGTTTTAAAACTTTATTAAACAACGTTTCCAAGATGGTGATAAAATAGCTCGAAATAAAATTAAGTGAAATAATTTCGTGAAATGGTAGCAAAATAACTTGAAATAAAATTTGTTGAATGGTTTGTAAGATACATGGGAGAACCTCATCGAGTAGTAATAGTCTCCTAATTGGTCAAGAATTAAAGTTGGCCTAACCCCTAGTAAGATAGTGAGGTATCATCGCGAAATGATTGAAAATTGGGCAATTGGAATAAGGAATGAAATGAACAAAGGTTGTGATTATCGTGGAGATAATAAGTGATAAAGATTACATTAGCTAGAAAGGTACTTATTATTTATTCCTGTCGATGGTCTAATCGTGTCTCAAGTGTAAAAGCAGTAGGCGGTCTAGTGGCAATAGCCCTAGAAATCTCACAGTCCTCAAATCTATGAGATGGTGTAGTGTCTATAGTCTTAGTGGTATATGGTAGTAATGATATGTCAAATCATGCACGCTTCCCAAGCGGCAAATCAACTGTATGACTAATAGGTCCACTAGGACTAAGCTTGTAAGTCCTACCAAATGGTATGATCTGTCTCAACAAAATGATAAAAGCATCCCGATCCTACGGTGAATCAATAGTGATCGTGATGGTGTAGGTGCAACTTTGCCCTCCTCGAAGGGTTCGATCTAGTCATCGATGTTATTGGTGTTGAATCAACGATGTAAAAATTGTGATAGGGAATGACAGGGCATTCTCCATGTCAAAGTCGATGTGAGTATGATGGGATGGGTATTTGAAGGCATTTATGTGACAATCGATTTCGAAATGAAAGTAAATAACTCGTAAAATGTGCGTATAAAACCGCATGTATAGTGACTATGTAATTATGATGAAATGATGAGATGATATGATGATGTAGTTATAGTCTAGGGTCAATGATGCAACCTAGTTCTCTATAATCAAGCTCGATACCAATCATCACACCCCAATTACACGCTGCGTGGAATGGAATTCACAGGGATTGTTGTCATAGCATCACAATCACAGTTATATTGAACGACCTAAAGTGTCGTTTGAAAAGAACATCGTTTGATTTAATAAAACAATCGAGTTTACAAAGTATAGGTCCCAAATGAAAATCAACTTGTGCGGAAATAAGTATATTACAAGTCAAACGATGTTTTTAAAGTGTATAAATCCCATGCGAGGCGTGTCGTCATCGCGACTCTATAATATGTCCACATGCATGCCATGAAGTGAATGTCTTAGTTACACGAAAATACATTGCTAAAAGTGTCAACACAATGGTTGAGTGAGTTCATAGAGTTTATGTAAATGTTAATCGACTACCACAAGTATAAATTATGTATGACAATGATGTCACAAAATGATGTTACAATTGCTTAAGCACATGACACGAAGCTCGGTGATGTTAGCCCAACAGAGTGTCTTGCCAAACAACTCAAATAATGTTTATGAAATGAAATGCATCCAGTATGACTAGTTGGGATCCACCAACCGGATGGAGGTGTCACCTCGATAGATCTATCCACTCTTGCACGCTTCTAGGAAATTAACGGTTCATGCTTATGAAATGGGGACATTTAAGCGGCAATGAGGTAACTTAAGCAATATAATGAATTTGACATACTTGGTAGCGTAATAAAAATGGTGTGCAATGTATTCTCCCGTAGGTTTGAAATAAAGTAAAAGCTGGAATAAATCGGGCTATGAAAACTCACATTGCAATGATTATGATGACAAAAGTGGATACACCGAAATGTAGCGTGAATCTCGAAAATGACCTATTATGAATGATATGATACGTAATGAGTTATGATGTAATGTTATGCATGCAATTAGATGTTATTTATACCACTTGTGAATTTTGAAAATAATACTCTTCGTGAAAAATACTCTTTTGACGTCTTGACCATTCTTAAATTACTTTGCAAGTATTTACATCAAAATGACATCCTACAATAGTTTCTTAATGATTTATTGTGAAATTATAACTTTTAAATCAGTAAAATAATGTCGTTGGAAATTTCATGAAAGCCACTAAATGGCCTCGAAAAGCTAGTCGTAAAATGGTGTACATCGAGCGTTAGGAAACGAACTCAACGGTTTTGGAAAGCTTGTATCATAATCTCAAAGTTTTGGCATTTAAGTTTTTATCCTAGAGGTCTCGTTCATAGAGAAAATATAGGTTAAGTATGGTGATTTTGTCCAAAATGTAGTTTAAAAGTGAATTTCGGCAAAGTTTAAGCAACCGTAGTTAATTCATTACAACTCCGCTATACAAACGGTTGGTCATTTTGGAAAATATGCTTGGTGATCTCACTTTATTAGAAGACCTCTCTTTACAAAAGTTCTACGTCAACGTTTAAAATAGCCTTCAATATGGTCACTTGTTTACCGTAACACTTGTCTAATAGAAATAATATAGTTTTCTTAAATAATAAAGTTACGGCAATTTTGTGTAAACGTGTATAGTTTAAGTTCTACAAATCCGTTTTCTCGTACTATCGTCCTTAGCTTCGTATCAAAGTATACTAATATATTTTTGATAAGTCGAAATAATTTATAACGCTTAAGACTCGTTTTGACTCGTACAAAACAAAAAGCAGTTCTTGAAATTTTCGGGATACATATATTTAATCGTCAAACTTGGAAAATTCATAACTTCTTCAAGTTATAGCTCCGTTTTAATCCGTTCAAGCGGCCACGGTTTCGTTTTAAAGTATATTTTCTAAATATCTAGGCCAAAATTTATGTCTCTTGTCGGATTTTCCAGATTTTAGAAATAAGATCAGGCCCTTTTAAGACTTGTCGAAATGAGTTTTTCGTGCTAAACCTATTTTAACCCATTCAAAACAACTCCGGTTATTCTAATCCTACCATACACCTTCTTAGGGTGTCATGGGTTCCTAGACATCACAAAACTAATATATAACAAGGGATAATTTATAGGATGACTTATATATGTAAAACTCTTAAAAACAATGTGAAAAGTGGTATAAACATCCATAAGTCTTGCATGTTTTGCTCAAATATAATGAAATGAATATGAAATGATAATGAAAGATGAAAAATGAAGATGATATGCTTACTAGTTTACTTGATGAGGTGACAAGAACAAGGGATTAAACTTAAACACCCTAGGTTTTTATTTCAAAACCTAAACAAGAGTGTATACTAGATTGTTTAAAACTTGACTTGATAAATTTTTATGAATCTCTTCCTCTTCACTTGTAATGGCCGATTATAGAGAGGAAAAAGGAGAAGAGAAAGTCTTGACTAAAAGCTATGAATTATTGTGATTGAATGTGTATAAGTAAGATTGAGTGTAGATATTGATATGTAAGAAATTTTTTTTACCAACTCATTAATGTATCATCCCCCTTGGTCGGCCAAGGGGGTATGTATTTGTAAAATACATTTTTTTTTTTTATTGTATATATAAATGTGTAAGTAAAATGTAGTTAAGTACAATATGTTGTAACTTGCATATATTTGTGAAATTAGAGTAGTATTGTCTAAAAATAAGTTTTAATGGGTCAAAGTAAAATATATTGTAGTTATAAAAATTGTAAAAATATGTTTCTTGCAAAATTTGAGTAGACTAATAATTATCGTGTAGTTTTTAAGAAAACCGTCGTAATAATATAAATTTAACAATTTATATACCAAATAAATTTAAAACATTGAGTAAACTCATAATATTATTTTTATAAACTAAATGTAAGTATAAAAATATATCGGGATAATTTTGGAAGTATCGGATTAAATGTTCAAATAATAACTTACGCGATAGCGTTTATTTAATATGAAATTTACGCGTTTAATGTGAAATGCAAAATCATGAATGAACTAACATGATGAAAATGATGCTAATGATATGTAGACTAAACCTAGTCTATATGAAATGTCCGTGATGATATGATCATGAATTCGCAGCTAAACCATTAAGGTTCTGCTGAATTTGAAACTCATAAACCTAGTTTACGATAAATGATGAAATTGTGAAGCATGAATTGTTTTGAGAAATAGACCGAAAGTACGAGTTGTCACACCCATCCACACGGACTAAGGGTATTTTGTCATTGATGTTGTCTTTTCTTTTCTATTTTCTTTTTAGTTTTCTTACATAAATAGTCCCTATGTTGGAAGGGATTTTACATATTTAGTCCATACACATTTTTTTTTTTAATTTGCAAATCTTCTTCTTATGGTTTTGACACGTTACGGGTTTGGTCCCTTAACCACTATTTATGTTAGTTTGACCGTCAAGTAAATGTTTTTGTCCGTTTTTTAACGTTTTCGTCCGTTGTTATACGTTTAAATGCTTTTTACGTTTTCATTCATTTTACGTTTCGTCCGCTTTTATACGTTTCGTCCGTTTTTACATTTTATCGTTTAATCCGTTTTTACGTTTTGTCCATTTTATCGTTTCGTCCATTTTTATGTTTTCATCCGTTTTATCGTTTTGTCCGTTTTATACACTTTTGTCCTTTTTACGTTTTCGTATGTTTTTCTATGTTTTCCTCCGTTTTTATACGTCTTCGTCCGTTTTTTTACTTTTTCATCCGGTTTTATACGTTTTTGTCGATTTTTATACATTTTAGTCCGTTTTCATCCGGATTTTTACGTTTTCGTCCATTTTTCTTACGTTTTTATCCTTCTTTATCTGTTTTCATCCGTTCTTATACGTTTTCTTCCGTTTTAATAACGTTTTTATTTATCCGTTTTTAACATATTTTTATACGTTTTTGTTTGTTTTTATACGTTTTCATCCGGTTTTGTACGATTTTGTCTGGTTTTCTCACGTTTTTATTCGTCTTTATCCGTTTTTATACGTTTTCTTCCGTTTTAATAACGTGTTTATATGTTTTTGTCTGTTTTTATATGTTTTCATCCGGTTTTGATCTAATGGCTAATATAAGTTAACCAATTTTTCTAAAAAGTTCCAAAAAATTTCCAAAAATTTTTGAAAAAAAAAATTCGAAAAAATTTTTTTTCGAAAATTTTTTTGAAAAACTTTCAGAAAAAATTGAATAAAAATTTCAAAATTTTTTTTTTCGAAAAAATTTTTCAAAAAAGTTTTGTCGAAAAAATTTTCAAAAAAATTTTTTTCGAAAAAAAAAATATTCAAAAATTTTTCCGAATAACTTTTTCAAATTTTTTTTTTTAATTTTTTTGAAAATTTTAGAATTTTTTTGAAAATTACACTGTTGGTCCATTTATGTAATACTAATAGTTAAATAAATATTAATAGTTAAAAAAAAAATAAAAAAAAATAGGACTAAATCTAGAGAACATGCACTACAAAAAAATGGGCCTTTTAGGACCTTTTCCTACGACGCTTTTTTAGGCAGCGTCCTAAAAACACATATAATATGACGAGCTAGTTTATGAGTCCTATTATCATGGAACCTAATAGGACATTTCATGTATTGGTCTTATTAGATGTGTTTTATAGGACACTTACTCAAATGAGTCTCGTTATGATATAACATAATACGACACTTGCTATTTAGGTCCTAATATCTCAATTTTTATAGGACGCAAAGCCGTAGAGGTCATATTATATATAATCTAATATGACACAAGTATATGCGTCCTATTAGATTTGATTTTATAGGATACTTATATAGTTTGGTCGTATAATGAAGAATTTTTAATAGGACACTTAGTATACATGTCGTATTAAATTAGTTTTATGGGACACTTATGTACTTAGGTTTTATTAAGAAAGAAACTTGATATGACACTTATAATTTAGTCTTATTATCACAACTTTTATCAACAAGTGAAGTTTTGATATTTCAATTCTATAGTTAAGTAAGGCTTGAAAAGTTCGTACTACGTTGGGGAATGCAAACATATACAATGACCACACAAACTTTTCCAAATGAAAAATCTTTATGTGACTTAAGTTTGTGTGACAATCTAAACTCAATTTTGCGTGAACTAGTTGACCAAAATGTCACGCACCATAACACTTTACCATAAAAATATTTATGTGAAAATTTGTATTGTAATTGACTCAATTACGTCCTAAATCTAATAAAAAAAACTTCACATGTAATTTTGTTCGTCGTTCATAGCCGTATATATAAGCCTAAGTTTATAAATTTTCGAACACTAGACTTATTTATTATAGATATGCTAACAAGTGCCTAATACAAGTTAACATAACCATCCATTAAATCATATTTACATGACACTAAGAGTGGCAATTTGGGTCGGGTTTGGGTTGGCGGGTTCAGGTTAGTAAGTTGGCGGGTCAAAAGACCCCAACTCAAACCTAACTCATTTAGATAATCGGGTCAGTCATATCAACCCTAGCTTATTTACATAACTCAAACACGACCAATTTAACCCGTATATATATAGGTTGGCTGGTTAAAAAGGTTACACGAGTTGAAGAACTTAAACGAGTTTCAGGTTGACCCATTTAACTTGTTTATCTAAACAAGCTAGCAAATGACATGGATTAAACAGTTAAATAGGTTTATGGGTCGACCCGTTTAACCCGTATAACAAAGCATATATAATTTTTAAATATTCGGAAAATATAATCAAACGGGTTGGTGGGTCGACCTGTTTGACCTATAGCTAACCCGAACTTGACGTTTTTAATTAATGGGTTAGATGAGTCGTTCGTGTTAAACCAATTTGGACTTAGCCTCAATCGATCGTGTTAAATCAATTTAGACTCAACCTGAACCTGTTAATTTTTGTGTCAATCTCAAGTTGAGTTTTGTGTCGGGTTACCTCACATGATCCATTTTAGAATTCATTTCTTAACAATCTTTTTTTTTTTTTTTTTTTTTTTTTTTTTTAAGATTAAAAATTGAATATTTCATGTTAAATTTACTTAGGGCCGTTTGGTTTGTCGCCAGGAATAATGATAGAATCGGTTTGGTATGAGGTAGAATGATGATGGATATGAAAAAGTGTATCATTACGATTGTTTATGTTTGGATGACAAAATGTGGTATGAAAAAGTGTATAGATATTTTTGTTTTTAGTGGAAAAAGAGGGCCCACGGGAATGGATTTCATGACACCAAATGGTGTGTGTAATGAATCTATGACTATGATATCTATTTCATTCTTGGACCCATAAAACAAACACCTTTAATGACTTTCAAAGTCGTAGCGCCATTCCATTAACCCCAACCAAACGGACCCTTATAACATTTTTACAAGTTCAATTGTGGGCCCGTTTGGTTTGTTCTTAGGAATAATGATGGGTATCGGTTGGAATGAGATGGAATGATAATGGGTATGAAAAAGTGTATGATTACGATTGTTTATGTTTGGTTGATAAAATATGGTATGAAAAAGTGTATAGATATTTGAATTTTGTAGTGGTAAAAGATGGCGCACGGAATGGATTTACAGACACAAAATTAGTGTGTAATGAATCATACTATGATATCTCATTTCATTCTGGGTACCACAAAACAAAACAAAACAAACAAACACTCATGCATGACTTTGAAAGTCATAGTTTATTCCCTTTATGGAACCAAACGGACCCAAGTTTTGCCCAAAATGAAATTTCCCTCTCAACTTTTCACAAGTCCCCGCCTAAGTTTTTCCCTAAAATCAAATTATCCATATTGTTATCTCAGATCTCACATCTTCTTCATACTCCTATTTTCTCTCCAAACTAATTTTCTTAATCTCACTAACATCGTCCCTAGTCTCTGTGGTCAACTAACCATCACCAGTCACCATCCAACAGCCTTCGGTTGGACTACCGAAACCATTTAAAGTTCATTTATCCATTAATTAGGTACTTTAATGTGTTGTATCTTCAGTTTAGTCATCAGTTTGAGGTGTTTATGGGTCAATTTTGTTATTTATAAATTAGGGTTTATGTGACTCCAAACTTATCTGAACGTGCACCATCATTTCTGTTGATATTGAAGTTCTCTACATGTTAATAATATGTAATAAATGTTAATTTATGCTTAATTTATAATATCAAAGGTATTTGTTATAGAGATTGTGAGAGACTGTTTTGTTAATTTGAAATGTACATAGTTTGCCGGTTTTAGAATAAAAGCCCAAATAACATGACTCTTTGATTGTTTATATCTAATAATTGTATGACAGTAAGTGGTTTTAAGGTTGAAATATTTTTTGTTCTTTTGAATTTGGGAAGTTTATATCACATATATGTCCACAGGGCATCTATCAAGTATAAAAGTAATAGCAATATATGAGCTAAATCTTTGTGTTTGTTTGGGCAAGCTTGACTAAATAACCTTTCGTCAGTTTAGAATTAAAGGACAAAGATATTAAGCTACTCATTTGATGCACTTAGAGCCTTTATGGATATGTGTTTAGTTGTTTACTAAGTTTTATGTTACCATTGTTTAGATTGATAACTACAGTATTTGTTTCATTTATTTTGTAGTGAAGATGAAGCGCACTTTGGAGAACATATGTACTAGTTAAAAAACATTCAGGTAGCACACTAATGCAAATGTCTTTATTATATATCGTAAGTGCTAGTTAAAATTAGCCGTTTTGGGTTGAAACTGATCGTATATGTTAGACTATAATAAAAATGGGTTGTTTGAGTTGAAATGGGTTGATTATGCTTTACTTTTGTTGAGTTGAAATTGGCTATGTTTGAGTATTGGTGATTAATTATGGAACATAGGCTATCGAATGTTGTTAAAGTTACTTATCGATCAGTTCAGCTTGCTAGCACAATAACATGGTTTTGTTAGGTTATTTAGTTAGAAGTATGTGGATATGAGTTATAAATACTTTCTTGACTTTTTAGTTGGATTTGTCTTTTGGTTAAATAAGCTAGTACTATTTATGATGCCTTTTTAAAAATTTGTTACAGATCGTTTGTGTATTTGCCATTTTTTTTTGGTATTAGTCTAGTTTTTGCTTTTTTATGCAACATAACTACTTCTACTTGTAAGATTTTGAACTGAAACTTCATATTCAATGTCATATTTGTGTCTTAGAGATTATAATTGTAAGATAGTATAAAAACACTTTTAGTGCGCAAGGTAACATTTTTATACATATTTGACAGATCCTTTATCTTGTGCCAGTGCCATGGAGGATGAACAATTGAGTTAGCATAGAATTTGATAAGATGCAGTAGCCAAGAAGATGAAGATTTAGTTTTGCTCTAACCTATATTAATAATATAAAGGTATGTAGTCAAATGTGACTTGTTTATATGGTTCAATATAATTATTATATTTATTTACTTCAGGTATTGTTTACTTTTCATACAATGAGTTTGATCTTCCCTTGAGTTGTCATGACTAGATATTAATATCTTATAGAACTTATGAGCATTTCTTTCTTGTTGCAAGTATTGAAGCTTACTTTAGATGCGTTCTAAACTCTGAGGATTAACAAAAAGGTAAATCAAGAGCTTATATTCAAATGAGCTAGTTTGGGGCGCAGTGATCGGACCAAACTCGTGAGGTAAATGTTCAAGTTCCAAAAGAGATGAACACTTCATTGAGTTGATATACTCCGTAGATTGTTTGTCACAAATGAAGATGCTATTGGGAAAACTATGGCATCAGCTTGCCCGTTTTGTTTTGGTATGTCGACCTTGTTAAATTTGTTACATCTTTTACAAAATATTGCGAGTTCTTTTCATTGAGTTATCTTTATTCTTATGTGTTGTTTAATTGCAGGTGGTTTGTGAGGATGATGACTCGAAACTGTTCGCTTACGCTATTTTTTTTTTGTTATTGTTGAATTACCATGTAGCAAAATTTACAATACTATATTTGGATGATGTTAAGCTAATGAGGCTACGACATTTTGTTATAGTAATGACATGTTTTGATTAATCTTGTTACAATTTTAGACTCATTAATTGTCTCAATTTTTTGTTCTGAATATTGTTTGTTTCTTTGATGTGGCCTTTTAGGACGCTATTGGTGTTAGTAATCATGTTTATGGGACTTAAGATATTACATATTGGGTACATGTATTCAACTTACGCCTCTAAATTTGGTCTCAAAAAAGATATAAATAGGGACCTTCGTATTAGGATGCATTTATATTTGTACCAAAATATGTGTTTATGCGACATATAATTTAATCGCCAGAAACATTTTTTAGGACCCATAAAGGTGTCTCAATACACCAAAGAAAGAAAATGTATATTAGGACACTTTGAATTGTCCTATTATGCTGTTTATTATGATGCCATTTGCGTCATATAAGACATTATTATGGGACTACATAATTTGTTCTATCATGATGGTGTTTATTAGGATGCTTCTAAGTGTCCTAAAAACTTTGTATACCTATTACAACGCCTACTTATGTGACACTTATACTATTGGTCCTATAAGGCGAAAGGTCCTATAAACTCATCTAAAAGGACACTAATGGGCGTCCTATAAAACCTGTTTTGTTATAGTGATGGCAAGACACAAGGACTATTTATGTAAGAAACTCAAAAGATGGACTGAAAAGAAAATAGGAAAAGAAGAAGACAAGGGTATTTTAGTCATTTGATGTTGATCAGGGACTAAACATGCAACGAAAACTTGAAAATGAGGACCTCTGGTGCACTTTCAAAGTTTTAGGGACCAAATCTGCAATTTGGCCATACCACAGGGACCAAAAATGCAATTAACTCTAAAAAAACCTTAAACTCATTTCAAACTCACCTACATTTTCTATTTAGCCACAAAACCCTAAACTCAAAAAAGCGGTCACATTAAAATCTATCTATTTTCTTCTCCTTTATGATTTTAAACCGAACACAAGCCACAAAATCCTCTTTGTTTCTTTTATGTGTTAATCGAAACATGAAAACATCAACACAAATCAGATTTGCGGATTTGAGGTTATGGATAATGAGTACTTATTTTTGTTTATCCACATGGGTTGAAGATGTATGCTAGATTCGGGGATTCTGTCAACACCTCCATCAGATCTGTCACCACCGCCGCCGCCAGATTTGGTGGTTCTGTCACCACCTCCACGAATCTTGTTCTTCCTCTTTGACTCTCATTTCTTTTTCCGAATCTGGTAGGGTAGGGATTAGGTTAAGGTTACTGTTCTTGTTTGTGAAGTTGAGTGGTTTGTTGTTGTAGACAGGTTACTGTTCTTGTTATTCCTTTTTGACTTTGCGTTTCTTGTTTCGAATCTGGCAGGGTATGGATTAGTCAATTATGTTGATGAATTTGTGTTTGATATTGTAGACACAAGGTTGTAGTTTTGGGATATGACCAGGACAATTTTGTGTTAGTAGTTGTTTGTGAAGTTGACTGTCCTTTTACTCGTCTTTCTTTCTTGTCAATAATTTTGACTTTTCTTGAACTGATGATAGGCTGATTCCATCTCCGTGAGGTAGGAGAGTAAAAAGAGTTGAGGATGAATATGGATTTATGGTTAGAAGTGGGTGCTTTATTATGTTGATGAAATGGGTGTACTAGATATTAAAGTGTATTAAATATTTTGTTTATCTGGATCTTGTACATGTTCTTGTTATTGGGTGAATAAATAAAAAGAAAAAATAATCAGAAAATTAAAGGGGAAGAAGAGAAGAGTATTTTAGTCATTTAACTTTGGCCAGGGACCAAACATGCAACCAAAACTTCAAAATGAGGACCATCGTTGCACTTTCGAAAGGATAGGGACCAAACCTGCAATTTGGCCAAACCATAAGGACCAAAAATGAAATTTACTCTTATTTTAATGAATTACAGACGTGTCATTCCTATTACTACTTTCTCGATTTCAATTATGTTAATAGGAGAACGTTGAGATATCTTGGAAAGGTTTGTCTAATCAATGTCTTCAAAGCATTGATTAAAATAATTATTTAAGAAAATTTTATGCTTATTAAATTAAAAAATCATTCAATTAATTAAAGTAATTTATAAGTTCAATAAATGCTTATTAATTGCAAATTTTTATTTAAAAGGAATGTTCGGGATGAATGAATGCACATTAACTAATGCCTTAAGGGCATTTGTTAGACTGACATCTTCGAAAACCAAAAATATAGAGTATTATATATATCTTGTGGTCACATCAGCTTTCTCTCTCCTCTCACTTTCTCTAACTCCCTTCTCACTCTTCACTCATAGTGCTCATCTTGGAGTGGGGGGACAGGTGTGTTATGGTGTTGGTGTGTGAGGTGAGGGCTCACCTCCTCAACCTCACCATTACAATCATTCTAATGCATTAGATCCCAACTAATGATGTCATTAGGGTGCATTTGGTAAGAATTGAATTTGGTATAAGATCTGGACTTGGTGCACGTTTAGAAGGAAAAAAATTATTTATTTATTAGATTTTATATTTAAATTATAATAAAAATTACTATTATAAATAAAAACTAAATTTTATAAAACTAAAAAAGGAAGGAGAAATAGATAAAACAAAAAGTGCCCACTTTCTTTTATTAATGAAAGAGAAATAGATAAATCACTTGATGAAGTCCACAACTTTTCTCAAAACCTTTTCCACTTTCTTTTATAAAACCCTAATAATATTTTTATTAGAATATCCAAATCCACACCTTTCCCACATTTGTTTTGTCTTTTCAGACCCAAAACCCATCCCACACCCACAAAACAAACGCACCCTTAATCCAATAGCAACCCAAACGTTAACATGCATGTTTCTCCGGATATATAGATCCAACTCATGCACTTCCTAAACACTGAACAGTAAAATTTTCACACCTTTGGTTCTTGTTAGTTTGATAGTTTTTATTAGTTTCGTGCATATGCTTACGATGGTTGTTGCATTGGAGATATGGTTACTTGTAAGTATGTTTGTATTCTCACTACAAACTCAGGTTCTTGTGATATCGCAGAATCTAGCGTGTGATTCAGATGATCTAAGTGGATTAACGGGTTTTATGAACGGCTTGGAATCACCTGAATGGCGGTTTGCAAATGCATCATCTTTATCATCTTCTAATTCTTTAATCGGGTAGGCATCACTTGTGATTCATCTTCGGTAGGATTGTTAGATTAGAGCTTCCAAATAAAAGATTATCGGTAAGTTATCGATACTATTATTAACTTAAATCAACGAGAAGACTCAATCTTTCACACAATTTACTTGTAGGCCCCTTCCCGTTTCGATTTTCATCCGCCTATTTGGAAGAGGTAGATTTGAGTGGCAATTTTTCGATGAGGTTTCACCGCTAGCGTAAATCTGTCTGCGCTTGAAGTATTAGATGTCTCGATAATAACTTACGTGGTTTCCTTCCATTTGGTCTATCGTCAACTCCAAAGAATTCGTGTTCTTAGCTTTTGTGTCAACTATATCACGGAATCATTCCACATCAATTTGAAAATTGCGTTCACTTGAACATCTATCGTGGCTTCAAATTATATTTCGGTGTCATACTAGATTTCTTATTCGACTACCAAGATTGAGGGAATTGGATCTCGTGGACAATGAGTTCACGGCCCTTTCCAAAGTCAGTAATTTTACTAGTGGTTTGGTTCGTTTAGATATTTAAACTAACAGGATCTCAGAAAACCTACCTGATTTCTTTCATTGCTTTCCGAATCTAAATTACGTTTCGGGGTAATTCCCAAAAGGGGACAAAAAGCTCCATTGAGGTCACTTTGAGGTACAAAAATAAACCCTCTTCCCAAATTGGTCATGTGCGAATGTGTGAATGTGCGATTCCATTAAATGTGCGACAAATGTCCATTTTTTTAATAATAAAGTACGGTGGTAGGTGAATTTTGTCTTATTATCGAGAGTTTTAAAAGTCTAATATACCCCCAATTTAATTTTATCCTCTCTCTTTTATATAAATAACTACTCACCTAACTTACTCATCACCACCTCTCTCTCTCTCACAAAAATTCCGGCCATCTCTCTCAAAAATTCCGGCTAGCCATTTGCTAAACCGTCACCAGATCTGCTGCTCCACACGCCACCTCATTGTTCTATCGTCACCAAATACTGCTGCTCCACGCCTCACCTACAGATCTGCTGCTCCACAACCCCTAGCTCGCCGGAATTTATATGATTCCAGTTGCAATAATAACTTGGAATTTATATGATATAAGATATTCGTTGATCAAATCTGACATTTATTCAAGTAATGGACTTTTGATATGGAAATAATGGACTTCATTTATTCAAGTAAAGGAATGCAAGTTCAACAATTGACTGACGATAATAGTCTATGACCATCACCTTCGTTCAACAACAATTGATTTTTTTTTTTTTTTTTTTTTTTTAACAGTTTAAGGTAATGAAAGAATTAAAATTTGTTGTTTTTAGTGGGTTTGTAGGCAACTATAAGTTTGTCCGAAAAATAAAATAATGACTTGCCGGATTTGATGGTGGTGGCGGATCCCAGAGTGGTAGATATAGTAGATGATGAAGAGAATGGGTGGTTATAAATGTAGAAGTGAAAAGATAAGGTAGGTGGAGAATACATATAAAAAAGAGGGTATTTTGACCTTTACATTATTAATAATAAGAAAAAAGAATATTTGGGAAAATCCCACCTACCACCGTCTTTAATAATAAATAAGTGGACACGTGTCATACATCTAATGGAGTCAGCACATTCGCACATTCATGAAATGACCATTTTGGGAAGAGGTTTATTTTGTACCTCAAAGTGACCTCAATTGAAATTTTTGTCCCTTTTGAGAATTACCCTTACTTTTCACCAATACAAATAACATTACTCGCCAAAGGCAAAGCTTTATCAAACAAATACATGGATACTAACCTCGCTTTTTATCTTCTTACTTGATCAATAGCAAAAAAGCGATGTACTCTAAACACCCAACCTTTAACATCCTCACCAAGAACTTTGGGAATTCAATCCTTGTGAGTCCGCCATAAGGATTGTGATGTTGATTGTGTTGTGCACTACATGAATTTGACCTTGTGCAACCATCGGTTGTACCACTGTTGTACCACAGGTTCATTGTTCTATTGTGTACTGTACTTGCACCATTCAATTTCGCCAACTCATTCGTAACATAACCTTGAAAGAGATGAAATGTCTCCATTCTTCCATTAATTCTTTCATCCATAGTTTGAACAAACCGAAAATTGAAGCGGACTTTGACTTATTTGAGTCAAAGTGAAAGGTTCATCAATAGCAGAGGTGCTCGCTCTTGATTACGTGTTTGAACCACCATTGTATGCTATTTTAATGAATTTTGGTCATAGTGTTACTCCTTCGCCTTCAATTGAGTTACAACCAACAACTAGACCGTTCTTGGCCAACTTGAGTCAAACAAAACCGATCATTGTTCGAAAATAGAGGATTTAAGCACTTATGCGCTATTCTCGTGATCGCGATGAATACTCAACAATTGGTCGTGTTTCGACGGATAGCATATAATCGGTTGAACAGAGCGGCAGTAGCACTGCTTTCGGTAAAATTGATCGTAGAAAAATTAATCGCTTACTGGAATTGTAACAACTTCACGGAATAGTAACAAACTTGTCGAATCGTAACAAACTTTGTTGAAATCAATAGTATGAGCGCCAGAAGGAGCTCGATACCACTTGATAAGAGTAGAACTAGATTTCTAATGAAATGAAGCTCCACGCTTAACAAACACAAGGAAATCAATGGAAGAATGATAACCAAATGATTTGTTATTGGATTATTGTGGAAATGGAAGATTACATATTAGAGAGAATTGTGAGTGTACAAAACATTGCTTGAGAAATGAAAATGAAAATACAACTACTATTTATAGGAAGGGCGGGAAAGAGCGTATGGTTTGACTGTGAGTTGACCAACTGCTGACGTGTTCCATCCAATAATAGACTGACACGTGTCATTTCTGTTGGAAATGGTTTTGACACGTATCAGGGAGGTGGGCATGGGACTCGCGCGTGAATCGAGGCATAAGATGAGTGAATGACTTGCCTTACCGACTAGTCTTATAGATTCTTTGTGATTTTATCCTCTTTTATTGTGAAAAAATGGAGAGAAGACTAGTGTTAAATTGCATACAGAAGACTAGTGCATTATTGCAGAAGAAGACTAAGCACATTAATTTTATAGGAGGATATAACATTGCTTTTTATTAAAAGGAAAATAATATTTTTCTTATTTATTGTTCCTACATATTCTTCTACTCATATGATTAACACAAGTGAAAGGATCAATGAATCAAATTAAGAGAGAAGACTAGTGCATTACACATGTTATATCATTGTATGGGTAGGAGGATAAGCAAACACATTAAATAGGAAGATATAGCGTTGGCAGATGAATTGAAGACTTTTCTATAGAATCCAAAAACTCTTGACTTTAAATATCTGTCGCTTTAAAAACTCTTGACTTTAAATATAGACATTCTTTTTTTCTTTCTGTAAACAACCTTGAAAGATACTTCAATTTCGTTCTTGTTAGTTTTATTTCTATGTGTTTTAGTAATAAACCGATATTTTGTTCAAAAAAAGTTATATATACTGAAATGGTTATTGTATTGGAGATATGGGTACTTATAAGTGTTCTTCTGTACTCGCTACAAACTCAGGTTCTTGTTATTTCACAGAATCTAATATGTGATGCCAACGATCTAACCGGTTTAACGGGTTTCATGAATGGTTTAGAATCACCTATCGATGGATGGTTGTTTACAAATTCATCTTCTTTAGAATCTTCTAGTTGTTGCAACTGGATAGGCATCACTTGCAATATATCTTTAGGGAGGATTGTTAGATTAGAAATTCCAAATAAAAGATTATCTGGTAAGTTGTCTGATTCAGTTTCCTATTTAGATCAGCTTAGAGCATTTAATCTTTCGAATAACCTCCTTAAGGGCCCTCTTCCGTCTTCGCTCTTTCATTTGGCTTATTTGGAAGAAGTTGATTTAAGTGGTAATGAATTCAATGATGTTTTACCGGTTAGTGTGAATCTGCCAGCGCTTCAAGTATTAGATGTCTCTGATAATAACTTAAGGGGTTCTCTTCGGATTGGATTATGTGCTAACTCCACCAGAATTCGTGTTCTTAACTTCGGTGGAAATTACTTCGCTGGAAGTATTCCACTTCAATTTGAAACTTGTAACTTTCTTGAGCATCTATCTGTGGCCTCCAACTATATGTCAGGTGTCATACCAGACTTCTTACTCACATTACCAAGATTGCGGGAATTGGCTCTTGAGAAAAATGAGTTCACTGCCTTCGCCAATAGAATTAGTAATGTGTCTAGTGGTTTGGTTCATTTGGATGTTTCGTCTAACAGGATCTCAGGAAATATACCTGACTTCTTTTATATGTTTCCAAATATACATTATTTTTCAGCTCATTCCAATAATCTGTCTGGTACAATACCTCCCTCATTGTCAAATTCCCAAACTATTTCTTATTTAAACTTGAGAAATAATTCTTTTGATGGTTCCATTAACCTCAACTGTTCCATGATGGTTAATCTTACTTCACTTAATCTGGGCAGTAACAACTTCTCAGGTACATTACCTGCTAATCTTGCAACTTGTCGAAATTTAAAAGCTATAAATGTTGCGAGGAACAACCTCATCGGCCAAATCCCGGAAAGCTTCAAAAACCTTCAGTCACTCTCTTATCTTTCAATTTCCAATTGCGCTTCAAGAACACATCAACGCCTCTTAAAATCCTCCAAAGATCGCCCCAATTTGACTGCTTTTGGTTTTCACGATGAACTTTATACCGAAAGGTTACCATCCGATCACAACAACTTACGCTTTAAATCACTCAAAGCGCTTGTAATTGCAAACCAGAGGCTCACGGGTAGTATTCCATATTGGCTAAATGGTTTAACACAGCATGGTACATTGGATTTATCATGGAATGACTTGACGGGAATGGTTCCGCTTATCTCGGTGATTTTAAGCTTTTGTTTTACTTAGATTTAACGAGTAATTCATTGTCAGGAGAGATGCCGAAGAGTCTGACACGGTTACATGTTGGCCCAGTTTTACGGATCTTTAATCAAAATATACCAAATAATAAAGAAAGGATGAAACTTTATAAACTTAAACTACTTTTATATATAAAATCTGTCATTCTTGTTCATACATAATTCCTATCTATTTATACATTCTGAAAAGGTACAAATGAACCATTGTGTTGGTTCAGGGATATGGCGATTATTTCATAATCGCATATAACCGCTTTTTATATAATCGCTTCATTGACTTTTTAAAGTTTGACTTGTTTGGTTGACTTTCGTTGACCGGGTCGTAGTGGGTTGTGATGGGTCAGAGTGGGTCGATGGTGATTAACCCAATATTCTCCCCCTTAATCACAATCGTCTTGCCGTAGATCTTCAGTAGTGCTTGAAACTGCCAATAAGAGGGTTGGTTCTAAATCTTCTTCGACGAGGTTTGTCTCTTCTTGTCTTTGATATCTTCGATCTCTTTTATGGCAATGTGAGGCATAATGTCCATATTCATTGCAATTATAACACTTTATTTTGCTGAAATCTCTAGGCTTTTGCGTTGCTTCATTATAATCTTGTGAGAAATTTCCTTCTTTGTCATGATTTTGACTATGTGGTGGAATGTATCTTCCTCTTCCTTGATTATGTCTTTGAGCATTGTTGTTGTGTTTTGTAAACAATAGTTTATCTTGATCTTGGAATGTTCTTCCCTTTTTTGCCTTTACTCTTTCTTCGAAGGTTTTCAATCTACCAATAGCTTCGTCTAGAGTCATTTTATCTAGATCGGAGTATTGCTCTATAGATGCGACCATGTGAATGAATCTTTCAGTACGTAATTGAAAATTTTAAATGCGCGAGTTGATTCATCAAGTGTTGATCCAAGACTTGTCATCTTTGAAGTAATACTTGTCATCTTTGCGGTGAATGAATCGATAGTGTCATCATTCTCCATTTGCAATATCTCAAATTCGGATTTGAGTGTTTGTAGTTTTGCCTTTTGCACTTGTTCCACTCCAATATTTCTAGTCTTCAATGTATCCCAAACTTCTTTTGCGCTTTTGCTATTTGCTACTTGTAATGTCATTTCTTCCGATAGTCCTTGGAATAGGTATGCCATTGCAGTCTTGTCTTGCTTTTCATCGACTTGAGTTGTAATGGTAGGCTCAATCGTTTCCCATAGACCATTTGCTTGTAAAATGATCTTCATTCTTATCGACCATATCATATAGTTTGTTGCCTTTAACAAGGGGCATTGGAAATAGGCTGTCGATCCCATCCCCTTGGTTTTATCATTGTTTGAACTACTACTATTATCGTCGTCTTTTCCCATAATTATTTTATAAATGTCTTAAATCTAATACTCTTATGAAACTTTGTTAATAACTTTATAATTCCTAAAAAAACTTAACAATTAAAACTTAAAACTTTTAAACCTTTAAAACTATATAAAAACTTAAAAACTTTAATCTCTAAAACTTGTAAACCTTAAACTTTATATATTTCTTATCTTAAACCTAATAAAACTTAAAACTTAAAAAACTTGTTTTCTTATCATAAACCAAATAAAAAAATCTTAAAACTTGTTTCTTATCATAAACCAAATAAGAGAAACTTTTAAACTTCTTAAACCTCTTAAAAACTTAAAACTTTAATAATCTTGGAATTTTCTTGTCATAAACCAAACAAAAACTTTAAAAAACTTAAACTTTAAAACTATTAAAAACTTTTCCTTAAAACCTAAAAACACTTAAATCTAAAAATACTTTATAAACTTAAATCTAAAAATACTTTAAAACTTAAACTAAAAATACTTTAAGATACAAAACTATATATATATAAACAAAAATAAACTAGAGGGTGTGATTTTGGAAAATCTGAAACACGATGGGTAAAATACCCTATGTTTTTTTTGTACGCCTCTTTATTTGTTTGGTACTCGTATCTCTTATCTTTTCCCGAGATAAAAAGTGAAAGTCTCTTTATTGAGACTTATTCTTCTTCCGGGAATGATCCCGCCTTCTCCTTCTCCAATATTAACGACGGTTAACCGCCTTTTGATGGTGTGTGTTTTTTTTTTTTTTTTTTTTGACCGCCTTTCTTCTTCTCCGGTATGGGTGTTCTTCGCGAGCACAATTAATCCTCAAATTGAACCTAGGGTTTCGGATGATTTGGGGTTTTTCAATATCCGTGAGAGATTAAACGATTGGAGATGGGATTGAGTCGATTGGTGACTCAAATAAAGTTCTGGGCTCGATTCCTTATACGAACAGGTGTGTTTGTTCTAATTTGTGAATCGTTAATTTTCTGCCCTCTTTGATGACTTTGAGTTAATGGTTTTCTTTGTTTCGAATCAAAAGGTATACGATTTTTAATCGTTTATGATCCTAATGGATTGGATAAAAAGGACTTTTTCGATGTAAAATTTTTCTTCGGATTGTTTTTCCGTGCCGGTTTGAGTAATCACAATTGTGATTGTTCCCTTGTTCATGACGTAAACAAAAACACAAAATGATATGTCTTGATTTGTGTTTGAATTACTTTGCGAAAACAAATTCAAACAGCTTTCTTGTTCCTTTGATTCTGAAACTAAAACTAATAGATTGGTATATGATGATTGTGGCTCTGATACCAATTGTTGGCCCAGTTTTACGGATCTTTAATCAAAATATACCAAATAATAAAGAAAGGATGAAACTTTATAAACTTAAACTACTTTTATATATAAAATATGTCATTCTTGTTCATACATAATTCCTATCTATTTATACATACTGAAAAGGTACAAATGAACCATTGTGTTGGTTCAGGGGATATGGCGATTATTTATAACCGCATATAACCGCTTTTTATATAACTCGCTTCATTGACTTTTAAAGTCGACTTGTTTGGTTGACTTTCGTTGACCGGGTCGTGAGTGGGTTGTGATGGGTCGAGTGGGTCGATGGTGATTAACCCAATATTACAAAGCCTAATTTCGAAAGAAATCTCATTAGAAGAACCATCTCCAGATTTCTCATTCTTCATATGGAGAAACACGAGCGCAGGGTCAGGGTTAAAGTACAATCAAATCATGAGTTTCCCACCTAAATTAGACCTCAGTGGAAACCACCTCACGGGTCCAATATGGCCAGAGTTTGGAAACTTGCAAAAACTACATTCTTTGAATTTGGGACACAACAATTTATCAGGTAGCATTCCCAGTTCATTATCAGGTATGAGGAACATAGAGATATTGGATTTGTCATATAATAGTCTAACAGGAACAATCCCTCCAACTTTGGTGAGACTAAGTTTTTTGTCTACGTTTAGCGTTGCTTCCAATAATCTAACTGGAATTATTCCTTCCGGTGGCCAGTTTTGGACCTTTCCAAACTCTAGCTTTGAAGGAAACCCTGGTTTATGTGGTGTATTTTTTAGCAACAGTGAAAAAAATCAGTTATTGAAACCTCAGCTGGCTTCTGAAATGAACGATGAATTCCCTGTACTTCGTCTGCTTGTGATCATTGGGTTTGGAACTGGTTTCCTTCTAGCTGTCCTCTCTTTGATTGTTGTTGCTGGAATCAGGGGTGCACGTACACAGAACGGATAAATTTGAGTAACGTTGGTTCATGTTCCCTATCTGTTGGTTATGTTGAAGTGTCATTACTTTTAGCATGATAGTTACACTGTAAGATACATGTTATGAGTGAGTGTGTGTATAAAATTTAAATTCCCTGTTATTCTCATATCTCTACCGTTATCTGCTTTCTCTTGCTAGATTTGTTGATTATGTACACCACGATTACATGGTACCAGAACACGCCTAGATTTAACATTTTTATAATTACCACAAAGTCGGGATGAGAACTAGTTGGTAAAGGAAATTTTTACGATGAAGGATGTATTAAGGTTATGTGTGACTGTTATTGTTTCTGGGCTCTCAGTAGAAGCAGAGGTAAATTCCACTTGCTATATTTCATGACTTTAAACATCATTACTTATTTGGCTTGACTGCAGTATTAATAAAAATATGGGTTAAGTCCATCAAAATGCACTTTCACGAATTTACAGAGTTAGTAAACCAAATTTTTATTTACCGTTCTAGCATTTGAAACTTGTTGTTTTGTGATAATTTAGTAAATATGACCAAATGATTTTGATGAGAAAAATCGAATGTGGGCAAAAATTTTTTTTACGATAGCAACAAAACGCGAAAGAAAAACTAGAATCGAATGATAAATCGAGTATTTTTACTTGTATGAATGATTTATAAGGCGCTTTAAAGAGTTAAATGTTGGATTTTAGATATGGGTGAAGCATTTGAGATTTTGGTGGGGTCACTTTCAAAAAGGTCGAAATAAAAAAAAATTACACTAAAATATCATTTTTTTTATTAATGCAGAGTACCGCCTCTACATTTACTAGCTAGGTCCGTCCCTGAATATGACCCGATGATTTTCCACGTATTTAATTTCAATTACACGTATTTTGCATATTCCACGTGGATCTTCCAATATCTTCAAACTAGACATTTTTCATATGGTTATTACTTAAAAACCCTCGTCTTCACCCTTCTATGAATTTCAACTAGAGCGACATTTATGAACATCCAACCAAACACCACGACAGAACTAAAACGACATTTATGCACATATAAAGACCACAGGTCCTCTTTTATTCATTATAATCTGGCATTAAACTGATGGTACAAGTAAGAGATAGTTCACATAACTAAACACATATACCAAATGCAACAACAACAAAATCTAAACCCATCAAGTTCAACCCATATATTACAAGATCCAAAATCATCAACAATTTTTAATATGTAACTGTTCTTATGAGAAAGTCAGGGGATGGTTGGAAATCGGCATCGAATATGGTAAAAATTTGGTAATCTTTTTTACGTAACTAGAACTCGTCGCAGATTTAAGATTGCCTGCTTTATATCCATCTCTAATAACTCTGTCTATAAATAATATAAGCCTCATGTTTCCATTTATGAACCTCCTCTATGATCAACCATTGGTTGTTGGATCATTAGAAATCATCCAATACTTGTATTCGTATCTTGGATTTCAGCCATGTCAAATTACAAGTAGCCTCAACTGATCGCTGATACAATTTAAAATATATCCCAATTGCCAATAAAATTGTTACAATCTTACTATCTTAGTTATGAAAACGTACCTTAGCAAAATTTATTCACAGTCTTAATGCATGCAAGTTACTAAAATTATTTGATAGTATTTTAGGTAAGCTAAGTTACCTCATGAATATTATCAATGTATCATTTCTTTAAATTTCCTTAACAACCCCTCTCCCCAACCGCGTGCCAAATGTGGATATATAATACTCAAACATCTTAAATATAAATAATTGACTAATTGTCTAATTTAGACATCATCACTTGTTCAAAATTATGGTGACTGGTGTAATCTTTTATTATTTGTGTGTGCTTGTACTTTTCTGCGTAAACATTACTGAAAGATACTTAACTATTAGTTAAATGTTTTTAAAACATATTTTAATGAATCGCAGACGTGTCATTGCTATTAGTACTTTCTTAATTACAATTATATTAATTAATCGGAGAACATTGAGATATCTTGGAAAACCAAAAATATAGAGTATTATATCTTACTAATGCATCTGGATCCCCACCAATGACTTGTTAATCCTATAGCAGCCCAAACGTTGACATGCATGTTTCTCCAGATAAACAGATCCAACTCACTTCCTAAACACTGAACAATGAAATTCTCACACCTAGCCTTTGGTTCTTGTTAGTTTGATGTTTTTTAATAGTTTAATGTATGTGCTTAAGATGGTTGTTGCATTGGAGATATGGTTACTTGTAAGTATGTTTGTATTCTCACTACAAACTCAGGTTCTTGTGATATCGCAGACTCTAGCGTGTGATTCAGATGATCTACGTGGATTAACGGGTTTTATGAACGGCTTGGAATCACCAATCAGTGAATGGTGGTTTGCAAATGCATCATCTTTATCCTCTTCCAATTGCTGCAACTGGGTAGGCATCACTTGTGATTCATCTTTGGGTAGGATTGTAAGATTAGAGCTTCCAAATAAAAGATTATCTGGTAAGTTATCAGATTCTATTTTTAACTTAAATCAGCTGAGAAGGCTCAATCTGTCAAATAATCTACTTAAAGGCCCCCTTCCGGATTCGGTTTTTCATCTGGCCTATTTGGAAGAGGTAGATTTGAGTGGCAATTTTTTCGATGAGGTTTTACCGGCTAGCGTAAACCTGCCTGCGCTTGAAGTATTAGATGTCTCTGATAATAACTTAAGGGTTTCCTTCCATTTGGTATATGCATTAACTCCAGCAGAATTCGTTTTCTTAGCTTTAGCGTCAACTATATCACTGGAATCATTCCACGTCAATTTGAAAATTGCAATTCACTTGAACATCTATCTGTGGATGCAAATTATATTTCAGGTGTCATACCAGATTTCTTATTCAGACTACCAAGATTGAGAGAATTGGATCTCGGGGACAATGAGTTCACGGCCCTTTCTGGAGTCGGTAATTTTACTAGTGGTTTGGTTCATTTAGATTTTTCAACTAATAGGATCTCAGAAAACCTACCTGACTTCTTTCATTGCTTTCCGAATCTAAATTACTTTTCAATCCATTCAAATAACCTGACTGGTGAGGTGCCTCTGTCATTGTCAAATTCCAAAACTATTACTACTCTTAACCTAAGAAACAATTCTTTAGATGGTTCAATCGAGTTTAACTGCTCCATGATGGTTAATCTTACTTCACTTGATCTAGGCAGTAATAACTTTTCGGGCACCTTACCTGCTAATCTCGCATCTTGCCAAAAGTTAAAAGCTTTAAATCTTGCAAGAAACAAGCTCACAGGTCAAATCCCGGAAAGTTTCAGGAACTTTCAGTCCCTTTCTTATCTTTCAATTTCCAATTGCAGCTTCAGTAACATCTCAATATCTCTTAATATTTTACAACACTGCCCCAATTTAACTGTTTTGGTTCTTACAATGAACTTTTATACCGAACAGTTACCATCGTATGATGATCTACAGTTCAAATCACTAAAAGCTCTCGTGGTTGGAAATTGCAGGCTCACTGGTAGCATTCCAACATGGCTAAAAGGCTTAACACAGTTGCAGCTGTTGGATTTATCATACAATCGCCTAACAGGAACCATTCCGTCCTATTTTGGTGATTTTAAGTTTCTGTTTTACTTGGACTTATCAAACAATTCCTTGTCTGGAGAGATACCTAAGAAGCTAACACAGTTACAAAGCCTGATTTCAAGAGATATATCAATAGAAGATCCGTCCCCTGATTTCCCATTTTTCAAAAATAGAAACATTAGCAGTAGAGCGTTGACGTTACAGTATAATCAGATCATGAGGTTTCCACCTCAAATAGACCTCAGTACTAACCACTTCACAGGATCAATCTGGCCGGAGTTTGGAAACTTAAAAAACTTACATGGTTTGGATCTTAGACACAACAATATATCAGGCACGATTCCTGGTTCTTTATCAGGTATGACCAGCATAGAGGTGTTGGATTTGTCATATAACAGTCTAACAGGAATAATCCCTTCATCTTTGGTGAGACTAAGTTTTTTGTCTAAGTTTAGTGTTGCTCACAACAATATTACAGGGATGATTCCTTCTGGTGGCCAATTTTGGACCTTTCCTAACTCTAGTTTTGAAGGAAACCCTCATTTGTGCGGTAATTTTTTTGTCGACTGTCTGAAGAATCACAAGTTGTTGAAACCTCTGGCATCTGATAAAGACGATGAATTCTCTATGCTTCGTTTGTTTGTGATCATTGGGTTTGGAACTGGTTTCCTTCTCGCCGTCATTCCTTTGCTTGTTATACCTGGAATTAGGGGTACTGCACACAGAACGGATAAATTTGAGTAACATCGGGACATGTTCTCATCTGGTTGTTACCTTTTTGGACTGTGATTGTATGATATATGTTCAGATATGTTAAGGTGTACGTTATTAGTAGCATCATAGTTATTCTGTAAGATATAACGTGAATGTGTATATATAGTTGATAATCTCCTTTTTTCCTCAGTTCTATGCTGTTATCCAGTTTCTCCTTCTAGTTTTGTTGATTGTATATAGGGGTGTCAGTCGGGTCAGGTTGACCCGACCCTAACCCAAACCCGATAAGCCTTATAGGGTCGGGTTAAATCGGGTCGAAAAAGCTTATCGGGTTAGTTTCACCCGAACCCGATAACCCGACATTGTATCGGGTCGGGTTAGTAGCTAATTTTTGTTCCCGGGTTATCGGGTCAACCAGATAAGACCCGAAAATCACTCTATATAATTTGCCAAAATTTGATATTACATATATTCTATTAAAAACCAGACGACTAAATTAGACTTCAAAAATCAAAATTTTAGTACACGTCCAAAAATGCACTGTTCGAAATGTTTATCGGATCCGATTTACTCATGAACACTATTTTTTATATCTGGAAATTTATAAAGACGGTAAATGTGTGAACACTGTTACAAGACTATATATATTACCGCAATAAAAACCCAATTTACTTATTATGCATGTGTTGTTGTATACAAGGCCATCTCAATAATTTTGGCAAATTTTAATTTTATGAAGTGCTACTGTGTTTTTGAAGCAGGGTGTCTTACTGTTTTTGGTAATGCTATAGCAAACTAGCATGGTTTTTTAATGAAACACATCCAACATAAGTAGTAAATACTAGTTGTAAGTTTGATTCCATATTGTTTTTTATGTTTAGTTCAAAATGACATAAGTCTCAAAATGAAACAAAAAGAGGCTACTAATAAGTTTGGTTCCATACAGTTTTTTAAGTTTGGTTCAAAATGACACTAAAAGATGCTTACTAGTCACTGATATACTTTTTATGTTTGATGAAAGTCGCATTTGGTAACTGTTCGGATAAAAAAAAAAAGGTCACATTTGGTAATTATTAGCTGCTCATTTGTAGTATCACCCGAACCCGATAACCCGGTTCCTTATCGGGTCGAGTTGCAGGTGAGTTTTTAAAAATCAAAACCTAACTTAACCCGACCCGATAAGACCCGTTAACCCGACCCGATAACATTAATTAATCAGCCTATTTCACTGAATGGGCAAACTTGTAAGTAAGAATCCACCAAGTATAATAATCAAGTTGTAATATGCAATCTAAAACCGGATGCTAAAAAACCTTAGTTTTTCTTAAGATAAGGCGATGAGCATAGGCACTACTTTCATCCATTCACGTATATGCAGTGATGGATTTGTGACACCAAGCACATGACCGGACAAAGTCATATTAGATGATAGATTAGGTTAGTCGGCCCAAGCCTGATTGTGGGCTTAGGGTTTCGTTTATTTCTCATGTAATCTTTATATATTGTGGTTGAATAATACATTATACCGACGGGGTTTTCAATGTTTAACATGGTATCAAAGAGGGTTTGATTCAAGACTTAATCGGTCGTCATGAGCCGTTGCCTCTATACTACCGTCAAAGCTTCCACAATCTCTATTCTCTTTTGTCAAAACCCAATTTTTTTCTGTCATGATGTGACAAGAGGCAATATATCATTAAATCATCTTCTTTTTCCTTGTGATGTTTCTTTTCTATCACAACCGTTTTTAATTCTATCTGTTTTGCTTTCATGCAACTAATGTTTAGCAAAATGCTTGTCCTATAAAGTCAGATGTTTATTTTCTTTTTTTAAGGTTTGATACTAAAATTGATTTTGTCATCATCATCATCGTAGAACAACTTTTTTCTTTCTTTCTTTTTTTCTTAGTTGCATCTTCTTGTTCTTTATTTGCATTGTGGCACAACTAAAATAAAAAGATATCTCGCTTATGTTTTCTTTCTCTCCAGTTCATGCCCTATTTTTGTTTTTATCTACTTTCCATTGTCATCTCCTAAAAAAAAGCCCCGAGGCCATCTCATGACTCTACTTAAACAAACACAAGCTTACAACAACAATCACCATACCAAGTTTCTCAAAAGCATTACGAAGCTGCCACTTTTCAAGATTTCTCGCCGTTTGCAATATTAAACTTCAGTTGGATCGTTCGAAGACCTCCCGCTCCAACTGCGGGGGAGTATTAGATGATAGATTAGGTTAGTCGGCCCAAGCCCGATTGTGGGCTTAGGTTTCGTTTATGTCTCATGTAATCTTTATATATTGTGGTTGAATAATACATTATACCGACGGGGTTTTCAATGTTTAACAAGTCAGACCTGAGATTAAAATTGCAGTCAAGATTACAAGGAAGCTTGACAATCAATGCTAATATAATTCAGATCTAACGCCTTGCTGCAAAACAAATTCGCAGCCTGCATCAGCATTCTTCTCACAGGAATCCTGCATCAGCATTCTTCTCACAGGAATCCTGCATCAGCATTCTTCTCACTTGAAGGTTTTAGTTATATTTGTTTAAAGAAAATACAATTTTGGTCATCCCAAATTAACTGATATAGCACACGCCCTCCCAACAAATTCATCAAAGTTCCGTCTATGTCTATAAAATAATTGAAAACAGAAATTAATTAAATACATGTTCAATTACAAAACATGTATGGAGTTGTTAGATATCATATTGCTTTGTAAAGCTAAAATAGTACTCCATAATTCCATATAACAGGAACAAGTGAACAACTCGTCCATCTTTGGTGAGCCAAGTTTCTAAGTTAAGCATTGTATACAATAATTTGACACGAATTATTCCTTTCGCTGATAAGCTCTGGACCTTTCTCAACTCTAGCTTTGAGGGAAACCCCGGTTTATGTGGTGATTATTTTGGGTAAAGGGCTTACCCCGGTAAAATATATATATGATCACAAAGAGTTTAAGTACAATGGAATGTGGCTGAAGTACCACATTAACCTCAAGCCAACGCTTGAACAGCCAAAAACACCACTCGGTGCATGCCACAAAAAAATGCTATCCTTGGTGTGCTTATTTTGTCAACTGTCAGAGAAAAGAGTTGTTGAAACCTATGGCATCTGATATATACTAAAAAAATGTTATCCGTGGTGTGCTTCTAATCACTGAGTTTAATACTAGTTCCCTTCTCAGTTCTAACCTCCAGCCCATTGCTTGTCGTTCTTATATTTAGTGGTAAATTTAGAACGGGTAAACTTGAGTAAGGTCGTGTTCTCCCTAGGCTAACCGCAAACTCATTCCCATATATATATGTTGAGCAAATTTTAGGTATCATTAAATGCATGTATGGTTACTGTGACCATATGCATGTGTAATACATATACTCTCTTTTCGTCCATTTCACTGTATATATCAGTGTCTAAAACGGATGAGGTTTTCCAAGTTCAGGTTACCGCCCACGGAGGTGTTTTCATTACGAGTGAGGTGTTTTCGTTCACTGGTTCTGGCTGTGTGAAGTTGAACAAGTTGTTGGACTTTAATGTTATAGAAGAAAAGATTAGGGTAGTTTATGTAGAATAATCTTGATGGGTTAATGGAGCGGATCAGTTGCGGGTCTGTGGGTAATCCATGGGTCAGTAACTGGGTCAGTGATTAGGATATTTGGATTCTCCATGTGGTATGTGAATAAAGAAGTGGGTTTTACCTAGTCTTGTGTTGACCTAGTATTAAGGATACGTAGGTTATATGAGAATATCATGCACACCACGTTGATATCTTTTGCATGTAATTAGTTAGTTTATTGTTAGTATAAATAGGGTAGTAGGTCTACTTTGTAAAGTGTAATCAGTCTTTATTAAAAGCAAGTTAATATACAGTGTTGAAAACCCCAATTCGCATGAGAGTCGTTTTGTGAGTTCTTGAGCTGTAACATAAGCAAGTTTCGTATGCAAGAGGAAGGCTGATTTCCAACATGTGGTTGAGCTTAGGGGCTCATGCCTGGTGTCTAGCAAGAAAGAAAAGGGTGATTGCAATCTATGTAATCACAGCAAGAAGAACGAGAAAGAAAGCAAGCAACACCAAGTAGTCTGTAGCACGTAGCAGACAAGAAAGAAAGCAAGCAGCAAGGTTGATCACATGATGATCAAAAGAAAGAGAAGGAGCAGCAGTTTGTCGAATGGTCGCAAGCAAGAAACAAAGCAAGCAGCAAGGTTGATCACGTGGTGATCAAAAGAAATAAAGCAAGAAAGAAAGAAAGTTGTCGCATAGTCTGTAGCAAGTAGCGGACAAGACAACAGTAGCAAGTAGAAAGTTTCGGGTTTGTAGCAAGTGGCAAGCATGAAACAATCGTAAGAAAGCAAGAATCGATAAGCAAGAAGCAAGAACGAGATCAAGACCGGTATTTTAGCATGGAATTAATACCGTTTTGGAACTCAAAAGTTTAGGAAGAAATTTTAGCAAGAACTTGAAGCAAGTGGATCCCATAACAGGTTGTATCCATGGAGCAGACCATGGGTCATGGTTCAGTGGGTTATCCATTTACGGGGCGGACGAGCAGTTAAAGATCGAAAGACGAAAGCAAGCATAAAGTTTTGATCACAACAGGTGACCAAAAGAACGCATCAGAAGAGAAGCAAATTATATATGAAGAGACCTAGCAAACACTACGTGACCGAGACCGTGTTCCTAAGTATGATCGTAGGAGCCGAGAACATGATAGGCATCAAGATTACGGGGGTGAATGTAGAATAATCTTGATGGGTTAATGGAGCGGATCAGTTGCGGGTCTGTGGGTAATCCATGGGTCAGTAACTGGGTCAGTGATTAGGATATTTGGATTCTCCATGTGGTATGTGAATAAAGAAGTGGGTTTTACCTAGTCTTGTGTTGACCTAGTATTAAGGATACGTGGGTTATATGAGAATATCATGCACACCACGTTGATATCTTTTGCATGTAATTAGTTAGTTTATTGTTAGTATAAATAGGGTAGTAGGTCTACTTTGTAAAGTGTAATCAGTCTTTATTAAAAGCAAGTTAATATACAGTGTTGAAAACCACAATTCGCATGAGAGTCGTTTTGTGAGTTCTTGAGCTGTAACATAAGCAAGTTTCGTATGCAAGAGGAAGGCTGATTTCCAACAGTTTAGTGTAATTTAATTTATTGTGTATGTATGTAAAGTCCTGTAACATGTATATGGGTTGGGTTATGATAAAACCGGTTACAGGATTATAATGTTTAGAAACTTATGTGTCGATTACTTTTAATGAAACGGTATTGTTGGTGCCGCTTCTAACAGTATATATAGGACAACATTCGGTAATCAACAATCATTCCAATATATCAATACAATTCATAGAATTTCTGCACTTATTCTTTTGCTTTTCTGTTCCAGACGCACCATCAGAGAAACAGCCTTGTTCGAAGGCCTAAAACAACATTAGCTTCTGTCCCAAACCTGTACAATCCGAAGGAAGAAAGCAACAATTGGTATCAAGAGCAAGAACGATTCTGGGAATCAATCAAAAGCAAGATAGAAGAAAAACGACTTCTGTTTGGAAATCTATTTACCAAACCAAAAAGGAACAACACAGAAATTGATCAGAAGGAAGGATATTGGAATCACGAATCAGGAAAAGCATCTCAAATATGTGAAAGGAACGCATGTCTCCTGTTTCCCTAATCGACCATTTTTTTTTTCTTCAACCTTTTTACTTTTTTTACTACTCCATATAAATTAGGAAGAGTTTTATTGTTTGTTAGTAAGATAGAAATTCCCATTAGCAAAAAAACCTCGATTGATTAGAGTAGCAAAGACCGATTTCTTTTTAGATTCATAGCAAGACAAACGAATTCTTCAAAAAATTCGTTTCACCAAATAGCAAGTTAACCCGAACTCTTGTGGTTCATAGCAAGTTAATCTGAACCCTTGTGGTTCATAGCAAGTTAATCCAAATCCTTGTGGTTCATAGCAAGTTAATCCGAATCCTTGTGATTCTTAGCAAGTCAAAACCGAATCCTTAGGTTCATAGCAAGTTCCGAGCCTTAAGATTCAAATAGCAAGTTTCGAGCCTTTTTTTAGGTTCAAATAGCAAGAAAACCTGGTTAGCAAATTGGCCAGTAGCAAGTAAGAGATTTGATCTTTTGATCAAACACAAGAGCAAGAAAACCAGAAACCATCTCGGTTCTGATTTTAAGAAGTAAGCAAGTTAAAAGCAAGCAAGCATAGTAGAAGGTGACAAGCATGATAACGCATCAAGCAGTGCATCAATTCGAGAAGGAAATGTTCCACTTCAATGTCCAAAACTAACAAATACGAATTATATAACTTGGGCACTGATGATGGAAACAATCTTAAAGGCGTATGGACTTTGGAAAGTGATTGATGGCATGAAAGAAACTAGTGGCAAGCAAGATACAGTAGTAGATGAGAAAGCAGAAAATACAGCGAAAGGAATGATATTCCAAACATTACCACAAGACATGTTAATGCAAATTGCACAATACACCACTGCAAAGGAAGTATGGAACTCAATCAAGGTTAAACATCTTTGTCACACCCCCAAATTACCTGTTTTGCAGCGGAATGGAATTCCTGGGGGTTGACTGTCATAGCATCACAGTTACAGTTGTATTGAACGACCTAAAGTGTCGTTTGGAAAACACATCGTTTGATTTAATAAAACATTCAGAGTTTACAAAAGATAGGTCCCAAATGAAAGTCAACATGTACGGAAATAAGTTTGTCACAATCCAAACAATGTTTTAAAGTGCATAAAATCCATGTGAGATGCGTCGTCACCGCGACTCTATGATAAGTCCGTATGCATGCCATGAAGTGTATGCCTTAGATACCTGAGATAAAACATGTTAAAAGTGTCAACACAAAGGTTGAGTGAGTTCATAGAGTTTGTGTTGTCATGAAGAAAACCTTTAAAGAATATTCATGCAGTAAAGGCATTGCAAATCCACTCATTTCCAAGTTCCGCCCATACAAAACTTGCAACTTGTGTGTTTACAACCCACTGCCAAAATGTGTATAGTTTATGTTCAAGCACGTGATGTCAAATGAATTCACAATAGTACCTAACTCGACGTAGAACCATAGCACATAATCAATAGTACATGACTCAATGTATCAGTAGTCAACTGATATAGCACATTATTCGACGTAGAACTATATCACGCAAACAAGAACAATTGATATAGTACAACATTCGGTTTTGAAACGATGGTGATCATGATAGAAGTTATCCTTGAAAATCTAAAGTACTTGTGAAAAATAGTTAAGCATGTATCTCCCTCAAAATAGTTCAAAACATACAAAAGTAGGGGCTACGAAACTCACTTGGTACAATGATGTGATGGCAAAAGTGAGTACACTGAAATGCGGCGCAAATCTCTAACTGCAACCTATGATGAATGATATGATCTAATATAATTCATGAATATATATCGTGCATGCAAATCCACATGTAATCTATACCACTTGTGCAGTTTTGAAAATAGAGTTTATCGTCGAAATATATGTTTATGACATCTTGTCAAGTTACAAAATACTTTACAAGTATTTACGTTGAAATGATCTCCTATGATAGTCATTTAGTGATTTATTAAGAAATTATAGTTTTTCGTCGCAAAATAATACACTTTGACAATTCATGAAAGTGACTAAATGGCCTCGAAAAGCTAGTCGTAAAATAGTGAATATCGAGTGTTAGGAAACAAACTCAATGGTTTTGGAAAGCTTGTAACATTATCTCGAAGTCTTAGCTTTTAAATTTTTATCATAGAGGTCTCGATCATGGAGAAAAATATAGATGAAGTAGAGTACTTGGACTAAAAATATTGTTTAAGGTTAGTTTTCGGCAAAGTTTGAGTGACCGTATATTATTCGTTCCAACTCCGTTTGATGAACGGTTGAACATTTTGAAAAATAGACTAGGTGAACTCACTTTTACTAGAAGACGTCGTTTTATCAAAAGTATTCTATCGATATGAAAAACGGCTCCAAACATGGTCACTAGCGATGACCATTTTGGACGAGTAAAAATATATAAGTGTTATACTTGTGTAAAATAATTACAACAACCTTATTTAAACGTGTGTAATTTAGTCGTTCCGTTTTCTACGTTTTATATGTCCTTAGTTTCTTATTTAAGTATACTAATATATTTTTGATAAATCGACTCATTTAGATAACGCTTAAAACTCATTTTTGACCCTTAAAAATTCTGGACAACATGCAGTTTTCCGGAAAATATAGTTTTCCGGAAAATATAGTTTTCCGGAAAATATAGTTTTCGTCGTTAAACTTGAAAATAGCGTATCTCCTTCGTTATAAATCCGTTTTAACCCGTTCAAGCGATCACGGTTTCGTTTTAAAGTATATTTTCTGAATTTCTAGCCCAAAATATTTTATAAACTGTCGAATTTTCCAGATTTCACAAAAATGATCATACCACTATTTAATGTTGTCGAAATTGATTTTTCTTGCGTAATACTTATTCTCACCACTTCAAATCAACACCAAATCTATTCTAAACCTACCATACACCTTCTTAGGGTGTCATGGGTTCCTAAACATCATCAAAAATGATATGTTTCAAGGAATTAATTATAGGATGATATATACCAATTATAAGTACTAAAAACAATAAAAGTGGTATATATACACATGAAACTTGCATGTTTTCTTCTAGCATGATAAAAATAACTTATGTATGAATATGAAAGAGTAATAAAAATCATGAATTGCTTACTAGTATGATGATGAGGTTTATGGACTAGGTTTCCTAATTACTCCTAGGTTTAATTGCAAAACCTTAAAAGAGAGTATACTAGTGTTGATAAAATTACTTGTTCTTGAAAAATCTTGTGTTTTCTTCCTTGGTTTCTTCTTGGCTGAATTTTTGGAGAGGAAAAGAGAGTGTATACTTTTACTTTCACCTTAGATAAGTGCTTGTATGTGTTTGAAAATGAATAAAATGCTTGTATCTTGCAAATATCTATAAAAAATGCATATGTGTACACACCTAGTCATGAGTTAATTAATGAAATAGATGACAAGGGGGAGGGTGTCGACAAGGGGAAAAAAAGACTTTGGTGCATTTATGATAATTAAATGTGTTTAATGTTATGTATAATGTATGTTTTGTACATTTAATTAGTTATTTAGTGTAGCGTTAGGTAGAAATCGATTTTAACGGAACAAAATAAAATATATCGAAGTCATAAAAATTATAAAAATGTATTTCTCGCAAGAATTTAGTGAATAAATAATTATCAAGTTGAATTTACGAAAACCGTCGTAAATATATATACATAACAATTTATATACAAAATAAATTTAAAACATCGGGTAAACTAATAACATAATTTTTATAGTCTTAAAATGAGTATAAAAATATATTAGGATAATTTTTGAAAGTGTCGGATCAAATATTTAAAATAAATGATTATGCGATAGCGTTTATTTAATAGGAAAGTATACGTTAAATGAAATATGCAAATCGATGCATGAACTAATATGATGATGATATTACTAATGATATGTAGACTAACTCTAGTCTATATGAAATGTCCTCAATGATTTTTCATGAATACGCAGCTAAACCATCAAGGTTACGCGTATTTGATAATCGTAAACCTAGTTTACAAAAAATGATGAATAGTGAATCATGAATAGTGATTTTTCTCCATGAATGAATAGTGTTTCATGAATAGTAAAATTTTGAAATACGTTCTCAGAATATCAAATCGACTTCAAAAATGATGAATAGTAAAATGATGAATAGTAAATTCCCGATATGAATAGTAAAAATTTCAAAGTTGGTAAAATGACCTGAAATTACGAGTTGTCACAATCTTGGAGCCGATTTAGTTCAGAAAGCACGTTTGCAGACTTTAAGAAGTGAGTTGGAAACATTAAAGATGAAACCGGATGAAAGTGCAAGTGAGTTTGCAGGGAAGTTAAGTAGCATACAAGCCAAATTTAAAAGCCTTGGGGGTACTCTGAAAGATAAAGTACTCATGAGGAAACTACTTAATTCAGTCCCAAAGAAGTTTTTACCAATCGTGGCGTCTATCGAACAATATCAAAAGATTGATAAAATGCAATTTGAAGAAGTCGTAGGAAGAATAACAGCTTTTGAAGAACGACTTAAAAGCCACGACAAACCAGAAGACAATTATCAAAACAAACTTCTATTTGCAAGTTCAAATAATCAAGGAAGTAGAAGACATGGAAGAAATTTTTCCAAAAACAAAGATAGCTATGGAGAATGTACTAGTCGTGGAAGCATAGAAAAAGCAAGCTCAGGTGTTATGAATGTGGTGAACATGGGCATTTCGCAAAGGAATGCACGAAATAGAAAGACAAGAAGGATCAAACACATCTCATTTATGAAACTGACAATGAACCAACACTGCTGTAAAGGCAAATAAAGAAGACTCGATTGCCGTCTATAAAATTAGGGGGTGAATGTTGGACTTTAATGTTATAGAAGAAAAGATTAGGGTAGTTTAGTGTAATTTTATTTATTATGTATGTATGTAAAGTTCTGTAACATGTATATGGGATGGGTTATGATAAAACCGGTTATGATAAAATCGGTTACAGGATTATAACGTTTAGAAACTTAGGTGTTGATTACTTTTACTGAAACGGTATTGTTGGTGCCGCTTCTAACAGTATATATAGGACAACATTCTGTAATCAACAATCATTCCAATATATCAATACAATTCAATACAATTCATAGAATTTCTGCATTTATTATTTTACTTTTTTGTTGCAAGTTACTGCCCAAACACCCTTGTTTCTGCAGTTATTTTCTGTTCCAGACGCACCATCAGAGAAACAGCCTTGTTCGAAGGCCTAAAACAACGTTAGCTTCTGTCCCAAACCTGTACAATCTGAAGGAAGAAAGCAACACAAACTGATAATATTGATTAATGTGACAAACATTTCATTGAGAAAATGACGAAGTTACCTAATAACAACGTGTACCTTTTATCGGCGCTCTACTGCAAGGCGCGAGCTTTTACGTGAAAAAATTTATGTACACGATCATACTTAAACCAGTTTTTTATTTTTTGCTGGTTGTTTTATGCATAGATAAATAAATTCTAAAATTTAAACTTAGTGATGCTTTTCACAATGTCAAAGAAGATTTATACAGAGTAATAACTTTTGTTACAAATATTGTCTCTAGGGACGAATTATGTAAATTTAGCGAAAACTTATTCTATTTTCATGACAAAAGTTTTAGAATGATTTTTGCAAGATCATATAATCCACACCATTTATGTAAATTTTTGTTACATGTTTGGTCCTTAAGGATAGATTTCATAAGTGACGCTTAACGACAAGGACTATTTATGTAAACTTTTATTTTCACATAAAGATAAAATTTTAAAGATGATTTTCGCACTGGCATGTAATATTAACCTGATATTATTAAGGGATGATTTATGTAAATTTATGTTACTAGTTTGATCCTTGCGGATTTCTGTTACATATTGATACGAACCTATCTCATACTAGGCTCGTATCGATGTTCATAAGTTCAAGTGTAGAACTCACTCAAAAAGCTAGCTTGTAAGAGGAGGGGACACCTAAACTTTGTTGGAAAATTTAGTGCACTTGTGGGATTAGTTCACACATAGTAATGGGTCAGGAGGTACGGAGTGTACACCCATATGGTCCCTGAACACCCTGACTCTAATAGTGGTTTGTACTGATATTCAGTGTTTCCACTGCTAGTGCTTAGTTAGCACCGATAGGCACTGCTTTCCACCGATAGTGCTTGGTTAGCACCGATAGGCACCGCTTCCATCGATAGTGCTTGGTTAGCACCGATGAGACGGTGTTTCCACCGCTAGTGCTAAGTTAGTGCCGATGGGCGGTGTTTCCACCGATAGTGTTATGAAAGCACCGCTAGTGGTATGAAAGTACCGCTAGTGTGAAAGTACTACTTGTAACGGCATTGACCTATTCAAGTGGCGCTATAACCGCATAATGACCACATTTAATTGGTCATGTAACCACTAACAACTATAATGGGGATAATTATGAGGCGATTAATGGGGCGATTAATTCTCTTAATTCCATTTGACTAGCTAAGAGTATTTTCCTATAAATAGGATATCTGATCATGCATGAAAAGATATACAGAAAATGATTAACACTTCTAAGCAAAGGGTTATTGATTTGTGCCTAATTCAATAACATACATTTGGCCTTATCCCAAGTAGATATTCGTGATACCCAGGCATTAGGGTCGAATAGTTTACTTTGGAAAGTGATCACACGATTCCAAGTGATATCCGGTAACCACCTAGTGGTATTGCTCTCGACATTGATTGTCTTAACCTCGCTCGGAACTAACCACCAACAATCAAAGTAAACTATTTGTGATAATCAATGGTTGTCACGCAATGAACACATGGCTTCAAACTTTGCCAAGCTTGATAAGTTTGAAGGGTGGACTTTAGGAGATGGCGTAAGAAGATGCACTTCTTGCCGTCAAGCATGAGTGTGGTGTATGTGCTAACCACTCCTATTCTCGATGATGGGGATGATGCTACTGTGGAGCGATCGGAGGAGGAGCAAATGGGAGAATGATGACTACATTTGCAGAGGTCTAATCCTCAATGGTATGTCGATTCTCTGCTTGATATTTATCGAACTTTGAATCTTCCAAAGCATCGGGATTCTGGATGCCAAATATATGGTCGAGGATGCATCAAGTAAGAAGTTCCTTGTAAGTAATTTCACAAATTACAAAATGACCGATTCAAGACCGGTTATGGAACAATACAATGAACTTCTTGGTATACTTGGAAGGTTTACACAACACAATATGCACATGGATGAGGCTATTCAAGTCTCTTGTGTCATTGATAAACTTCCCCTTCTTGGAAAGATTTCAAGCATACCTTGAAACATAAAAAGGAGGAGTTAACTCGGTTGAGTTGGGCGGTCATCCGCGCATTGAGGAATCTCTCAAGGTGCGGATAATGACAAGCCAAAGAGTAACAATGCTATCGGTGCATCTGTTGTCAATATGGTGGAGCATAACAACTCCACCGGTACAATGACAACTAAGGCAAACGCAAATATCATGACAACACAGGGTAGATCCTAACAAGAAGGCAACACCTACTTGTTGGAAATGTGGCAAACCGTCACATTAAAAGGGATTGCAAAGGTGTTAAAGTTGGTGGTAAAGCTAATGGATCGAGCACTAATGGTTCGGGGGTGGTGGTTCACCAACTCACCGAAAGGTCGTAATATGTTTAATAAGTCTTTTAGATTTATTATGTTACATATGTATCTCGAATCTTATTATGTGCAGGATGATGATGTTGCGTGGTGGGTTGACTCGTGCAATAGTTCATGTGCAAAGATAGAAGTCGGTTCAAGACTTATGAGTCACCGAATGATGGTTCTATTCTTCATATGGGAAATGAGTCAACGACCTTGGTGCATGGTCATGGTTGTGTAGATCTTAGATTTAGTTCGGAAAGATTGTAACTTTGTTTAATGTTATTCATGTTCCGATATAAGGAAGAACTTGGTTTCAAGTAGTATTTTGAATAATCATGGATATAAACAATTTATTGAGTCCGATAAATTTGTCTCTAAGCATGTGTTTTATTGGTTTTGGATATTTGTGTAATCAAATGTCCAGCTTAATATTGTCACCGATAGTGTTAATTCAAAGATTTGTGACCACCACCGACCGACTAACTCTACCCTATGGCATGCAAGACTTGGCCATGTACACTATAAAAGAATGCAAGATATGTCTAAGGATGGGTTAATCCCACTTTTGACATGGACACCGAAAAGTGTAAAACTTGCATGTTGACCAAGATAACCAAAAACCTTTTAGGGTGTTAGTCGTGAGACTAAGCTCTTGAGCTTATACACAAGAACTGTGTGATTTGCATGCCAATCCTTCTTTGGGGAATAAGTACTTTGTGACATTTATTGATGATGCTTTAAGGTTTTGTTATGTCTATCTCATTACATACCAAGGATGAAACATTAGATAAATTCAATGTGTTTAAAATCAAGTTGAATTACAACTTGGGTCCTCGATCAAAAGATTAAGGATCGATAGGGAGGTGAGTACATGGATACTCAGATTTTCGGTTTGTTGGAATTATCCATGAAACGATCGCCTTTATACTCCTCAAGAAATGGTATTTCGAAAAGAAAAAGTGGTGTCAAAGAGATGGTTAATTCCATGTTATCCTATTCATGACCGAGTCAAGGGTTCGGGGAGAATCTATGTTAACAAATTGCTATTTATTAAATAAGGTTCCTAACAAAAGGAACAAGGTTACCCTTATGAACTCGGACTAAAAGGAAACCCAACCCGAACTATCTCAAGGTTTGGGGTTGTAGGGTCGTTGTAAGAATCCTTGATCCAAAGCTAAAGACTTTGGGTGAAAAAGGCATTGATCGCATCTTTGTTGGATATGCCGAGCATTCCAAGGCTTTTAGGTTCTATGTTATTGAACCTAATGAATATGTTTCGCTTAACTCAATAATTGAATTAAGGATGTAGACTTTGATGAGAATAGATTCTCATCGCCCCTGACCAAGTCGAGGATTCCTAATGGAACTCATGACACCGGTGTATCGAGGTCCTCGATGATGAACCATCGCTGGTCCCCGATTAGGAATTAGAAATTCCGTGTATTAAAGAGTCGGTCACCTCAAGTATATGTAATCGTTAGAAAGCTCGTAGTCGTAGTTCTTTATGTTAAGTAGTATTTAGTTAAGTAACACCGTGGAGGACTGGACGGTCTTTACCCATCAGTATGCCCGATCCACACCCGATGTGTGGCGATTTATGTAAGACTATAAATACTCTCTACCTCCCAAGGTAGAGAGTTGGAGCTCATAATAATATCTTTCACTTTCTCTCACTAAGTTCCCTAAACCTCTAACTTTCTCTCTAGAATTCCATCTATACGCCACTTTGTGTTATGGTTTGATGTGTATGTGAAAACTAATATCTTACAATTGGTATCAAGAGCCATGGTTAGATCATATCTTGCACATCTTTGGATTTCTAGTGGTTTTAGGTGGTTTTGAGTTTGAAAAGTTTAGTGGTTTTTGCATCATTTGGTTGATTTCTTGTGTTAAAGTTTGGATTTTGTTAGTACTTTTATGTTTAGAATCATCACAAGTGTGTAGGTTTTCATTTGGTAAGCTTAAATCATCTTGGTTGGGTTGTTTTTGGATTGAAAAGTGATGTTTATGTGGTTTTTCTTGCTAGCGACTTAACTCACTGATTACTTTCTTCAGAGCGACTTGCTTTACAAATTTGTAGCGAGTTACGCTTTAGACCTAGCGACTTAGATCTAGCGATTTACAAGACAAGTAGTGGACTCTCCACCACGGGTAGCGACTTGGTGGTAGCGACTTGGTCCAGAGCGAGTTGCTCTTTAGCGACTTGTATCTTTAGCGACTGAGTAGCTTAATTGTCGCCAAAATTTTGCTAGCGACTTGAGGCTTAGCGAGTTACTACTTAGCGACTTGCATTTGTCTAGCGACTGGGACTCTAGCGACTTAGTGGTGTAGCTAATTAAGTGTTAGCGACTTGGTGCATTATCTTCTAGCGACTTGGGTGATTGTTTACGGTTTTCTTGATTTAGTAAAACCCGTGAAAGAATCTATTTCTCGCTTAATCATAGAGTTATAAAATCCCGTATTATCTCGTTAACATGTCTACCAACGCTCCTACTATCATCTCCACTGCTGCAGAGGATGTTCAAGCACCGGGTCGACACTGCCCACCCATGCTTGACAGAATCGACTACGATTCTTGGGCTCAACGAATCGATTGTACCGCTTTGAAAGGAAAATGGTGTCAACATTCTCAAATCCATTGATGAAGGACCATATCGAGTTGAGACGACTAGAGACATACTTGATACTAATGAAGATGGTACTCTGCTTACGGAATGGATGCACCTAAAATGTATGATGAGCTTGATGATAAGGAGAAAAGAGATTCGATGCGTATATCGTGGCTTCAAACATTGTTCTTCAAGGTCTTCCTAAAGACATCTACAAGTCGATCAATCATAACACCGATGCAAAGGCGCTTTGGGATAATGTTAAGATGCTTCTCTCGTGTTCGTAATTAACTATGGAAGACAGAGAATCCCAACTCTATGACGAATTTGAACACTTCAAGATGAAACCGATGAGAATGTCTATGAGTACTATGTGAGATTTCATAAGTTAGTGAATGACATGAGGAACATCGAATGACTATGCCTAACATTCACCGAACTCAAAATTTGTGAACAACATGAATCCCGAATGGCACAAGTTTGTCACCGTGAAGCTCACTAAAGGATTGAAGAATACAAACTATGAGCAACTCTATGCCTTCCTCCTTCGTAATGAGAGACATGCTATGTTTGAAAAATTGATTCTCAATCGCTCAAAACCAACCAGGAGAGACAAGCTCGCCTAATGACTCAACCGCTTTCTACTCAAACATCGGAATCACAACCAAAGCATCACAAGTCATACCTTGGGTAATGGTAATCACAAACTCATTCCCGATCCTATGTTCAAACAAGTCGATGCCGATGCACACGCTGGTAACTTCATTAATCAACTAGCTCTTCCGATTAGTCAAAACATGAATTCTCCCACAAACCAACAACAACCTCGTAACAAAGATCTAACCCACACAATCAAGCCACCGTTAAAGATGGAAGGATCGCAGCAACCAGCTCAGAAAGACAAGATGATCGTGGAAGAGGTGGAGTGGTAGAGGTTATGTTGGCAACCGTAATCGAGGAAGGAATGGTAACCAAGGTCAAGCTAAGCCAATCAAATGTTATAACTGTGGTGGTGAGGACACATTGCAAGGAACCGCACATCTCCAAAGCGCCCATGCATCGCCGACACTTCGTAGATAAGATGTCACCGTACAAGCTCGTGACAATGGTGCCGCTGATGAAGAGGAATTGTTGTTTCTAGCCGAGGGCAATGCCAAGACCTATGATGCGATGTGGATGAGCAAATTATTCGTGAGATAGGTCACAATCATCGAATGCCTTTCAAGTCGCCGATTGTGATGCATACGACTGATGTGGATGATGGACCTACTAAGACACACAATTTTATGGCTAGCATTTCTCCAATGGTTTCTCCCAAGGTCTCTTCTTCACCACTAGTGGCCCATCCCAAGACAAACTCATCTCGAGGTATTAAAACTATACGATAATGTCGATGTGCAATGATGCATGACAAAGTACAATCAATCGAAACTATTGAATCAAATGTTGAAAATATGGGTAATATCGATATTATCCCATATGATCAATACGTGAAACAAAGTGAAAGTGAAGGTGTACCAAGTGATGCATCTTCTCATCAACAACAATAACTATGTTTTGATGAATACACCGCATGCCCCTCGATGATTCTGTAATTTCAACTAAATGCCTATAAAGAACGTGTTGCTATTTATGAACAACGTGCTAAATTTGAGTTGACCACTCGTGAGCAGTGAAATGGATGACCAAGTGCGATAAATATTAGAAAAGTAATTTTAGAGAAGAAGTATTGAAACAAGAATTAAATTCCTTGCAAGAAAAACTTTCTAAAACAAATAAGCAAAACAAGAACTTCAAGAAAATGTGAAAATGCTTAAGCAAGAATTTAATGCAAAGGAATCAAAACTCTTGAGAGATTTTTCTAATCAAAACTTTGAAAACAAACTTGAAAACAAGTTGTACATACAAGGTAACACCATTCGATCGCTTCACATGGTCACTAAACATAGAGTTCTAAGCGATAAGCATAGTGTTCCCATTATAGATAAACCCAACCCCGAGTACGGAAAGATAGCAAAAGCAGCTCAAAGTGTGATCTATGATGGCAATGAGATTCTTAAACCTAGACAAAAACCTAGTTGCGTTGAGTGCACCGAGGAAGATAAGAAATCGATGAAGTCACTAGGAAAGGATGAACAAAAATTAGATGATCCTAAATGCAAAGAGAAAAATAATTATCACTCCCCATGACTACAAAAAGGAAAACTGGATTTCCTTGAACATGTTTAAGCCTCGACATTGTTGACTCCCAAACAAGTTTTCTCGAAAAAGGATTTAGATAAGCGTAAAGTCGAAAATATTGTTGAAACAAACCTCCCTATGGAAAATGCCTAGAGCGATCGTGTATCCTCCTAATACACCAATGCATCTTGTTCCTAGAACAATTGCCACTAAAAGCAAGACCTTAATTAGCCAATATGTTATATTTCAACTATTTGTTGATTTTGAGAAAACTTGCAAGAAAAGGATCACACCCACCGTATAACGGAAGGAGAAAGGGTTTTGAGCAAATGAAAGAATGTTATTTAACCGAGGTCATGCCTTTCTTTAAACTTCGAAAAAGATCACTTTGAGAGTCTTAAAAGGGATAGAAACCGATATCAAGGAATGGAAAAGGAATTTGATGCAATGGTAGTTGAAGTTAGTGATTATGAGCGCACTAAAATATAATGAGATTGAGAGGAAGAACTTGCATACCTTAAATGAGACTCTTATTATCGAATGTGTTGCTCAAGATATTTTTTCATCGCTTCAAATTGCTCTATTAATGCTTCCAAATTTCATGAACTATCTCGCGCCCTCGAAAGTCTCCCATGATCGTGTCATTGAGCTTGAAAAACTAATTCTAAACTAAACGAGAAAATTGAACCGATGATCACGACAATTTGGTTAAACATTTTCTAAACTAGAAGTTGAGCATTTTAATTTACAACTCAAATATCAACATCTCAAAGAAAATGTCAAAACTTCAAATATCAAGACATCTTCGATGCTCCGAGTTTGATGCGCTTTTCAAATTAACAAACGTGATGAATGATTCAAGCTCAAGCAACACGATCGTAAAGTTGAAAGCCCAAATCTCTCAATTAAAGGGTCAAACGAACAATATGACAGCTCCCAAATGCCTCCTCCTTTAGATTCTCGAATTCTCAAACGTTTCATCTTCAAAACCTAGTAAATGCTTTACAAAAGGAAAACGAAAGTTTTCTAGAAGAAAATGAAAAGGTTAAACGTCATTTCAATGAGTTATTTGAATCAATTAAAGTCACTCAGAACAAAAATAACGAACAAATAGCTTCATTGCAAAAGGAAATTGAGAATCAAGAGTCGTAAAAGGGAAATGCCAATGACCAATGGGGAGAATGTTGTATCAAAGGTTCACTCTTGTAATAAATATGCTTTATCTGTGACATATGTCCCTCCTCATCTAAGGAACAACAAACTTGCTATTCAAACATACTTCTCATCCCTTAAGGATTGCCTAGAATGTCTCGTGAGATTGTTGAAGAGGATAAGCTAGAGAAACCTCATGATAATGCAATTGGACATGCATGCTTATATGCCAAACGATCTCAAGAAATCTTAGAATGCTTGATCACAATATGCCCAAAGTCATTAGGTGAGAGAGTTAATCCTTTGATTCCATGCTCGATGCCTAATGCCAAGTATGATATGCATTCGATTCCCAATGTTTTGAATGTGAACCGTAGTGCCCTTTAAGTAGTTCGATTCCAGATCCGCAATGCTAAGAAAGAGAACTCAAGTGTGCCTTCTAGAGTACAAATCTCAAGACTCTAGTTTTAAGAAAGTGAACCTTAGTGCACCGCATGTAGTTCGAGATCCCAAAGACATCTAAACAGTGATGCAAAGAGTAGTTAAACCAACTAATGTTCCCATTCCTCTACAGAGTAATCATGACATTAAACGGAGCAGTCAAAGTCTCAAGACAATACAAGGAATGATAGGACCTCTCAAGCTAAGAATGTGCACCGAAGAGAGTAGAAGAACAATCTAGGAACTTTAAGCTTGAATTGAATAAAACGAATCGTGTTGATTCTAGTATTAGCCATAGGCGCATCGTAATTAATTCAATTCGATACTATTTGCAAACCTTGTACCGATGTCCGCTTGAATTCGCTTCTAATCATGAATGTGGTGTTAATGTTCGCCTAATGATGTTAATTGTCCAATAATATTGTTAATGCAAAAATTCATGCTAAGAAGGCTAAAAGGCAAAACGAAAGAAAGTTAGAAAACAAAGGAAACCCACAGAAGAACATTCAAGAAAATAGGCTTTTATTGATACCGCTGGTCATAAGACTAATCGATAATGCCCACTAGAAAATGGATGCCTACCGGTAGAACTATTCCTTAAGAAGTGATCACACCGTGAATGTGGCTAATACGTACACTAGTATCGCATCTATTCACAATGATTCCATTGCCTCACTTTCGATATGAATGCTTCTATTTCGATGCGGGTGTTCCAAACATTGTTACTAACCAAATGGAACCCATTCTTGCATGGGGATCCCAATTATCCGCTTATCCATTCTTGTCTCGTGTTCAACCGCAGATCGCTCAAATCGCTCGTGGTACCGGACTCAGTCGCTCCAAGCATATGACCGAGACCGGTCGCGCTCATGAACTTCGTGAGCAAATTCATCGGACCGTTAGATTTGGTAATGATCATTTCGGTGCTATTATGGGTTATGGAGATTATGTTGTTGGTGATAGTGTCATCTCTAGAGTTTACTATGTGGAAGGTTTGGGTCATAACTGCTCTCTCGTTGGTCAATTCGTGATTCGATCTAGAAGTAGCCTTCGTAAAACATACCGCTTTGTTAGAGATCTTAATGGTAAGGAACTGCTAAAAGGAACTCGTGGCTCAAATCTTTACACCATCTCTATCGATGACATGATGAGGGCTTCTCCAATCTGCTTGTTATCAAAGGCTTCAAAACAAAGTCATGGTTATGGCATCGCTGCCTCAATCACTTGAACTTCGCACCATCAACGATCTTTCCGTAAAGGACTTAGTTGTAGGTTTACCTAGACTAAAGTATGAAAAGGATCATCTTTGTTCAAAGATGCCAATTGGGTAAAAGCAAAAGTTTGCCCACAAACCCAAACCTACTAACTCGTCACGTAAGTTCTTCATATGATTCATATGGATTTATGTGGACCAATGAGGGTGCGTAATATCTTTGGGAAGAAATATGTGTTAGTTGTGGTTGATGATTACCTAGATTCACCGGGTCAAGTTCTTAAGGACAAAGGATGAAACTCCGATATCATCATCAAACTCATCAAACAAATTGCAGTTCGACTTAACAAAACCGCCGTAATTATCGTAATGCATAATGGAACCGAGTTTGTCAACAAACAACTTAGTGAATTCTATGAAAGCGTTGGAATCACCATCAAAGAAGTGTTCCACGAACTCCTCAATGTAACGGTGTAGTTGAAAGACTAAATCGAACTCTTGTTGAAGCCGCTAGAACAATGCCGATTTACTCAAAGGTTCCAATGTTTCTCCGGGTCAAGCAATTGCCACCGCATGCTACACACAAAATCGCTCCCGATTCACACCGCTCATGGAAAACTCCATATGAACTTGTCCACAACAAAAACCTAATCTCTTTCCTTCGTGTGTTTGGTGCATTGTGTTATCCAACTAATGAGGGTCAAGACTTAGGCAAACTTAGGGCTAAAGTCGACATTGGAGTATTTGTAGGATATGCACCAAACAAAAAGGGATACCGAATCTACAACAAAAGAACCCGAAATATCATGGAAACAATTCACGTTACGCTTGATGAGTCGACCGTCAAATGGCTCCTCGACACTCCACCAGACCCGCACTTCAAAACAATCCCATTGGTTCATCCCTTGTTCCAAACTCTTCTCAAGAAACTCCATATGTACCTCCATCCAAGATGATTTAAAGAAATTGTTTGATCCTATGTTTGATGAACTGTATGATTCAATTACTAATGAGGTGTTGATCCCTACAACAAAGGATGCTCATATTCCCGTGAATGAAGTCAATCCTTCGCCTCAATATCTTTAAGTCAAGAAGCACCGTCACGATCCTTCGCCTCATCAACAAATCATCATTCTTCAAATGTACATCATGGAAATGTTTCGCATCAATGATGAAGTTAATCCTTTGCTACCCCTCAAGATGCTCCATTTGAAAACATATTTGCTCCTCGAATCATCATCGAACCATCTTCTTCGTGAGACATCGACTCGCCTACCTCAGTCCCTCAACAACCGCCACATGAACACCTCGTAAAATGGACTCACGATCATCCATTAGACAACATCATTGGTAATCCTCTCGTCCCAGTATCAACCCGAAACAACTTGCAACCGATGCCTTATGGTGCTTCTTCAACTCCGTACTATCTAAGATCGAACCAAAAGATGTTAAACCGCCATGAATGAAGATAGTCGGTTCAATGCCATGCAAGATGAAATTCATGAGTTTGATCGACTTGATGTATGGGAGTTAGTACCGCCCAGATCGTGCTATGATTATAGCTCTTAAATGGATCTTCAAAGTGAAACTTGATGAGCATGGTGATGTGTTGAAGAACAAGGCTCGATTAGTTGCTAAAGGATACCGCCAAGAGGAGGGTATTGATTTTGAAGAATCTTTTGCTCCTGCTGTCGAATCGAGGCAATCGTAATCTTTCTCGCTAATGCCGCTAGTAAGAACATGGTAGTCTATCGATGGATGTGAAGACGGCATTTCGAACGGAGATCTTAAAGAAGTCGCTCACGCCACCAACCCAAGGATTTGTGAATCAAGAGCATCCTACTCACGCTTATCGCTTCAAGAAGGCTCTTTACGGTTTAAAGCAAGCTCCAAGGGCATGGTATGATACATCACAAAGTTTCTTCTATCAACCGGATTCAAAGAAAGGAGCAGCTTGATCCTACATTGTTCACCGTGAAGTCGCAAACATTTAACTCATGTTCAAATTTATGTTGATGATATTATTTTGCCTCGATGCACCCAATGGAATGTGATCGTTTTCAAATGAAATGAGTTCAAAATTTCAAATGTCAATGATGGGACAAATGTCATTTTTCTTGGGATTACAAATTTCACAAAGTCCCGAGGCATTTTCATAAATCAATCTAAATATGCAACAGAGATCTTAAAGAAATTTGGATTTGATTCAAGTGACCGCGCTGACACCCCCATGATTGATCGAACCAAACTAGATGAGGACCACTCGTGGATCATGATTGACCAAACGAAATATCGTAGTATGATTGGATCCCCGATGTACCTCAACGCTAGTAGACCGTACATCTTGTTCATTGCTTGCATGTGTGCTAGATACCGTGCTGCTTCCTACTAAAAAGCACCTTGAAGCGCTTAAACGGGTCTTCGGTATTCCAAGGAACCATCAATATGGGTCTTTGCACCAAGGACACCGGTATGTCACTAACGGCCTATGCGTATGCCGATCATGCAGTTGTCAAGATACACGTCAAGCACGCCCGAGGTGCTCGCTTTTGGGTGATAAGCTTGTGAGTCGGTCTTCAAAGAAGCAAATGAGTACTTCTATTTCTCTACAGAGGTCGAATACATAGCCATGTCATCCTGTTGTGCTCAAATCTTATGGATGAGATCTCAATTATCCGACTATGGCTTTGAATTCAACAAAATCCTCCGCATCGTGATAATAAAGTGCTATTGCTCTCTCATGCAACAATGTTCAACACTCAAGAGCAAAGCATATCGACATTCGACATCATTTCATCGGGAACAAGTGGAAAAAGGTGTGGTGGAACTCTATTTTGTGAGGTCCGAATATCGCTAGCGACATCTTCACCAAAGCTCTTCCAAGAGAACGCTTGAGTTTATTCTTCCACGCCTTGGCTTGAAAAGCCTTCAACCGTAAACACTCAAACGCCTTCGTGAGGAAGACGAGGAGTAAAGGTCTATCTTCATCTATCTCTTGTATATATCTATTCGAAAAACAAAATACAAAATTATAAAACCTTCAAAATCAAATAGAAAAATATAAAACTTTCAAAATCCATAAAATTTGAAAATTCAAAATCTTCAAAAATATTGTCATTTTGTCATGTTTCTCTCGATTCGATAATATCTACGGTTTGATGTTGTCATTCAAAGAATGACACGGACTTTAGATATTGTTCGAATTTTATATAAAAAAAAAAAAAAAAAAAAAAAAAATCAAAAATCAAAAATTTTTGGGAGAAAGAGAAACAATGGTTTATTGTCATTTTCGTGCAATAACCCGCTTTAAAAGAAAGAACAGAGCCATGTTTTACCATGTTTTCAAAATTCCATGCTCGATTCTATAAACATTTATCTCATTGAAAACTAAATGCTTTGAAAAATAACTCGGTCTCTATTTTTGATAATCATCGACTTATTTGTCAAAATCTCAATCTCTCAATCAACAACCTATGTCATTGATTGAGGGGAGAATGATTTCAATTAAATTAAAAGTTATTTGGCATTAAATTGTTTTCAAAAGATATACATGCATGTTTTATCAATGGAGTTTAAAGTCTTAAAATCCGATCCTTATCGCTTAAAACGCTTTCATAATCAAGTCACAATTCTCCTTAAAAGCTTTCAAAATCAATTTAATTATAAGAGATCACAAATCTCAAATGATTTGATAATTGTGATCGGGGAGAATTTGTGATTTAAATTGACTTAAACCGAGGATTCGTAAATGGTTTTACAAGGATGTACATGTTATCCTCCCCGCATGTGACAAACGATTTCAAATTTTCCATTCACATGTTGAGGGGAGCATCTATCTTACACCTATGACTTGAAACGTGATCATTTATCTCAATGTGCAGTTCCTCTAGTATGTGCAAAACTCCTTTCAAACCTCGAGGCACATATCGAGGGGAGCAAATTTATGAAAACCTCATCCTTCCCCTAAATGCTCTATCTACTTGATTTGATGTGGGAAGTGATGTTGATATCTTTAGAAAATGGTAATCAAAGAAGTTAATTCTTTCTCTTGCCTCCGTGCAAAACATTTTCAAATACTTGATGCACATGTTGAGGGGAGTTCTCGTTCTAAAATATCAAAACAATTTCGTGTACAAAATGCTTTGATAATATATCATAAGTATCCGAATTGATTTTCAAATGGTTTTCAATTGGTTCCATATGGCGATGAACAATACCAAAAGACCGACCAACTTTACTTTATGTACGGTGATATAAGGATGATAAGGTTAGGTATTGTTCCCATGATCCGCCGTAATCCGAGGGATCTACCAGGGACAATCCACTAGTTAGTGTAGAAGTCCTTAGGTATGATGATAAAAGGAGAAAATGAGATATGGGAAGAGTGCGGACTAAGACCGAGCTAGTAATCGAATAAACCCAACAAGGTTCTAGCTATGAAGTCTCGTAAGCAATCAAGGGGTTGAAGAATTAAAAGAATTGAATGAGAAAAGGGTGAAAACAAATAGCCTCCATTTATTCAACCTTAGGGCGTAAACCGGTTCAATTCATATGCTACCGATGGTAACATCGGTATTGAAGACAAGACGTCATGGACCCAAAGGACGCACCGCACTTCAACTTTCCAAACCACTCAAGTTCCTCTTAAAAGGACTTGTTTCATTCTCACGGGAACCGACATTATCTATCGACTTTCTTAGAGATTGTTGATATTGAAGAAGGAGACCCTCTCCTAGTCTCCCAAGACAGATCCAAATATGCACAAATTGAGTCTAGAGCCACGAGATCATCAATAAATCTCATTAGGACACTTTCAATGAAGACTCTCTGCTTCACACAATGTGGAAAGAGAGATTATATCTTGAGTCCCACGATTATCCTTGTGGTATTGCCGTAACATCCGAGTGATGTGTTTACATATTCACAATGAAGATGGAAAGCCTCGAGCCAACATCAAACAAGCTCCTCGGTAGGTGGCATGTGAGATCTATTATATAGATCAACCATGTGACAACCGAATGTAAACAATGGGGCGATTCAATCTCTTGAATCAATCTCGTTCAGTTATGGATTGACGGATACCTTTGAAAACCGGTCTTTGTGCTTAACAACTCTTTTCTTTAGCACATCGACCGTGTACTCATTTTTCAAACCAAAAGGTGTTTTTATGATTGATAATTGATTTTCAATAAAACCTTCGTTGTATTGCAAAACAATTTCTATCGAGCAATACACGATTGTTTTTCAAATCTCTTTTCATCAATCGCTGGACTTAAAATTACCGTTCACTCACTCCGTGTTGTCTTCTTTGAGATGTTCCGGTTTGAGAACAATTAGAGCAACGCGAAACCCCGTCAAGGAAATTCTTCGAATTATACCGATCACAGCAAGACATGTAATCGATCAACGGGAACCGCGGGTCGTGTACTCAATTCAACGAAGTGATCAAAGACACTTTCGCGCGATTTATTGCTAATCGCTGTATGCGTGTACACCCGACGCTTGCAAATGATCGTAATGAAGCGGTCAATCCATAGCCGCATGCTCACTTAACACATTCATCTCAAAAGAAATCATGATTAGTGCATCAATGACTCGATATTTTCACTCCATGCTTCGCTACGCCGCCAATATCATGAATCAACAAAAGCTTCCGCTACTCGATGAGAAGATATCATGATCCGTAATGTGAGCATGTCGGTCCTAAAGTCACAACATCACATAATACCAACACCACAAAGGATGTCTCGAGATTTTTGATAGTCGATGATCTCAAAAGATGGCTCAAATTTATTATCACGTGGATCAAGAAAAGACCTCCACTTGGAGTAACCAAACATGCAATGTGAAGAATCAATGACTACGAGCTTAGGAGCAAAGGACTACATCAAGAATGCAAGATCAATTGTTAATGTATTATCTATTTGTATTCAATGTAATTTTGGTACATGATTGAGGTGACCTCCTTGGGGAGATTGTTAGGAATTAGAAATTCCGTGTATTAAAGAGTCGGTCACCTCAAGTATATGTAATCGTTAGAAAGCTCGTAGTCGTAGTTCTTTATGTTAAGTAGTATTTAGTTAAGTAACACCGTGGAGGACGGACGGTCTTTACCCACCAGATGCCCGATCCACCACCGATGTGTGGCGATTTATGTAAGACTATAAATACTCTACCTCCCAAGGTAGAGTTGAGCTCATAATAATATCTTTCACTTTCTCTCACTAAGTTCCCTAAACCTCTAACTTTCTCTCTAGAATTCCACTTATACGCCACTTTGTGTTATGGTTTGATGTGTATGTGAAAACTAATATCTAACAACAATTCGCCTACCAAATGGTCGGGTATTCCTACTTGGTGGAGGTGCAACTCTGGGCATCCAAGAAGCAAAATTGTATCACCGCTCAAAATGGAATCAATTAGTGGCTTTAGCATTACCGGTAATGAAGTCAATGGTTGAAAAACTTGCTTCGAGATTCCATTGTGGCTAAACCTATAGCACCTATTTCTATCCATTGTGATAGTGCAAACATTGGCTAAGGCTTATAGCCGATGTATAATGGTAAGTCTAGACACTTAGGTGTCGATATAGCATGATTCGTGAGCTTATCATTAATCGGTGGTATCTATAGAGTTTGTTAGATCTCAACAAAATTTAGCCGATCACTTGACTAAGGGATTAGCTAGAGACTTGGTTATAAAGTCTCGCTAAAGGGATGGGTTTAAGTCCAACTTAGTAACTCGAATGCTAGGACACCCAACTCCTCCCGAGGAAACTTAGGAGCTGAGTTCAATGTGGAAAGTCGAACATTCAAAGGACTGGAGCACATATTTTATTTACATTCCAAGGTTGTGCTCGTAACTCACGAAAAGAGGATGAAGTCTTTACTTAATGGTTAATTTTCTTGAAAAAGTGCTTGGCAGGAGCATGAATAAAGAGGAACCACCTATGTGAATGTTGAAGTTTTGCCGCCTGTGAAGCCTTTGGACTTTAGCTTTACAACATTTATGAATTTGGATATGGACACATGGCTTGTATAGTGTCGAGTCGGTAAGTGTTTGAAAACTTGTGTGTATTTTATCTTCGTGTATTCAAATAGGTTGAAGGGTTCAATTGGTAGAACATTGATAAAGTTTTAAATGTACCTTTTTGAGGGTCGTTTAAGCCCTTATTTGATCACTTTTGTATCCGTTATTACTTAATATCGCTCATTTTCACTTTTTAGGTATCTTGAAGGCAAAATGTCGGAATAACACTTATTCGGACGAAAAGGCGCGAATATATGAAGAAAATGGCCAAAGTCAAGAATCGAGACACTCAGTCGCTAAAACTAAAGGGACGGCGTCAGTGTTATTCATGACGCCGTCGCATCACTTTTGTGACGGCCAAGAGCCAAATTGCTTATTTTCAAGTGACGGTGTCGTTTTAAAGAGTAGGTCGTCGCAACTCGCACGGCCTAGATTTGATCCGACGACGCCGAGATCGAAAGGGCGCACACAAGCATAAGGTGACGCCGTCAGAAGACTAACGCGCAAGACGAAACCCTAATAACGGCGACCCGATGGCGCCGCAAATCAAAGGTGACGACGTCGCATATGTAATCTTATATATAGAATCCAATTTTTAGTTTTCAGTGTAGTCTTTTGGAGTAAAACCTAAACCGAACCAAGGTCAGTCTTGTGCAAGATTTTAGGGTTCCAAACCCTATCTTACATCAAGATAAGTTTTACTTCATTAATTTAATTATGTCTTCAATTACTTGTGTATGCTTGCATGTTCCCATGTCTCGGCTAATTTACTTGTGTGTTTGCTTAGGAATATGAAACTTAATTATTGAATATTGATTGGTTGTCTCTTATCTTAATTGTTAGTGATCTAGTAATGCGATAGGTCATCCTTTGTGTAGTTAATGCTTGATTAATCTTTGTGAACCTTAGTTTATAATACCTAGAGTTGTTGTAGGCTAAACCATCCAAGAGTACCTTAGAGTTAAAGTTTATAAACCTAGAGATTTTGTAGGTGAGACCCTTTGGTAGTTTCAAAGAGTTAGGATAAACGATACCCTACGACCTTAGATACACAAAGCGATTAAGAATAAGGACGTGACAATTCAACCATCAATAGGAGATAATTAAGGAGTAATAAAACCTAAGTAAGCACATCTTTAAATCATCATACGAGCACACAATAATTAGACATAGACCACATACACCACTAGATTAGACAATTAGATAAGTAGAGTAATTGGTAGAAATACCAACCCCAAATCCATACCCCAAGATTCAGAATTTCCATTTTCTAAAAAACATAAAAAGATAAAAAATAAAATAATCTTCCTCAACCCCAACCTTAGCGTAGTAACTTCTCACTAGCATTCCTATTCCCTAGAGAATGATATCAATACCCGTGGCTTACCCTAATACTACACTACAACGATTAGGTTCACCGCCTAGGTGTTGAAAAACTTGCTCGATTTAAAAGGAAGTTCCTTTGACCCCGAACGACTCGTAACGTTATCAAGTTTTTGCGCCACTGCCGGGAATAGAATAGCTAGTTAGAGTCCACCTCGCTTAGGTTTCCTTGCTTGATTCCTATCAAGTAAGCTTTTTCCCGATTTTTAGCTTCCTCGTAGTCTATCCCCTTCTTCGACCTTGTTAGTAACCCCATCATGGAAGGTGATAACCAACCACCATTCATCAACCTACCACCAAATGACCCGCCAAGAGGCCGCACTCTTGGTGAATACTGAGACCAAGCCACCTAGGCTATAGGAACACCATTGAGCTTCCCGACTAAGCCCAAACCACGCCCTGCGATCCGACACCATCCGTTGGTGCAAACGGATGCGCATTCCATGGACTTCGCTCCAAAGATCCTAATCAAGATCTTAAGATTTCCTTAAATTGTCGATTCCATCGACCTCGATGCTACTACTCGAGACCACGCGCTCACGCCTCTTCCAATTCTCTCACGGGACCAAGCTAGTAATTGGCTCGAGCGACTTCCCACGGCCCATCTCAAGTCGATGATCTCACCTCTCGCTTTGCTCAATTTTTCCACCGGGAGAACCATTGCTTAGGAATGATATCTTGATGTTCCAACAACGCCAAGGTGAATCTCTACGAAGCATGGACTCGATTCAAGGACTTACTTCATAAAGTCCCTCATCACGGCATTGATCTTTGGCTCCAAGTCCAAATCTTCTATGATCATGTCAACTTCCCCACCAAGCGATCCATTGACCAAGCGGTCGGTGGAAAACTTAGTGATCTCACCGGAAGAATCATGGTGTTGAACACATACACCTTGATGATCTTGAGCACTGTGGATCGTTAGTGTTGCCTATGTAATCATAAGCAAACTAATAGAAAATCTCTACAACTCGTATTCAGAGCGGAATGTAAATACAAGTCGTTATAACTAAGAACACTTAGATCCTATGGATCTTTTATTAACTCGAAACTCTATGTTTCAATGAATTATCTATTACAAACTATCAAGTTCCTTTTATAGACAAGGAACCCTAAACTATTACTACTCATCGACTAAGCATGCAAGCATGCATTTAATGACTAATACATTAAACAATATTGAGCAAGACAATAATACCCATGCTAACCCTGCGCTCAAGAATAATGATGGGTTAGCATTTAAATAATAAAGCGATGTCGATCCTAGTCGCCTTCCACCCTTCGTGAGTAAACACGGCACGCTTCTTTACTTCAATAGAATCTCTTCTTCACAGACTCGCTTACTTCAGCAGAATCCTTCGGTAGTATTGACAGCAGTAAATCCTACTGATAATTCCCAACAATCCTCCCTAAACCGAATTTGACTTGGTTAAGTTCCAGCTTCCTAACCTTGATAGATCTTAGAGACTGCAGATCAGAGGCTTGTTCTCAAACATCGTAGCAAAGAACCAAAAATAATCTCATCTCTATGATGACTAAACTTTGAAACGCCAGTCTTTGCAAAGAATAGCTGACATATTGTACATCAAAACTCATTAGTTGCATACTATTCTCATCACTTCCGGTGTGTTAACTCCTGTGAGAGTGAATCATTGAAAATAATGGATTTGATATCTCTTTACCAATAGCCATCTCACCGGAGTAGCCAACTGCTTAAGTTCGAAACTATGGTACATTGATAACCATCTCGATTTATTAGCAAATCAAAGAACTATATAAATGGATTTGATGTGTCTTTACATGTAGCCGCTTGCTCAGACTAGTCAATTTTTAGAATTGGTGAATTGATAACCAAATATGGATTCGATTGCCTTTACCACAAGCCATATACTTGTGGGCTAGCCAATTCTTGGATTCCAACAAGGAATATACCATGGTGAATTGATGACCATAGAACTCTCAAGAATTAAGCATGGGTGGTTGCGCACCTTATGATTTTGAGCAAATCATTACAAATATCAACAGATTTGATGCGTCTTTACCAAATCTGCACTTTGGACTAGCTAACTCTTTGATACACACAAGGTATATCTAGTGAGTTAAAACCATCAACAAAATACAACAAACCCGCAAGAGAAAGTTAGTTTTTTTTAACTAAGAAATTAACAAACAAAACAAAGAAAATCTCCTCCGAGGCATATGCCTCCCCGAGGTTTACCTCCCCTTAAACTTTGCGCTAAGGGTTAAGCATTCCAATATTGACCACAAGGTGTTGAAACCTTCGTCCATCAAAAGCTTTTGTTAAGAGATCCGCCACATTATCATCTCAGATGAATTTTAGCCACATTTATCAAATGTTTTTCATATGCATCTCTTATAAAGTGGTGCTCGATTTCAATATGTTTGGTTCTCTTCGTGAAAACTAGATTTTTGACAATGCATATGGTACTGATTATCAATGAAAAGTGTTGTGTTCATGAAGTTATACCCATAATCCAAATAGCTTGATTTTGAATCCAAAGGACCCGTCCACAAAGAATTTGTAGCAAAGAACATATTCGCTTCAAGAGTTGAGTGGCCACAAAGGTTTGTTTTTTCATCGCCAAGAAATCAATCTTGTTCCAAGGAATTGACCTCCCAATTGTGGATCTCCTATCCAGATTTGCACCAAAGATAATCACTATCACTATATGCTTCCAACTTAAAAGGAGACTCTTTGGGTACCAAAGGCCTAAATGAGGTTGGCCTTTGAGGTACTTAAAGATCTTCTTGATCGCATCGAGATGGGAAGTAAGTGGAGTGACTTGATGTCAAGAGCAAACACTCACAAGAAAGGTAATATCGGTCTTGAAGTTGTTAGATACATTAATGAACCAATCATAGATCTCAGATAAATGAACATTCACAGAAGATCTCGTTCATTGTTGGCTTTTGTTTTGAGCTTCATAAGGTGTTGTGGCGCTTCGACACCTTCCATACCAAATTTCTTCAACATGTCCTCATATATTTATCTTGACCGATAAATATCCCATCTTGTTTCACGAACTTGAGACCCAAAAGAAAGTAAGCTCCCCATAGCACTCATCCGAAATTCTCTCTCATTAGATCCTCAAATTCCCGCACCAAGCTTCTTTAGTGGATCCAAAATGATGTCATCCACATACACTTGCACAAGTATGATGTCCGCCGAGTTCTTCTTCGTAAAAAGAGTCTTATCAATGGCACCTCTTCTCAGAGCCATGCTTCAAAGATAAATGATGAAAGCCTAGCATACCATGCCCTTGGTGCCCGATGAAGTCCATGAGAGCTTTAACGACCTTGTAAACATGATTAGATGATCTGGTCTTCAAATCCTTTGGGTTGAGTGACATAAACCTCCTCTTCTATCTCACCATACGTAAAAGCACCTTTAACATCCATCCGATATAGCATGAAGCCCATGTAAGATGCATAGGCCAAGAAAATTCAATAGCCTCTACTCTAGCAACAGTGCAAACACTTCATCATAATCAATCCTTCCTCTTGTCTCGTAACCTTGAGCTACTAATCTTGCTTCGCTTTTAATAACCACACCCTTGCATCTCTTTTGTTCTTCGTAATCCATTTAGTTCCAATAGCATATTTCCCATCCGTAAAGGTACCAAGATCCAAACTTATTGGTTTTGGAACTGCATTTCATCTTGCATTGCTTCAATCCAACTTGAGTCTTCAAGTGCTTGAGTGACACCGTTGGTTCTACTTGAGAAAGAAAACACGCAAATGTATAATGCTTGAAGTCCGTGTGATTGTCTCTTTGTCGATTTGAGACATAAGAGACAATGCATATTTGATGACGATGGAGAGATCGATCGTGCAGCAGAATATGGTTTCCACCGACACTCATTTGCAAGCTCCCATTCACCTTCTCGCTTCAAGCTTAGCAGCAAACTCTTGAGTCTCAAGCCTAGCAAGGTCCTCAAGATAGTGTGATTCATCTTCACTCAAAGCAGGCGTATCTCTAGAAGTGTTACCCGCAACATTGTTAGGGAGAAAGAAGGCACAAGTATAGGTTGTTCATCATCTTCAAATTCACTTCCGAGTCGAGATCCAAGGTACCGCATTGTTAGTGGGAGATTCTGAGAGCCTCGCACTTTGGTTAGCCATATGTCTAGTATAACCCGATAATTAGTTAGGTAGTCAAGGTCAAAGACCACACATGACCCTCGCCCTGAACATTGGGCTTATCTTCCGGTATCTCAAGTTCAAAGTCTCTATCTTCTTGGCGATAAGTTGTACACTCGTAAGCCTTGCTATTAGTCGAATAACCCACAATATAACCATCATCGCCTTTCTCATCAAACTTCCCCAACAGATCACCGTGTTTAGAATGGTCACTTGACAACCAAAAGGTTTGAGGTAATGAATGACCGAACCTTCCCAAAGAGAAGTTCATATGGTGTTTTGAGGTGAGGTCTAGTAATGGAGACCTCATAAGCACATAGCAAGTTGTGCCAACACTTCATCCGTAACATAGTGGCAATTTAGTCTGCAAGCATTGATCTTGCAACTCTATCAAGGTCCTATTCTTTCTTTCACTACCCATTTTGTTGCGGGTTCTTGGATTGCTATAGTCCTCTTTATCCCTTTAGACCCACAGAGTTCTATAATAATAGCATTCTTGAACTCGTCCCATTATCACAATCGAATTCCTTAACCTTCTTGTTCAACTGATTTTCAACGAGGGTGATGAAGTCTTCAAAGACCGGAGTTGTTTCATCTTTAGTCCTTAGAAAGAACACCCAACAAAATCTGCTATAGCCATCATGATAACCAAACAAAAGTACTTGTGATGAATGCTTCGACTTGAGTTGGACCAAATAGATCCATATGTAACACCAAGAGGCTCGGAGATAATGCTCACCGCAGTGACAGCTTTGTAGGAGGCTCATGTTGCTTCCCTTGTTGCATGCAACACAATTATGATCATTGGAGAAAACTTTGAGGCGACCTTCAACAAGACCCCTTTAGAGAGTGTGTTTATGGTCTTGAAATTCACATGAGCCATTCTCCTATGTCATTTGTTAGACTCATCCAATGATGCTTTAGCCAGCAAACAAGTGAGGTCACCTTCAGGATGAACTTCATTGAGGTTGAATGTGTATAGATTGTGAGTTCGAGGATCTCTCAGTATAATTGAAGTATCTTCTGGAAGCTTGAACTCTTTAGAAATCACAAGACATTCATCTTCAGAGAAGAGTACCTTGTTCTGGGTGTCACAAATTTGTGAGACTGAGAACAAGTTGAAGTTCAAGTTCCCTAACATAGTACACATTCTCAAAGTTCAAGAGGGGTGTCTTGATGGTGCCTTTCCAAGTAATTCTACCATCACTTCCACCAAAGGTCACATTGCCTCCTTCTTCAATAGGAACATGGAGTGGGACGATAAGATGGTGATGGTAAGTAAGATGGACTTGAAGCATGTTGGAATCACTCCTAAACCATAATCATTCCTAAACCATAATAAAGTGTTAGTAATTAATATGTAATAGTTAGCTTTATTATGGCCTTTATGTTTGTTATTAGCCTTAAGCTTATGTAGAAGGCCCATGAGCTTAGGCCCAAGCCCATTTAAGAAAGGATGGAAACTAGGAGTGTTGCCTAGCTTTCCTCCTATAAATATTTTGTAAACCTTCATTTGAAGGTTGGTTGTTCAAGTTTTCTTTCATTCATACTCTCCAAGTAAACCGTATTATATTATCGTTGTGTGTGTGTGTGGTTTTACTTGTTCAATCGCCTCATCTCTTTCTTATAAGCTTGTGTTTGTAAAACTAGTGACCTAACAAAGGGTATCAATCGCCTACTAGTTGGGTGAATCGTGTTTGTTTTGAAGTGAGTTTCGGTCCCACGCCTAAAACGCACATTTGATACTTTGGTCCGCTTAAAACTTGTTTTTACACTTTTGAATCCAAGATTCTTGTACTTTCAACGCTTTAAGGTGTTAAAATACTTGTTTTTGGCAAAAGTTTCAAACTTTATGCGTGGATAGTTGTTTTTGATCGAGTTTTGAACGAGGGTTCTATCTACTCAGAATCGCTTTTTAGAGGCTTTGGTTCATCAAGTTTCACACTTTTGTGTATTTTGGTGTTATTGAAGCTATTTTATCACACAAAACCGGTTTAGAAACACTTTTGGACAGTAATCAAAATTACGAGCATTTCTACGCCGTAGTAAAACCCTAAAACTACGCGTAAGTGCTTCCTTGGTTTGATCTTCATTTTCGTGGTTTATTCCGTGTTTTCTTACTTGGATAAGTCCGAAAATACGTCGACTTTGGATATCTTTTGCACCGTGATAGTGTAAAGATCATTTGGCCAAAACCCAAAATTACGCATAAGATAAGCTTACGCCAGAAATCCCACGCCTAAGATTTTCCTACGCCTAAGCCTAGTCTTACGATAAGAAAATCCTACGCCTAACTTTCACGCCTAACTTTTGTCTACGCCTAACTTTAGTGCTTTTCCCTACTTACGCAGAAGCTAAATCCCACGCCAGAACTCCTTATTGTTACGCTGTAACTTTGGTGTTTTTACGCATAAGTGCTACTTGGTTCTTGTCTTTTCTACGCCTAAGGACACTTCATCAACAAAGGTTCATTCGACTACAAAGATCCATTTTACCAACACAAGTTTTCAACATGTCTCAACCACCATACTCTAACTATTTCCTTACACTTATCCTCAACGACAACAACAACTAAGTCCACAACATCAACAATGGAATCAACAACAAGCAATTTATCAACAACAATTTAATCAACAACATACTCCACAACTTGGTGCAATTCCCCACCACAAATGGTTCAAACACCGCCAAGTCTTCAAGTTCAACCCTACACAAATGAATTCAATCAACATCCATCAAGGAACACTATGAAGGAACCCACTTGGTTTGCAAAGATGTGTGAAGCTTTAAGCGACCAACAATCAATTCATGAAGTCGGATCACTTGATAGACCTCCAATGCTCACTCCAGAAACTACGATCAATGGGTGATAAGGTTCTTTAGGTTTTGTGATCCAAGAAGCCACATGGAAAGTTCTTAAAGAAGGTTATCTTGAAGGTCCATTTGAGATGCCTCATCATCATTGTAAATTCAAGATCCTAATGCCATTCCACCAAGAGATGAACAAACAAACATTGCTATCATTGCGCATCTAAATCCTCAAGAACTTCTACACTATGAAGTGATGAGCTTGCAATGCAATATATCCTTTTAGGATTACCTAACCCAATTCTTCAAGTGTTGATGCTCAAAAGACCGCAAAGGAAATGTGGATCATATTCATCTTCTTATGGAAGGATCGGTACTCAATCGAGGATTTGGAATCCAAAATTTACTTGGCTTATGAACACTTCATGATTGAACCCGAGAGACACTAGAGTCTTATCATCATCGATTTTCGACATCATCAATGATTTGGATAAACACAACATCATCATGCCAAGAATTGCAATGAATACTAAGTTCCCGAGTAGTCTTGGTCCCGAATGGGAGAAGTATGTCATTTTTCTCCGCTGCGAAGAATATGCATCATTCTACATATGGATTGTTGTACGATTACTTGAAGCCTCATGAAAAGGAAGTTGATCGAAAGGATTCTCCGTGCTCAAATTGCTCCACCCACACATCCGGAAAATCAACAACTTGCCTTATATGCTCAACAAAGTTATCCTCCTCAACAAGCAACTCAACCAATCGCCTCACCACACCAAACGATCCATCACAAGAATCTCAACAAAATCAATTGGTTCCTTACAACAACAACAATGATCAAGCACTTCATAGTCAAACTAATGAGGAATCCGATCCGTTCAAGCATTGCAACATGGATTTGTTATGATTGCTAATGCTTTTAGCCGTTATACAAACAAATCCAACAATCGATTCGCTCCTCATCCAATACACGAAATCAGTCATTGTGAACAATGGACGAGTTGAAGTTCGTAATCGTGGTTATGGTCGCAAATGGGAGGTGGTCAAGGGTTTAATGCTATGGGTAGGAATAACAACAGAGCTCAAGTGGTGGAACAGGAAATGCTCGTAATGGGTTGAATGGTCTTCGATGCTACAACCGCAATGAGAAGGGACACTGGCTAATGCATGCCCAAAGCCAAGGACTAGGGCGGCTTATTTCAAAGAGGCTCTTCTTTTGGCTCTTAAGGATGAAGTCGGTGGATCTCTCACAAACAAAGAATGAGCTTTATGGCGATGCGCACGTGATGATGATATGGAGGACTTGCAGCCAATGCAAACAAGTATGTTGATGGCTAATATGCATGAGTTACACATGAGTGACACAGCCCAGCAGTATGACACCGATGGCTTGTCTCGTGTGATATGATCATTCTCTCGATTGTTGATAGCGGATGTTCCCGACACATGACAGCAACCTTAAACTATTATCAAACTTTATTGCAAAGTTCATTGGCACCGCTGTGTTCGGAATGATCACTTTGCATATCATGGGCTACGGAGATTATGTCAATGGGAACATCGAAATCAGCAGGGTTTACTATGTGGAAGGCCTCGGTCATAACTGCTTTCGTGAGGTCGGTTTTGTGATGGAGATTTGAGGTTGCTTTCGGGAGAAAACTTGTTTCATTCGTGATCTACAAGGAAATGACCTTATGTCCGCTCACGTAATTCTAGTCTCTACACTATCTCTATGCAAGACATGGTTGCTTCATCTCCCATCCGCTTACTTTCAAAGGCAACATCAACAAAATCTCGGCTATGGCACCGCTGCTCTCACATCTAAACTTTCAAACCATCACCAACCTTGCTCGACACAAACTAGTTGAAGGTCTCCCACGATTCCGTATTCAAAAGATCACCTTTGCTCACCGTGAACAAGGGAAAAGCACTCGTGCTCATTTTCCTTCAAAGGTGGAACACACCTCAAAGATGTGCTTCATCTTCTTCACATGGATTTGTGTGGCCCAATGCGCTGCAAACGATCAATGGCAAACGCTACATCTTAGTAATTGTTGATGACTACTCACGATGGACTTGGGTCTACTTTCTTCAAGCAAAGACCAAGCTCCACAAATGATCATCACCTTTCACAAAATACAGTGTTCACCCGCAACACCGTCAAAGCTAATTTGAATGCATAAAGGAACCGAATTTGTTAACCAAACCCTTCGTGAATTCTATGAGAAAGTGGGAATTCAAAGATCAAACATCTATTGCACGACACCGAACAAAACGGAGTTGTTGAAAGACGAAACCGAACGTTAGTGGAAGTCGCAAGAACAATGTTAATCAATGCTAAACTTCCAGACACTTGTGGGCGTGTCGATTCATCGCATGCTATACTCAAAACCGTTCTATGATCACAAACGCCACAACAAAACACCTTTCGAGCTTGTCCACAACCATAAACCGAATCTCAAACACTTTCATGTATTTGGATCCCTTTGCTATCCGAATAATGATCGTGATGATTTTGGAAAGCTCAAAGCCAAAGTCGACATTGGAGTCTTTATTGATATTGTGAGAATTCTAAAGGTTACCGGATCCGAATCGTCAGACAAAACAAGTGATGGAAACGATTCATGCTCATTTTGATGAACTCACTGAAATGGCTTCGAGTATAATAGCTTAGAACCCGGTCACAACCGCTTAAACTTCCTCAACCCCCATCATCACCGAACAAAGCCCCCACCTAACTCACAACAAATGGAAAGGTTATTTGCTCCTCCGCTCAAAGGACGATATTGATGAACGTGCTCTGTGTATCCGCTGCTTCACCGCACAACCCGATAATATTCCTATACCGATACACTGCTACAACAACTATCGTTGAAGATGCACCTACACCGCTTGACTCCAACACAACAGCTTGAACACACCGCCCAACAATGATGAACCAAATGATGATATTCTCAATGAAGTACCCCACCGCAGATTTTGATCCAAATGCTTTTTAACCCGCTTGCTAATGAGATCGCCGCACTGATGTCGCGGAATCTTCAACAAACCATTTGAATCCTCGTAATCCGCACAATGTATACCAACATCAACCTCTACACATAGATGGACAAAAGACCATCCTCCGCTAATATTATTGGCAACCCGAATCAACCAACATTACGAGACAACGCCTTCACACAGATGGTGAACATTGCATTTATGCACTCACCGTCCGCTAACTGAGCCTAAAACATTAAAGACGCAATGACAAAAGACAACCGGATTGAATCCATGCAGAAGAACTCAACCAATTCAAACGCCTTGAAGTATGGAACGGTTGAAAGACCAACAGGGTCTACGCCATTGGTCTAAAATGGATTTGGAAAACAAATTGATGTCAAGGAACGTCATCCAAACAAGTCACGCCTAGTTGCTAAGGGTTATCGCCGTGAAGAGGGAATAGACTTTGAAGAATCTTTTGCTCCGGTTGCTCGCCTTGAGGTCGTTCGATATTTCTCGCGTCATGCTCATATGAATATGACGGTCTTTCAAATGGATGTCAAACCGCGCTTTCAACGGACAACCGAAAGAAACGGTTTATGTCACCAACCCAAGGATTCGTTGATCCAGAGTGCCCAACCATGTCTACAAACCGAACAAAGCTCTTTATGGTCTCAAACAAGCCCCTGCATGGTACGATAAGCTATCATCTTTCCTCATTGCTAATAATTTCACCAAAGGCTCGGTTGACCCAACTCTTTTATACAATATCACGGGCACATATCTTAATTGTTCAAATTTACGTGGATGACATCATTTTGGGTCTACATAAAAGTTTTCAACCGCTTTTGCAAAACTAATGAAGAAAAATTTTGAAATGTCCATGATGGGTGAACTTACGCTCTTTCTAGGATTACAAGTTCATCAATCACCCCGTGGTATTTTCTTGAGTCACCCAAATATGCCCTTGAATTGTTAAACAAATTTGGAATGAAAACTCGTGATACTTATGCCACACCAATGACTCATACCAAGAAGCTAGATGTCGATTTACATGGGAAATTAGTTGACCCTACCAAATACCAAGTATTATTGGGTCTCTCATGTATCTAACACCAGCGACTGATATTGTCTTTGCCGCTTATCTATGCTCCCGCTATCGTCAAGACCAACCGAAACCCACCTCTCGAGGCTAAAAGAATCCTCCGATACATCAAGGGAACCATTAACTGGGGATCCGTATCCGGGATTCTCGGTTTTGAACTAATCGCTTTTCGTACGCCGATCACGCAGGATGCTTAGACTCAAGGAAAAGTACTTCAGAGCTCTACAATTTCTTGATAAACCGTGTCTTGGCAATCAAAGAAGCAGATTGTACATCGCCATCAACCGAAGCGTAATATGTAGCCATGTCCGCGTGTTGTGCTCAAGTCATCCGGATGAGAACACAACTCAAAGACTATGGTTACGTATTTGATGTAATCCCGATGTATCATGACAATCGAGTGTTATTGCGATCTCGCAACTCGCCTCAAAGACTCAAATCAAAGCACATCGATCTTCGCTATCATTTCATCAAGGACCACGTGAACAGTGGTACCGTTGAATTATACTTTATGGTACAGAATACCAATTGGCGATCTTCTCACCAAAGCCTTGCCTCCCGCTAGGTTTAATGAGTTGATCCACCGGATTGGTATGAGGTGTTTGACTCAAGAGGAATTGGATGACCTCTTAAAACAATTTTAAAACCTCGTCAAACACCAAAACATCTTTTGTAAATAATTTTTCAAAACAAAATACAAAAATATAAAATCTTATAAAACAACAAAATATTCTTCTAATCTATAATCTTTCAACATGGCAAGTACATTTCTTCCTTCAACACTATAATCTTTCAAAATTCAAGATTTTTACGATCAAGTGTTGAGGGGAGAAAATTTTCACTTAACTGCTTCAAAACATCCGTACTTGCATGTTATATTATCCCTGTTGTTTCTTTTATCAATGGTGGTAAATTTTCGTTTAATGACACCCCTGACTAAAATTTATAACCTTTCATTATTTCTTAAGTCGAGGGGAGTGTCACAAGTTTCTTTCCTAAAATCTTTCTTTGGTAACCAAAATGGAAGTTAAATGGCTTTGTTTGAAAAAGGAAAAGGTGGAGGGACTAAACCGCCAAAATGTTAAAGTCATTTTTAATAAAATACCTCCACCTAACTTTAACCTTCACATTTATTACTTTCATCTATATATCATCCACGATCCAAAATTCATTAACAAACCGTGCTTTCGATCATCAATTTGTAAGTGTTTATACATTCTTTGCAACAATCTAAACATGGGTTTTGAATCGCTTTTCAAACTAACGGTTAGATTTGCGCCTAGAAGGGTTTTTGTGTTCTACGCGAAAGTATGAACACATGATCAAATTTGTGTGTTTATGAGTGAAATGGATAGTGCCAAAATGTTTTTATTACATCAATGAATACATTTTCATCGTTTAAACATACCCGTAAACACGAATTGATTGATTTTCAAAATTAGGGTTTATGCGTTAAATTGGGTGTTTTCAAATGAGAACGTTTTTGGTGATAAAGATTGTTGTATGAGGTTGCTTTCAAGTTGAATTGAGCATATTTAAACCCGTAAATCACCCGTAAACACTATGGAATCATTAATTGAAAATTAGGGTTCTAGTTCATACGAATTGGGTATTTTTGATTCATGGCTTATTTAGATGTTAAAACTTGGATTAACATACTCTATACGCATCTTAGACCTCCCGTAAACACTTTGGTGCAAATCCTATGGCTAAAATTTTTATGCGTAAACTATGAACTATTAGGGTTTTGGCCCACGCGTAAGGTTTTCACGCAGAATCGCTTGATATGCTTTCATGCCATGATCCGTTATAGAATGAGTGTTAGTGTTAATATTGATCTTATGATGATGTTATTTCGTGCTTTGCTACCGTAATACTCGTAATCAAGGTTATTGAAACTCTACGCATAAGGATTACCCACGCGAGTCAAGCTATGCGTAAGAGAAATCCCACGCATAACTACTACGCATAAGGTTCTACAATGGGACCACGCATATCCCGTGAAGGATATGCGAACAAGACTCTACGCATAAGGTCTACTCTCACGAGTAAGCCTTACGCTGAAGGTATATATACGCCACGCCGTAAGCTCCACGCATAAGGTCCCCTTTCCCACGCCGTAACTTTTCTTACGCCGTAGTTAGATCCCACGCGTAAGCTTTCGCTCACGCCAGATGTCATCATCGCTTACGCTTAACTTTGCCAAAACTACGCTTAAGCCTCGATTGACCTTCATAATGAATTGTTACGTGTACAAACTTGTAAATAAACTAATCATAACGTCACGAATCCAATAATGTCACTAATAAACTTAATCGCTTGATATGTTGTGAACAATAAGTGATAACATAAACTTTAAAACTTAAAGTTAACTAACTCACGAAACATTTCACGACGCCATTAGACTATTGGACAAACAAGTGACTTAGGACTCAGAATAATCATTGACACCGTACATTCAATAACTAGACAATAAGACCTTCGTTGACTAACATTATGTCTTTCGATATGTTGGTTCTTTTGGCTAATGTTATTTCGCATCTCGACATGGTCGCTCAAATGAATGTGGATGCACCGAGGTTCTCACTATTGCCGATATCTTCCCAAATGGCTATCCGAGAAAGCTTGGAAAGAACAACCTTAGGGTTGACTTTGACACCCTCACATGCTCGTAATCTTCTTGTCTCATTGCAAAGGATATTCTCGTGAATCATCCCTACCGTAACATGCTCTCACACTCGCCACGCCCAGAGGTCTACATTCAACAATTCGGGATTCTATGCAGAGGATCATCGTCAAAATGTCGTGAATGCGACTCTTAATCACAAACAAGTCACTATCACTCCCGATGACTTACGAGTCGTTCTCATCATTCCGCACATCGCCCAACCGACTTCTTTGCTACCCCATCAAGAGACCGTCCCGCAATTCTTGATAGATATTGGTTATGATGAAGCTAAAGGAATCATTACTAAGCACTCTCACGTGAGTCAAGAATATTCCTCAACCATGGAGGACACTCTATATGATCATCACCAAATCAATCTCTCGGTCGTGATAAAGGCTATGAGCATCCCAAGCTCATGGAACCGCAAATTTTCTCGTCGTTGATCAACAAGAAGGACATTATAATTGAAGCATCGCTATGGGAAGATATGATGTTGTCTCATAAGAAGCTTGGCTCCAAAATTCCCTATGTCGATACACCAAACTGTTGATCCGTAGAGCTCTTGGACTTCATCCCGATATCCCCATGAGACTCAATGACCCGTATAATCATGACATCTTGATCGAGCCCATACTATCCGCCGTAATCAAAGAATCGCTCACGAAGAAACAGGTGTCGAAGTTGCCCGATCACCTTCTTACAAAGGAAATCAAAAGTCGAAACGTATAAAAGGTATCGGTAGCCGTAAAAGAAGGAAAAGTTGGCCATCTTGATGAAAAGGCTTCGGGACACCTACTGAGAACCGTAAGAGGCAAGTGCGGAAGTGCATTAAGCATAGAGAGTCATAGGAAGTTCCCAAGAGGAACCCTCCTTCAAAGAGGATTGTTCCATCTAAGGAAGCTACTCCCATCCCAATCCCCAAGCCCGAACCAAAAGAAAGCTTTTGGACGAAAGCTCAAGGTACCGACACGTATGAAGAGATTACCTACTCAAACCGCAAAGGATGACAATCCTTCAGCACCAAAACCTCCAAGTCCTCAAGTCGATAAAGGAAAAGGAAGACTCGACTTGTGCCCTATGATGAAAGCTCAAGAAGAAGAAGAGCTACTAGATCAATCCTACAGAAGAAGTTTAATTTAGTTAGACACATTCAAAAAGTCAAGAATTTGCAAAAGACCAAATGGGTGGCCCCGAGGATCAAGTGGTGTCGCCCACCTTCACCGTGATCCCGATGCGTTAATCGACCCGATAAGGATCCGTGCCACCACTCTTGTGCAACAACAAACGCTTGTGGAGGTGTCTCATCGAACATAACATTGAGGAACCGTAAAAGGATAAGACCGAGAAAGAGAAAACCGATGAAGAAGCTAAGGATCGACGGAAGAAAAGGCTAAATGACAAGATGACGAAGAGAATTATGATGATTATCTTCTCAAAAGTCCAACTCGCTCCAAGGAGGATACTTCGCACCTCCTAAGGACCCCGAGCCTCCTCATGTCTCCTCCTCATCGACTCTTCATCTCATTCATCACCACCACCATCAAAGAAATCAACCAAATCAACATCCAAATCAGTGAAGAAACCACCTCGATCTTGGATTTCTCGACTCATGAAAGAATTGTGAAAGTCATCAAACAAGTCGAAAGAAAGACATGTTATACGTAAAACCGAATTTCTTTGTCAACAAATACAATATCTAAATGATGAGAATGACAAGATGCAAGAAGAAAGGAAATTTATCCAGAATTCATGAAAAGTCATCGTCAAGAGGAACTAAACGAAATGATCAAGGTTACACTAACAAGTACCTTCGGATATCGCTCCTAAAGTCACAAAGGAGATGTTTACCGCACAACTATATCCGAATCTTATGCGATAGCCAAGCAAACTATAAGATCCACACCTTTAACCGTCCACAATCAATCCATCCGATCCTGTAGTTTTCTCGATAATGAATTGGTGGCCAAGCTTGTCACACAAATGTCTACACGATCTAGGACATTTACTCGAGGAAGGAAAGTTGTTTCAAGCATTGCCGGACTACCAACTCAAAGAAGCATGTAGATTCAAGTCGAAAGTCTAAACGCCCTAGAGACGATGAAGACAAGGATCGTGATAAGCATGATAAAGCTAAACGTCAAGAAGTCCGTGAATCATCTTCTATGTTACCTCCTCTCCAACGGACTTCTACTCAACAAAGGTCTCCTCCTCGCTCTTCTACAGATAAACCTCGTGATCGATTCCGAGTTACCACCCCGACTCGTAAAACCGGTGATCACTTTGAGTATACGGGTGGTGACGATGAAGAGGTCCTTGAGCCCCTACAACAACCCACCTCTCCCAAACAAGTTCGAAACCGTAATCATCATCTAGGCCTTCAAAAGAAGAAGAAGAAGACTCATGGTTGACGTCGATCTTGGCTAGATGACGATAAAACCAAGAATTTGAATGGTTCTCTACACTTGTTAACAACACTCCCTACCCCAAGAAGGTCGAATTTGGTAGACGGTAATACATTGGAGCATGCAAAACTTTTGCAAGAAAAGTTCCATGTGAAGAAAATGACGAAATCGAGTTGAAGCGAATCAAGAATGAAGCGTTTCAACTTCTAAAAGACACCTCGAAGTGCCCTCGAGGTCGAATATCACCTTGACAACATTGCTCGAGCTATGTCTAACAACATGGATTGGCTCAACCCGAAGCAAACATTGACTTCACAAAAGGGACAACCTCCATACTACAATCGATTGACCAAACCTCTACCGACCATTGGCCAACCAGATGAACCACGGATTCCTTTCGATATTTCTTCAACAGAGACCGAATTTCTTCTCCATGGTGGCGATGGTTCAAGGAAATATGCTACATCCTTGACACTTCCATTCCCCGCAGCCTATCTACTCAAACCGCATTGCCATTGAGGAACGTACAATCACTTGTTCTCCAACACAAAGGAAGCATACGACCGAGATGCATTGTATGGGATTCATCATCGCCGTAACGCCGACGAATCTACTACGTGTCGCCAGTTCGTAAGTCACAACATGCGTTGTTTAGTACTAAAGACATCGCTGCCATCCAACATGTTGGTCTTTCATCCAAATGGGACTACACCTTTCTCAAGAAGATTGTGGTCAAAAGACGATGAAAGGGATTATGCATTCGTGAAGTCGACTTTGAGAATTTGTCTCTCAACGATATTGAAGACATGTACCTTGCCAAAGTACGTGGTCGCATGAGACAATTTTCAACCGAAATACAACGTGAATTCATCAAGTCACCGCTCATTTTCATCGACGATAGTCATAAAAGAACGTGTTGAAGATCTCCACCAGCCGCTGAATCATATCGACACGTGTCAACTTCACTCCACCACGCTTGATCTTCCCGATATCAACCAACTATCACAATTAACGCCATCAAGAAACCGCTTGGTGTCGTTTATCGCAGTTGAACTTCATCGCAATTGCTTGATGGCGTGTAATGAGCTTCACAAATTTGGAGATCATACTCAAGATGGTTAGGACGGATTAGCTTATCGATTGAAGGATATACGTGAAAACATTGGGAACCCTAAGCGATGGAATTCTCGTGATCGGAGGAATGTGAGAAGGATCATCACCATGATTGATGAACGGTTGTTCGTAAGGGATCGCCTGCACGATTGAGAGCTATGTTGGTGGTCGACCCAGATTAACATAACCGCTTTCAACGCCTGCATGCGCACTCGGGAACATCACCGCACTTCCCGGTACCCTTGAATTGTTTCTTTCATATAATTTTGATGTGTGATTAACTATGTCAATGGCTTGTGCACACATAACAAAGTACAACCCGTAATTTGTCAAGAAAGGACCCCGTGGTACGCTCTGCCACAATCCTTATAAAAGGAGCGAAAGCTTTTACTTTTGAGTAAAACCTATCAAACCTTTCACTTTTCAAGGTTTTGCTCAAAAGGACAAGTACTTCCCATATGATTTTCAAAACCTCAACCGCTTATATCACTTGTCGAGGGGAGTATTTGCATTAAAACTTTGTTCACAAATTGTTCATAGTGGTCATCTTCCGCAACACTCGAAATGGTCATATTTATTGTCAACATTTCAAAAATAACATTTTATATGCCATTTTTGGGGGAGAAAATTGTGTGATAAGAAATATGTTGTGCAAAATGCAAATGAATCTGTACTTCGACTTAACCAACGAATTGACGGTACTAAACTCGTTAGTAACTCGAAAAGACTTGTCCCGGACGGGTAATAATTTCAAGCTAGTTCGCTAGTAATGTAAACGTGTCTCGCAAAGGACTTGTCCAAGTAGAAAGTACCATTCGAGACACTCTTGGTAGACATGAACTCGACGGGTATGACAACCTTCGAGGTTTGTCTACACCTTCAAGGTAGTTATTAGAGCTAGTTGTCACCTAAAAGTCGACAATGTAACTCTTTAACTATGCAACGAACCGTGTCTCATGGGGATTGTCTATCTCCGTGGATCAATTCAAAATGTGCGCTTTTCCTCACTATGCATTTAAACCATTAAAACTCTTAAGCACATGTGAGGGGGGAGTATTTATGCAAAATCCTATCTCTCACAAAGGGTTCAAACATGTTTTTCATTAACAAACCCTTTGAGAGATTTTTCACAAACAAGGGTTTTAATGGCAACATAGGTTAGTCATGGAGTTATAAGGTGACTAAGGTTAGGAATAACTGTCCTATGATCCGCCAGAGCTGAGAGGATCTACCCAAGGACATCACAAATAGTTAGTACTTAGAAGTCCTTAGGTACGATTATAAAAGGAGAAAATGAGAATCGGAGAAAGAAGGAGTTGAAGAATCAAAAAGAAATGCAAAGAAAAGGGTGAAAAGAAATAGCCTCCAGATTATTCAACTTAGGGCGTACACCGGTTCAATTCATATACTACCGGGTTGTCACTTAGTGACACCGGTATTGAAGATTAAAAGTCGCCATGGACCCAAAGGACGCATGCACTAAACCTTCTTAGCCACTCAAGTTTCTCTCAATGTAAGCTTGTTTCATTCTCACAGGAACCCTACGTAAACTATTGGCTTTCTTAGAGATCGCTGGTATTGAAGAAGGAGACCTCTCCCTAGTCTCCGCCAGAAAACCAAAACGCACTATTGAGTCTAGAGCCACGAGATTCATCAAAAGATCTCTTAGGAACACTTGACATTTTATCACTTGATGATCAACAAATAAGATTATCGCTGGTTCATATCGAGTCCTTCACGCATCTTAGCAACTGTCGAGAACATTTATGAGAGGTTCACATCCGTGATCCTCGTGATTGAATGGAAACCCCGCCAGGTCAACATCAAACACCTCGACAAAGCAGTCACTTCGTAACTCCCGTGGATTACGCGGAGTGTGTCTCAAACGGTCTACAACAGTGAGGTGATGCTTGTGTACCTCAATGACTATCTCGAACTCAGATGTACTTCATTACATCGCGTTATCTCACTTGTGGGACTCAGCTCAGAACGGCCTTTGTAAGAATTAGAGTTGTGTTTCACACTATGTCGTTAACACTCTCAAAGTTCAAACTTGTAAGTGCCGGAACCCGCTTATTACTAACCGCTTGAAATGTTTTCTTCTTATGGAAGCTCCGAGCGGATGATCGTGTTGATTCTTCTCATGCTCACGCCAACATCATCACTAATGGAAGTTCTATCCAAAAGCAACACAACAATGTAATGATTCTTCGTCAAACCAAAGAATCTACAAAGTTAAAGACTTAAAGAACTTCATCAATATTGAATTCCAACGCCAAAGAGCGTGTGAGCATGTTGAAGAATGACGGAGACACCGAGCAAACAAGGCACTGAGGCGTAATTGATGTCGACAACAACATACTATCACTTTCACCACAAAGAACAATGAATCAAAGAACAAAGTTAAAGATGACGCCAAAGCATAACTGCTCAAAGAAGACTATCTCTACACCGGGAGATTGTTCGAATCAAGGCAATTCTTCTCACAAGAAAGAAGAATGTCGAAGACGCCGAGCTACTATTACATCAACGCCTTCACCGCTCATCACCAACACTGAGGGGAGATTGTTGGAATCACTCCTAAACCATAATCAAGTGTTAGTAATTAATATGTAATAGTTAGCTTTATTATGGCCTTTATGTTTGTTATTAGCCTTAAGCTTATGTAGAAGGCCCATGAGCTTAGGCCCAAGCCCATTTAAGAAAGGATGGAAACTAGGAGTGTTGCCCTAGCTTTCCTCCTATAAATATTTTGTAAACCTTCATTTGAAGGTTGGTTGTTCAAGTTTTTTTCATTCATACTCTACGCCAAACCGTATTATTATTACTCGTGTGTGTGTGTGTTTACTTGTTCAATCGCCTCATCTCTTTCTTATAAGTTTGTGTTTGTAAAACTAGTGACCTCGAACAAGTTCAAGAGATTTGAGTTTGAATCTCTTCAGAGCTTTGGGAGGAGCAATGGTAAACTTACCATCAAGATCCGGGATAGTCTTCTTCTGACTGTTTCCTTTCTTCACAATCTCCCAAAGATTCCAATTAATATTAGAGATCCGATTCTGCATCTTCATTGTCCATGATCATACTCTTCCTTTTTCGGATAAGGAAACTTACCATTCTTGTTGGAGAGACTAAGTTCTTTGCATAGAGGTGGTGTTTTGATGTTGTTGTTGGTGACTTCGATTCATCATCGAGTTGGGCATGGTGAATATGTTTTTGTTGTGTGGGGGTGAGGTAAAATATGGTTCTCGATGATCGTAGAGACTTTCCCGAGGCTCGATACCACTTGTTGAACACATACGACCTTGACAGATCTTGAGCACTCGTGATCGTTAGTGTTGCCTATGTAATCATAAGCAAACTAATAGAAAATCTCTACAACTCGTATTCAGAGCGGAATGTAAATACAAGTCGTTATAACTAAGAACACTTAGATCCTCTATGGATCTTTTATTAACCGAAACTCTATTTTTCGAATGAGTTATCTATTACAAACTATCAAGTTCCTTTTATAGACAAGGAACCTAAACTATTACTACTCGATCGACTAAGCATGCAAGCATGCATTTAATGACTAATACATTAAACAATATTGAGCAAGACAATAATACCCATGCTAACCTCGGCGCCCAAGAATAATGATGGGTTAGCATTTAAATAATAAAGCGCATGTCGATCCTGGTCGACCCACCCTTCAAACAGAAACACGGCACGACTTCTTTACTTGACAGAATCTCTTCTTCAGATTCGCTTCTACTTCAATGAATCCTTCTAAAGATGACAAATAAATCCTACTGATAATTCCCAACACATGGGGTATAATAGAGGACCTTGCTCTATGACAACGAAGTTGGAATGACCCCTGAGTTGCCCAAAACCGTTAAGGCAATCTCCTTGCCTCCCATTGACTCACAACCTTCCAATCAGGATGCTCGAACTTGAAGATCAAGTTAAATTCCTAATGAGCTCCTACGAAATCCTAAGTCTTCACGCCATATGAACAAAGTTTCTTCCTCGTGTGAGCCGTGTTGTGCTCCTCATAACACGCAGACTTGCACCTAATTCCCGAACAAGCTTCGTTGACTACGATCCTCGCTATTAATGGAACAGAGGAAGATTCCCTACAACACCGGACCTAGGACTTTTAATGACCTTTGAGAAGCATGGAAGGGCAAGTCCGACTTCTATTGGGGACAAACCAAAGAATTCACTTCAATGATTTCTCATGGCCCCATCTCACGACCACTAACCAACAAAACATTGAAGGATGTTGCAACACCTAGTCGCATCCCAAGAAGCTCAATAGCTAAGCTCTCTGACCGCTTTAACCAACAAGCCGAGATGGATAGGAAGATAGATAACCTCTTGAAAGCCATGACCAATAGTGATAGGAAGGTTAATGCTATCTCAACTCCCGAACCTTCCGGTGTAGAGATTAAGGACCCAAGTAAGTTAGCTAAACGCTCAATTTGTCAATACCATCGCCTTAGTGGAACCTAATAGAACAAATGATGAAGCGAACCATGAGACGATACTTGAGGTTAGTGAAACACCGATGAATGAAACAACCGAGGAAGTAGATGAAGTAGACAATGACTATTTCAATAAGTTTCCTACGGAAGAAGAACTATCTCGCCATGCTCACTTAGTACGTGACCTCCGTCACATGTATGTTAGGAAGAGCCCTAGGATCAAGTTTGGGAACCCTTGGAATCTTAACATACCATGTTGCATAGGAAACCTTTTCGTGGCAAAGGCCTACATTGACCGCAAATCTCCAATAAACGTCATGACTAGCACTTACTATAATTGGGTAATGAAGAAGCCTATCCCAACTAGGCAAGATCCCGATAATCCTAGGGTTAGTTGCAATTTTCTTGGTAGAGTTAAGGGATTGCCCGTCTATGTAGGTAGTTTCACATTTCCTACGGATTTCATAATTGTGGATGATATTAGTACGGCCATAGATCCTAGCTTGTCCCATCGTTATTCTAGGAAAACCTTTCATAGAAAACACCGGATGACTTATGATCCTCATTAGAATAGTGCGATTCAAAGATGAAACCGATGATGTAGCCTACCAAATGCCGTTTACGATTGAGAAGTTTTCATCACTCTCCAATGATGAAAAGGAACTTAAACTATCGGTCTATTATAGGAATAAGGAGGATAAGGAGAAAGGAGTAGATTATGTTATGGCCAAGATTTTCGGATTCTATAAGGATTGCTTGAACTTCGGACCGGAATATAGAACCGATTGGGGAGAGGACGACCTCTTAGACAGGTGCATCATAGGGCAATTTTACAACATGGAATCCCCCAATAGAGACCGTCATGAGGAAGAAGGTGACGGTAATAAAGTCACGTAGGGGCACGACTCACGAGTCTAGCTACCGACTCATAAATAAAGAAAAGCGCTTAGGGAGGCAACTCATGCTTAATTTTTGCTTGTTTGTGTCATATATCTTTTATTGATTGTTTATTCTCATGTTTAAATTTGTAAAAATGCTTTATTTTGTCTTTAACCTCGTCTTAATTACATATAAAGGTATTTTACAAAAGGATAAGTATAGGAGGATTACACACGTTTCAAAAGAAACGTAAACATGAGAATTTCAATTAATTAAAAGATATACATGTGTGTTTGTTCGAGTCAAATGCTTGTATTGAGTCATAATGGATGTTTTGCGTGAAATTTTCCGCATTCTAAAGATGTAAATTTTCCAATTTTTTAGAAAATCGCAAACCGCTTTTGTCGATCGCAACCGACGGTGTCGAAGGAGCAAAACAATGATTACTTTTTCTCGTTTTCGAGCTACTTATAATTTTTTGAATTTTCCAGTCTTAAGTTTCCGTAAATTTGTAAACATCCATTCCACAAGCATTATATCCTAGTTTAGTAGAGTTCTATATATTATTACCGCCGATTTTACGCCAAGGTTTCGTTTGTTTTCTTCAAGTGTGCAAGTTTAATTTATCAAGAAGAAGATACATAAGATGAGAATGAGCTTTTCACGCAAACGTTCTTCTTGAAGAATGTAACCACCACTTACACGGATCCTACCGAGCTAATCGGGAGTACTAGTTTCTTTTATCTTTTATTACCTTCCATTATCATAACTTTGATACTTTCGGGAACATTGGGGACAATGTTCAGCTTTAAATGTAGGAGGAAAATAAAGCGGAACTTTGAAAATATGCTTATCCTTGAATGTTTGCTTTGTCCAATTTCATTTGTGTAATAAACCATGAGAAAATGTCGGTTAGGGTAATTTTGGCACCAAATTTAAAATTTTCATGACATATAGGAGTGGGCCATTAGTCTTAACAAAAGCGCCTCATGGATAGGAAGTTATATGACTAGCACAAAACCCTTTACCACTTAAATTCCACCCAAAATGCGAGGATCACCCTTAGATTAGTAGGAATTAAAGCATTCATCTTTAATGCTTAGTGTGTGAACCGGTAGTATAATAGATTCTAGAACTTGTTTTGTGATGCATCCCGAGATCGCTAGTAAGACTACACTTATGTAGTTAGGAATAACTAAATGATAAGAGGCATTAGGATAACCCTTGTTTAATACCCGTAATATAATTACTTCTTCCACATCGGTTGAGTAATTCCCCCACACCCTTGCATTGTACTCATCTTTAGTACACGATACCCCTAGTTAACCCCTCAGAGCCTATCCTTTTCGCGGTTCTCGTGATGTTTCGATTTTCTAGAATATCAATGAAGAGCATTGTTTACACCCCACCCCCAAATGTACACCCAAATCGCCTTAGCCTACCTTGTATGCACTCACTTTTAGTGCATTATTGTTATCACACTAAACCCTTAGTTCAACTATCTAGTTGCTTGCATAAGTTGCTAAGTCGAGTCATATCCTTTGTACATAGTTTTGGGACGATTGGGACTCATTGGAAAAGTTAAAGTTTATGAAATGACGGGAAGAGAACATTAAATTCAAATTCTCTTTATTTGCGTAATAATGTACTCCAAGTGTTTTGATCTTTTCAATTCGGGTTAAATTAGTGATTAGAGTAATAAAAACTCAAGCGTAGGGATGTGCCTATAAATCCCTATCATTTTGATGTTATCGTAGAGGATAGTAGAGTAAAAGTGTATGAAAAAAAAATACGGGCTACCATCCTACATCTATCTTTAAATTATGTTTGTTTGTTTCAGTTATCTAATGTCTAGAGTGTCGAGTCTTGGCTTAGCAACGCATTCTTCGTATGCTTGTAACATAAAGATCTTTGACTTGCCACCACTAAATAGCCTATCCCACCAAACCCTTTGTTTCCCTACCGTAAGCCTAACATTACAACCCTTTAAAAGACCTCTTTGATAGTCTTTCCTAGGTGCTTACGCCAAAGCGATGGAGGTTTGATCTAGTCTCAAGCCTATGGTAATCTATGTACTAGGACCGGTTAATGAGTGTTTATCTTCCATTTCCAACTTGTTATATTTCATATACACCGAGATGCGAGTATCCAAACACCCCATGTGAGGTGCTAGTATGTAATTTCCGTGTTTGTTATGACTTTTGGGGCTTATATGTGTTGTGGATTGTTCTAAACCAATGCTTCATAGCCCCTAACTTTTAAATTAATTGGCTAAAAGCACATTTGCTTGAGGACAAGCAAATACCAAGTGTAGGATATTTGATAAGGTTTTAAATGTACCTTTTGAGGGTCGTTTAAGCCCTTATTTGATCACTTTTGTATCCGTTATTACTTAATATTGTTCCTTTTCACTTTTAGGTATCTTGAAGGCAAAATGCTGGAATGACACTTATTCGGACGAAAAGGCGCGAATATACTGAAGAAATGGCCAAACTCAAGAATCGAGACACTCAGTGCTAAAAGCTCAAGGGGACGGCGTCGGTGTTATCTGCGATGCCGTCAGATCACTTTTGTGACGGCCAAGAGCCAAATTGCTTATTTTCAAGTGACGGTGTCGTTCTAAAGAGTAGGTCGTCGCAACTCATACGACCTAGATTTGATCCGCACGACGCCGAGACTCAAGGGACGGCCATAGCATAAAGCGGCACGCCGCAAGAATAACGTGGCCAAGACGAAACCCTAATAACGGCGACCCGGACGGCGCCGCAAATCAAAGGGTGACGCCGTCGCATATGTAATCTTATATATAGAATCCGAATTTTTAGTTTTCAAAGTGTAGTCTTTTGGAGTAAAAACCTAAACCGAACCAAGGTCATCTTGTACAAGATTTTAGGGTTCCAAACCCTATCTTACATCAAGATAAGTGTTTTACTTCATTAATTTAATTATTTGTGTGTATGCTTGCATGTTCCCATGTCCGGCTAATTTACTTGTGTGTTTGCTTAGGGAATATGAAACTTAATTATCGAATATTGATTGGTTGTCTCTTATCTTAATTGTTAATGATCTAGTAATGCGATAGGTCATCCGTTGTGTAGTTAATGCTTGATTAATCTTTGTGAACCTTAGTTTATAATACCTGGAGTTGTTGTAGGCTAAACCATCCGAAGAGTACCTTAGAGTTAAAGTTTATAAATCCTAGAGATTTTGTAGGCGAGACCCTTTGGTAGTTTCAAAGATTTAGGGATAAACGCATACCCTACGACCTTAGACACACAACGCGATTAAGAATAAGGACGTGACAATTAAACCATCAATAGGAGATAATTAAGGAGTAATAAAACTTAAGTAAACACATCTTTAAATCATCATACGAGCACACAATAATTAGACATAGACCACATACACCACTAGATTAAACAATTAGATAAGTAGAGTAATCGGTAGAAATACCAACCCCCAAATTCATACCCCGAGATTCGTACCTTTCTATTTTCTAAAAAACATAAAAAAGATAAAAAAAAAATCTTCCTCAACCCCAACCTTAGCGTAGTAACTTCTCACTAGCATTCCTATTACCCTAGAGAACGATATCAATACCCGTGGCTTACCCTAATACTACACTACAACGATTAGGTTCACTGCCTAGGGTGTTGAAAAACTTGCTCAAAGGAAGTTCCTTTGACACCGAACGACGCGTGTAGCGTTATCAAACACCCTAATTCTCGAATATTTGAACGTATAATGTACTAAGATGGAAATTCAATCCTCAGGATATTTTCGTTTATGCACATGTTTTGTTTGATGTTTGTTTTTCATGCAAAGGAAGTGAACTAAATATGGGAGGATTGTTGGAAAATTTAGTGCACTTGTGGGATTAGTTCATACCGGTAATGGGTCGAGGTACGGAGGTACACCCATATGGTCCCCGAACACCGACTCTAATAGTGGTTTTATCGATATTCGAGAGTTTCCACCGCTAGTGCTAAGTTAGCACCGATGGCGTGTTTCCACCGATAGTGCTTGGTTAGCATTGATAGACGTGTTTCCACCGCTAGTGCTAAGTTAGTGCCGATGGGCGTGTTTTCACCGATAGTGTTATGAAAGTATCGCTAGTGGTATGAAAGTATCGCTAGTGTGAAAGTCTTTGCTTGTAACGGCATCGACCTATTCAAGTGGCGGTTACAACCGCATAATGACCACGTTTAATTGGTCATGTAACCACTAATGCTATAATGGGGATAATTATGAGGCGATTAATGGGCGATTAATTCTCTTAATTCCATTGACTAGCTAAGAGTATTTTCCTATAAATAGGAAATGATCATGCATGAAAAGATATACGTAAACGATTAACACTTCTAAGCAAAGGTTATTGTTTTGTGCCTAATTCAATAACATACATTTGGTCTTATCCCAAGTAGATATTCGTGATACCCAGCATTGTGGTCGAATAGTTTACTTTGGAAAGTGATCACACGATTCCAAGTGATATCTGGTAACCACCTAGTGGTATTGCTGCTGACATTGATTGTCTTAACCCTGTTCTGGGAACTAACCACCAACAAACTTTATAAACCATCAATCAATCCCATTCTTGGCCGATGTGGGATCATAACAATACCTCACCCTTTGAAGAACCAACGTCCTCATTGGTCACGCACGGCTATGTTGGTTACGGTTGGCACCCCTCTTTAGGTCCAAGCCACCACTCCGAGCTCATTGGTCACGACGCTATGTTGGTCACGGTTGGCAGCATTCTTTCGGGTCCAAGCCACCACTCCACAGGGCACCACTCCGAGTGTTGGAACCTCGAAAGGTAGGGCTAGCTTTGATACCAATTGATACGAACCTATCTCATATTATGCTCGTATCCATGTTCATAAGTCCAATTGTAGAACTCACTCAAAAAGCTAGCTTGTAAGAGGAGGGGACACATAAACTTTATAAACCATCAACCAATCCCATTCTTGACTGATGTGGGATCATAACACATGTTTCATGTTTGGTTCTTGGGGATTTTTTTTTTTTTTTTTTTAACAATGATTTTGACTTTTTGTATACTAAAGCTTATAAAATACTACATGTGACACAACATAAAGTTATCATAGACACATACATCTGACATTTTAAGTATCATCTTAGAGTATACTCTGACTTCACCACCATTTGAAATCAGCTTAGAGTATACTACGACTTCGGCACCACTCGAAATCATCTTACAAATCGCTTAAAAATGCATTAACTCCTACAGTAAGGAAACCTAGACTATCATTATGGAAAGTGATTTGCACACTTTCAATTTTCATTGAGACACTCCAATGTACAAGTAGTTAAAACATATTATATTTAAAGTACAAATGTCTGATGCACACATTGGAGTGTGGTAATAAAAAGTGAGAGTGTGCAAATCATTTTCCTATCATTATAAGCTGAAAGTGAGAGTTTTTCTTTTTATATAGTTGTTTGGAAAATTGATTTGAGCTAAAACTTGCTATTGTGAAAATAACATAAAAAGAAGTAAATTTAAATTCACGTATCAAATTTTTGCGTGTCAATTATAATGTAATTTGACTAATTACACGTTTAACTCATATTTAAAAGCTTGTTTTGATTAGTTTAAACTTATGAAAATTAAAGTAGTTTGTAAAAACTTTCATAAGCTTGTGTAAACAAATATTATTTTATAAAGTAACTTATTTTAAAAGTCGAAACTCTTATAAGCTACATTCCGAACACATTTGAAGTAGTAGTTTATAAAAAGCTATGTGTTTGGTAAAATCATAGCACTGGACATGGCGAAAAACAACTTGTGCATTTATATTTAACTCTTTGCTAACAATAACCTAAGAGTTGTAGTTAAGCGATAAACTTATTATATAATAACCCTGATTTGATTGGATTAAATTTTAACAAAATACGGATATGGTCTCACAAAAAGTGGAAACATAATCAACACTTGATTGTGATATAATGATTCTAGCTCTCTTAATAAATTGTAATAATAGTAATTCTTAACACTAACCCTAAAATGCTATAGTTAGCCAAAAATCTATAACTGGTAGACGAGATTTGTTAGTATTCTTACGTTAAGTCAGAGTGTCAGGTATCATAACATGGTAACACAAAAAAAAAGTATCACCGTTTCAGCGCCACATCATCTTTAACATTTCAACATTAACACCAAAAAATCACTTGTTATCATAACACCACATCAACACCACCTTTTGAGACCATTTTTCTTAAAAAAATATATAAATTACAAATTAACCCCTAAACTAATATTTAATTTATTAAACAACATAATATTTCATTAATAAACTTAAAAATTACAATACGAAATAAATAAATAAAAAGTTACGACGTAAAAAAATACAAAAAAACTACGACATAAAAGAAACTAAGACATAAAAAAAGTTACGAAATAAAAATACAATACGAAAATAAAATAAAACTACTCGAGGCGGCGTTTCAAATTATATTTTTCTATGATCTTCTGCTTTTTCATTTGGATCCAATACGCAGTGTCTTCATCCATCTCCTTCGTGTTAATACCGAGAAATTTCATCTCTTCTAAAACACATAATCGTGCGGTCTTTCTCTTTAGCGACCTCGTATGCCGATTGGGCCTCTTCCCGTTTAGCACGAAGCGCGTGTATCATATACTCTCCGAATTGGCTTGACGAATTACTTCCCCTGGTACTTGTCGTGGTTTCGGATTTGGATTTTTTTTCTGGCACGTTGTTTGCCGGCCTGACGTGGTCTTGCATCTTCAACGAATAGTGCCTTCCCTGGGGACTTTGCCGGTTAAATCAACCGATTCCGGTGCGTCCCATTTTGCATGGGTTTTCAAAATTTCCCACGCATCCTCTTGGCTAAACGAGGCTCCTTTATGCTCGCCACGATAAATTAGCCCGTTTCATGGGATCCAACTCATTTTCCCCACTTTTCCCAAACGTTGTGCACGTTTGAAAGTCGCGTTGAACTTTTGGCAACTCTCGTTCAACGTATGCCACTTGCTTGTCAACATATCCTTGTTGCGTAGTTGAAATTGTTTCTAATTGAACTCGTTCATAACCCGATACCAAAATGTGTCGCCCTTTTGTGAAATTCCAATATTTTCACCTCGAAAACGGCAACGTAACACGATGCAAGTAGTGTTTCCTCATTCAGTTTCCAACGTAATATAGTCCCGGTCACGTCGGGATTTCTTTCGGAATAGGGTTCGGGTGCTTTGGTTTTTTTTTGCCATCTGTGTACCACGACTTTTGGGCTTTTGGGGAGACGTAGGTGGTTCAAAGGTATTTATATACAATTGTTTAGGTTTTTTAAAAAGTTCAATTTTTTATTTTTATTATTATGTTTTAAATGTAACTGTCTGGAGCCGTTTGAGGGTGATTTGTATTTTTTTTTAATTAACTAGCCTCTAAGGGGGTAAAGTGTATATTTTTTTGAAAGTTTCTTGCGTTTTGTTCCAAGTTGACAGACAAACGTAGATAGGAACGGCGTTGAAATTTAATGGTGGCCGGTATCATAACGCCTCGTATCGCCGAGCCACATCTGGATAACGCCTAGGCCGGCGTAACAATACCCAACCCTCTTATGGCCATGCATGTCAAAGGTGATTTTTAGTAATAATGCAAATTGATAATAACGAATAAGGGTCAATGCTTTAATATTAGTAGTTGTTTATTGTAATTGAATATTCTGGTTTAGAACTTTCAAACAGTTAAAATGATATTTTTAAGATAATTTTCACAATACTAGAAGGTAAGTTTATACTTATTTTGACATTTTTGATCTAAAATGACTTAACGAGCATTTATCCATTTTTTGTTGAAATGATTGCGTTTTTGGATTAGTTTTTGACCAACCACAACGAAAGCGATTGAAGGATTTGGTTGACAAATACAGTTATTGACCATTGGTATTTGGTTTGAAAGTTCGTTAATCGCCACAAAATGACGACCACCACACTTTATGTTAGTCACCATCGAGAGGTTTGACAATTTATTTTATCACCAATCATCGAGAGGTTATGGTCTTTAATTATTTGTTTACATATAACACATGCACAATTTTAAAGCAATTGTTACACAATTTAACTTAAAAATCATTTCTATGTATTAAAGCGATTTTATTCACATTTTATATCAATAATCTCACAAATGTTTCAATAACGCTTAAACCTATAACCCGAAAGTTGAAAAGAACTCAAATACCACTATACCAGCTCTCGCAGATATAAAAAGTCAGATTAATTAAAACAGAAAAAAAATATTTATGTATAAATTCTCACTCATCGCTCCTATATATCTCATGTTTACAAGTAGATGGTAGACGACACATCATATTACTGAGCAACCTTTTCTGGCAATTGAAGAATATATTACTAAGCAGCGTACTCATGTGGGAACTTGATGGATCTTCGTGTTGAACTTAAACTCTCTGGGACCATATATGCATTCACTTTGACTAAATTGCACAAAATTGAACTCTTTGGGACCATATATGCCTATCAAAATGCATAACTTTCAACTACAGTTTTAAATTTGCAATTTGACATCCGAATCTTAGGTACGAGTTACGACCACACACATCTTCATATTTCATACTACTTTTCTTCATTTTGAGCAATCGGTCAATGAGACAATGTACAAAAGTAATACTTCATATATGTTTTTGCAAAGAAATCATGTAATGATAAGATTCTTGTCACATACATTTAACAAAATTCTTAAAAGCATTTGTTGAAAAGTATGACATAACTTTCTTCTTTTAAACAAAAGAACTTCTAAGAAATTATTTAAATTAAAATGTTCCTAATAATACAACCATAAATAAATCTTGTTAAAGAGGTGGTGGTGTATTTACTATTTAGGGGAATAAAGTCATAAACATTTCCATTAAACAAAAAAAGCATAGAGAAAATTAAACCGTGAGCTGTGTTTCAAGTCGTACACATGATTTACTAATTATTTAATTTTCGACCCAAATCTTTGACTTTTGTTTCTAAATTTTCTGTATATAGATTTCCTTTTTTGGCAAAAATGCATATATATCCTTTTCAAAATGAATAATTACATTTTTTTTTCATTTTTGTCAAAAGTTCAGTAGGATCTCCGGTTCTTCATTTATTTTAATAGTTTTTTTAACGGCAATTAACTATCTCATAATATACACATTATAGACTATTCACATTTTTTAAGCAGAACTTGTATCCATAACTATTTTAAATTGAAGAATTTCTCACACAACAAGAGATATCATTGAGACACAAGTCATTTGATCAATTATTGCAATAGTATTTTGCATGATCAATGGAGATTATATTTTGAAAATATGACGTTGAAAAAAGAAAGTTTGATGTTTATTTATTGTTGTATTTGTATTCATAAAACGCGTAACAATAACTCATTGAGCTATGATACACAAAATATTTAATTGGTTATTGGATTTGCTAACAAACCATTTTGCAAAAAAAAACATTTAACAGGGACAAAATGCAATTTTGGAAAATAATATCCAACTTGCTTTTCTAAAGAGTTATTTTTGCAAATACATACATAATTAGCCACTTGTTTTAGCTGTCAGGCGTGTGTTTAAGCTTGAACATCACAAGATACACACTTTGCATATGGTTAGGGAAGTTTAAAAACTATCATGAGATACTCGAGTTGAGTCAGGACATACCAGTTAAGAGACTCACACTTATCGTGTATCTTGCATATGGTTAGGGAATTGTTAAAAACTGTCATGTGATACTTGAGTTGAGTCAGGACATCTCAGTTAAAAGAGTCACACTTATCGTGTAAACTGAACAAGAAAAAACTTGTCTACTTTCCCATTTATACATAAGTTCTTGTGTGTGTGCAACTCCAAACACATCTAAATGCCTAGTTTGTATAAGTGAAAGAGAAATGATAACATTAGTAGATGTGTGTCATAGCTTGTGTTTAAATCTACATGCGCTAATTTATTGGTTTGTGAGAAAGTGATCTATTTGTTTAGCAACACTAGATATATTATATGTAGTTTTAAGCATATATTTAGATACAAATTTAGTCATGCCAATCATTTCTCAAACATAACTAAGTTTAGGATTAAGATCTTTTAATGTTCAAAATGAATATGATGTATCATGTTAAATTTGTTGTGAGTAAAGATTTACCATGTTCATTATAAACACGAGAGAATCCTGCTTCATAAGTTTATTATAAATTTGGGTTTTCAGTCTAACATTTTGTATAACATCATTACATCATAAGCACCAAGGTTATAAATAACGTGAGGCGTGGCGTGACGGCATGACGAAGCCTCAAGCTTTTGCGTTTTAAGGCGTGACATAAGGCGGCAAAAAATATGAAAATATTTATAAATTTATATCATATTTAATATATGTCGAGTTTACAAAAAACGTTGTAGATAATGACTAAGGTTAAGAAACTATCTTTGCATGTACTATTCTACATTAAGAGGGGAAAAAAATCGGAGTGAGAATAAAAAAGCTATCCACGCATATGCAAAGGCTCGCCTTTTCACGCCTTACTTCAACCTACGCCTAGAACCAATGCCAAGATTCATTTCGTAACATCGATTTGACTCACGCTTTGGTAGTTCTTTTGCGATGTCAAAACACGCCTTTTAGAACACTAAGAGGGGAAGGTGTCATAACAAGCCATCATTACTTCATCAGTGCCACCTCATCGCCACATCAACATCCCACTTCTCCACAACTAACCACAACAAACCCCTCACTCATAACAAACCTCAACCTCTTCATTTGAGCCCCACCACTACTACTTTATTTTTTTTATTCAATTTTCCAAATAAACTAAATTCATTTCATTAAAAATAAAAATAGAATACAATATACTTAAAAAAAAACTCTTGTAAAATCGTCCCAGCGGCCGACATCCTCGTGATAATCGCCGATCGCTCACTACTGTTTTGATTTATCATAATCGACCTATTTAATCGGTTTGGTCAAAGTTCACTTAAAATCGTCAACCAACCGATTAATGGGACAAAATCGGTCTACTCGGACAAAATCCCTTAAAAATTGGTCAACAAAATCGCTTAAGAATCGGTCAACAAACCGATTAATCAGTCAATAAACAGATTAATCGGTCAAAGATCACTTAAAAATGGTCAACAAACCGAGTAATATATATGTTTGACTTTGAACTTTGAAGAATTATGTATTATGTTTATATTTGAACACTTGAAATATTTGAACTTTGATGCACTATACTTATCTCATACATATAATATACTAATATAATATCTACAATTACAATTTTGTCCATAAAAGTTCCAATCCGATTAATCTTCGATTAATCCCCGCCTAACCGATTAATCGCTAGGCCCTACCCGACCGCCTCACTAGCGCCTAGCGATTTTACAACCTTTAAAAAGTTATAAATTAAAAAAAAAAAAAAAAAAAAAAAAAAAAGTCTTCTTCCCAAAAGCCTCACACACACAAACACACACTACACACACACACAAACACACCTCAGATTCACACATATTACACACACATACATATATTACACACATACACAATAACAATTAAATTAAACTTATTGCTTTGTCGATTCTTGCTTCGTCGTCGAACGACGAGTTGATTCACTGCATGAGATAGGCTGGTGTGGCGGCCGACCAAGCGAGGTACACGTCGGACGACGGCAAAACGAAACCCCACACCTTCCGCCTAATAAGCACACACAATTCAAAAAAGATAAAACCAAATACTTATTATATGAAAATGATAGATTTTTCTTATTATATTATATGAAATAAAATGTTAGATTTTTCTTGAAAAAAAAATCATTTTATGAATGCATTTATTAGTCGAATGCGAGGGAGTAATCGAGTATCGATCGAGTGCATAGGCGATCGATAACATCTCGATCCCTCATTGTGAGTGCAATCGATCGCCACCCAAAAAAAGAAACCGGTCGTGTGGAGGATCGATAAGAACAAAGCATTCTTGCTAGCCGTTGGTGAAGTGTAATTGGTATTTCTCTTGTAGTCGTTGCAAAAAAAAAAAAAAAAAAAAAAAAAAACATATTTACACTCTTAAACTCACAAACTCATTTCACACATTCTATATATTCAAACCAAAAATAAAATAAAAATCCTACCCTATATTTACACACTATGAGTTTTAATTTTACGAAGCTATTCATTCCGATTCACATCGGATGATGAAATGAAGTTAGTACCGAGTTTATGATTTTTGCGCAAGAGTGTTGGAGGTTGTTCAAGTCATTAAAAAGTCTCACGAACCCAAGTTAGTAGGGATCGTGTGGGTGCTCATAACCGCTAGTGGATGCTTATCATGGAAACCCAAGATACGGCGATCAAGCATTCCATGATCGCTTCAGATGAACCGACGACTATTCACACGAATTGTCCGAGATATAACCGATCATTCACCTTATTTCCAACAAACCCTAATTATACAGCGCATTAGGTATTTCTCCATCGATGAAGTGTACTTCGCCAATCCACCAATTGGCATACGGAGTCAATGCCGATGCTCTAGACGAATACGCAAATGGGTGCGCCAACAATTCGAAAGTGTCTCAAAAATTTTGTGAGGCCATAATGGAGTTATATGGTGCGTAGTATTTGCGAAGCCGACGGTTAGTGACGTTGACAAACTCTATGCTCATCACTACGAAACTCATGGGTTTCGGGATGATAGGTAGCATCGATTAGACAGATTGCGGTGGGCGAATTGCCCACATGCTTTAAAAGCTCAATTTTGTAGGGGTGATCACGGGCAGATCCTTTCAATTTATTGGAAGCGACCGCGTCCCAAGATTTATGGATTTGGCATGCGTTCTTTGGTGTCGCCGGATGAATAACGACGTAAATGCTTTACGTGCATCGCCTCTTTCAATGATCTCAAAACGGGAGAGCTCCGGATGTGGAATTCGTTGCTAACGGCGGCTTTATAAACGCGGATATTATCTTGTCGATGGGATATATCCGAATGGTCGGTTATTATGAAGTCCATTAAAAATCCGAGGACGAATGATCACAAACGAATATTGTATAAGACGATGCATGAAGAAGAAGAAAAGATGTGGAACGTGCTTTTGGTGTACTAGCAAGAAGTGGCTAATGATTAAACATCCCACAGTAGGGTTTGACAAAGAGCGCCTATCGATATAATGTACACATGCATCATATTACATAATATGATAATTCAGATTTAATAAAGACGATATCTCCCGTATTCTTTCCAAGAGAAAGCAAAGACCGTTTTATGATCCCATAAGGACGCATGTGGAATCGTTGGAAATTACCAATGAGATATGCGACAAAACAACTCATCTTAGCCTCAAAGCCGATTGGTTGAAGACATTTGGCATCGCCGTAATCAAAACTAGTTTAGTCGTTGTATTGTCGTAATGTTTTAATTTTATTTGAATTATTATGTAACGCTTTAATTATTAATGAAATTTTATTTTGTGTTAAAATGTTTTTTCTTTTTAAAAAAAAAAAAGAAAAGAACTTGGTCGCCTTCTCGGGGCACCTAATCGCTCAAGATCATTTGGAGAGAGAAAGTCGATGCGGCGTTGAAAAGTAGGAGGATTGAATCCCCATCGGGGCGCCTTAGTCAACGCAGCAGGAGGAATCGTGTCGATCGAGCCATATGACGATCGATGTCTTATCGATCGGCCCGATGTGGAGCCAATCGATCGCCAGAAAATCCCCATCTCGCTCGTCCACACGATCGATAAGAACAAAGCAATTTAAGTCCCTTTTTCTTGCTAGCCGTTGAATCCAAACAAAAAATATATAACCGCTTGAAAATAATAAATTTTGTACCGCTTGGTTAAAAAAAAAAAAAAAAAAAAAAAAAAAAACTATCCTATAAATACGCAACTTATTTACACACTAAACTCACAAATCTTACAATCCTCTCTATCAAAAATCTCACAATCCTCTCAAGCAAAATGTCTAAGAAAACACCACCAACCAAAGGCCAAAATCCTGCTTGGCACAAACGTCCCGCATATTTTAACACCGAATCCGAATTTCCGGTTAACCTGTCTCACCAAGAATCAATTTCCAACCCCCGTCAATATCAATCCCAACAAGCTCCACAACAACAACCTAACAATCCATTTAGTATGAATCGCCCATTTGTTCCACCGCAACAAAACATCCACTACCAACAACAACAACAAAGCTACTCCCGTCAAGCAACCAATCTATGTATGGGTCACACGAATCTGTATCATCCAACAATGGATTCATCAACATCTTCATTTTCAAATTATCAAGAATATTCTCCTGTTAGCCGTGATCAATCTTGAGGGTTTTGATTTTGATGACCAACTATACAACAATCCTAATTTTATGCCGGAACCGGATCGGGTTATCCGGCCAAGAGTATCACGGTTCGGCTCATGGATCGATTACGATTCGGTCAACGTTGATGACGTAGAAGAAGAAGAATGTCGAGAAGAGACGCCACCGGTCAAACCAAAGAAACGAGCTACAAAGGGAAAGAAGAAGGTCACGAGAAAGAAGGCAAGAATGATTCGCCTTGGTCCAAAAAAGAAGAGATCGCCAGGCAACGCTTTGGTGTGATGTATCCAGAATAGTGTAACCGAAACAACCAAACTGCTAGAGGATTTTGGCAGTAAAGTCATTGAATATTTTGGAAGGAGGTTGGTGCAAAGAACGCATAACTCTATCATTACAAAGTGGAAAAATAGGGTTCGCCCTAGAGTTGGTCATTTTGTGCCATTTACAACAATGCTTTCAAGAATTACTAAGTGGTGAGAATGACCTCACCGCTTATACACGAGCTTGTGATGAATACCAACTAGTGTGTGGTCATCCGCTTGTTTTGGAGCATTGTTGGCGATTTTGAGGGACCATTCGCTTGGAAGGATAATGAGATGCCGACTTTTTAATCCAAGATGATGGTCGCAAAAAGCAAGGACTTCAACCGACTCGGATGTGCACTTTGATGTGCCTTCGTCTGCCTAATAGACCAATTGGTCGTGATACCGCAAAGAAGAATAAAAAGAAATCTTCGAGTTTTCTATGGAAGGTGTTGCGAGACACGGGCAAGATCAAGTCCAAGGCATTCGAGCAAAAGAAGGAGTCGGCGGACCGCACTATGGTTCAAGAAGAAGAGCTAGAACAACGGCAAATCGAGTTGGAGATTGAGCAAAGAGAAGCAGGAAGAAAAAAATTGGCACTAGAAGAACGAAAACTTGAATTGAGGCTCAAAAGAAATATGATGTAGATCTCGTGTTCTATTGCACGCCAATCGATTTAATCTTTGCCCATATTGACAACAACAAACAATGCAGAAACTCAAAGAGGCGATCAAGGCACGCCACAACCTAAATAATTAATAAGTGTTGTAATGTTTTAATAAGTTTCAGAATGTTTTAATAAGTTTCAGAATGTTTTAATTTTATTTGAATTATTATGTGACGCTTTAATTATTAATGAAATCTTATTTTGTGTTAAAATGTTTTTTTTTTTAAATTAAAAAAAAAATGAACCAATCGCTCTTTATGGGCACCTAACCACTCAAGGTCATTTGAAGAGAGAAAGTCGACGCAGAAAGAAATGAGGGATTGAATCTTCACTGGGGCAACCTTAGGTCGCCACAAGTAGAAATCATGTGTCGATCGTCGCTCCAAGCGATCGATCGCTTGTCGATCGCCCTAATGTGGAAGCTATCGATCGCCTAAAACTTGGCATCTCGCTCAGATACTCGATCGACAAAGAATAAAGCAAAGTTTGTCCCTTTTCTTTTCTTTCTAGCCGTTGAATCCAAACAAAAAAAAATACAACCGCTGCAAATTTGTACCGCTTGGTTTAAAAAAAAAAAAAAACTACTAAAACCATCCTATAAATACACAAGTTATTTACATACTAAACTCACAAATCTTACAATCCTCTCTATCAAAATCCCACAATCCTCTTTATCAAAATGTCTAAGAAAACACCACCAACCAAAGCCCGAAAAAACTCGCTTTGTCACAAACGTCTCAGATATTTTAACACCGGATCCAATTTCCTGCTATCCTGTCTCACCAATAATCAATTTCAACCCTCCGGTTTCAATATCAATCCCAACAAGCTCCACAACAACGCCCTAACAATCCATTTAGTATGAATCGTCCATTTGTTCCACCGCAACAAAACTTCCACTACCAACAACAACAACAAAGCTACTCCCGTCAAGCAACCAATCTATGTATGGGTCACACGAACTGCAAAATCATCCAACAATGGATTCATCAACGCCTTCATATTCAAATTATCAAGAATATTCTCCTATTAGCCGATCAATCTTGAGGGTTTTGATTTTGATGAGCAACTATACAACAATCCTAATTTTATGCCGAACCGGATCGGGTTATCCTACCAAGAGTATCACGGTTCGGCACTGGTTCGGAAGTAGTGAGAATGACCTCATCGCTTATACACAAGCTTGTGATGAATACCAACTAGTGTGTGGTCATCCGCTTGTTTTGGAGCATTGTTGGCAGATTTTCGAGGAGCATTCGCTTGAAGGATAATGAGATGCCGCTTTTTAACCCAAGAGATGGTCGCAAAAGCAAGGACTTCAACCGACCTTGGATGTGCAATGGATGTGCCTTCGTCTGCCTAATAGACCAATTGGTCGTGATACCGCAAAAGAATAAAAAGAAATCTTCAGCTTTCTATGGAAGGTGTTGCGTAGACATGGGCAAGATCAAGTCCAAGGCATTCGGGAGAAGAAGGAGTGGCAGACCGCACTATGGTTTGAAGAAAAAGAGCTAGAACAACGGCAAATCGAGTTGGAGCTACAACAACAGCAGGTTAAGAAGACAAAAATTGGCACTGTAAGAACGAAAAGTTGAATTAGAGGCTCAAAAGAAATATGACGCAGATCTCTTGTTCTATCAGACGCTAATCGACCCATCTTTGCTGCAATAGAACGCCAAACAATGCAGAAACTCAAAGAGGCGATCAAGAAACGCCACAACCTACATTTTGAATAAGTGTTGAATGTTTTAATAAGTTTCAGAATGTTTTAATTTTATTTGAATTATAACCTAACGCTTTAATTATTAATGAAATTTTATTTTGTGTTAAAAATGTTTAAAAAAAAAAAAAAAAAAAAAATGAACCAATCGTCTTACCTGACCCAATCACTGCAGTGTCATTTAGAGAGAAGTTCGACGCTAGGGAAAAGTAAGTGATTGAACTCTGGGCAGCCTTAAAGATTCATCTCCACATCTGCTTCCTAACTCTTACACCTCTTAAAAACCTTCACTTTCTTTTTCTCTCCAAAAAAACAAAACCAAAACCCCACTTCTCATAGTCAAATTTGCACTTCCATTTCTCTTCAAAGCCCAGATCAAAAAACCACTTTCCTGAAATGGGTTTTGTCCCAAACACCCAAAAACCAAATCTTTAATCACTTTCCTCATCTGGGTATCCTTAATTTTCACCAAAAATGGTACCTTTTCTCATTTTCTTGATTTTTTCACTACAAAAATTGCTTCTTGTAAACACCCAATGCAATTCCAATGACTTAACAGGATTAAAAGCCTTCAGAAATGCCTTCAGGAATGGATTTGATTCACCAATTGAAGGATGGGATTTAAATAACACATCTCCAAGGTGTTGTAATTGGGTTGGAATCACATGTGATGCAGGTAGGATTGTTGAAATAGACCTCTCTAAAAAAAGATTATCAGGTAATTTATCTGATGCACTTTTTAGATTTGAGCATCTTAAGGTCCTTAATCTTTCACATAATTACATAAATGGTCCTTTGCCTGATGTTATATTTCATTTTGGGAAGTTGGAAGTGTTGGATTTAAGTAGTAATGTTATTAAAGATGTGTTGCCAAATAGTATTGATTTGCCTAAGCTTGATGTGTTGGATTTAAGTGATAATTCTTTTAGTGGTGTGATTCCTAGTGGTTTATGTGTTAATTCTAGTCGTATTCGTGTCATTCGGTTGGCTGTTAATTATTTCAATGGGAGTGTTCCGAAATTTGAGAATTGTAGGTTGTTAGAGCACTTGTGTGTGGCATCTAATTACCTTTATGGTGATATACCGAAATCTTTGTTCGGTTTGCCACGATTATGGGAATTAGCACTTCAGGAAAATATGTTTACGGGGTTTGAAGGAATAGGGAATTCAACTAGTGGTTTGGTTCATTTGGATGTTTCATCGAATAGGTTATCAGGGGAGATACCTGATTGGTTTGATAAGCTTCCGGACTTACGTTATTTCATAGCTCATTCTAATAATCTCTCTGGTAGGGTGCCTCTGTCGTTGTTGAATTCGAGAAGTGTTTCTTCTGTTAACTTGAGGAATAACTCATTAAATGGTGTGATCAGGTTTAACTGTTCTTCGATGGTTAATCTTGCTTCACTTGATTTGGGTACTAATAATTTTTCGGGTAATATTCCTGATAATCTCGCGTCGTGTGGAAAGTTGAAAGCTTTGAATCTTGCTAGAATAAACTCGCGGGTCAAATACCGGAAAGTTTTAAAACTTTGAGTCTCTTACGATCTTTCACTTTCTAATTGTAGCTCGATAACCTCTCGATGTCTCTTAAAATCCTTCAGCACTGTCCAAATTTGTCTGTTCTGGTTCTTACGATGAACTTCCATGCTGAACAGTTACCATCAGATGACGAGTTACAGTTTAAATCACTTAAAGCACTTGTGATCGCGAACTGTAAGCTCACGGGCAGTATTCCATCATGGCTTAACGGTTTAACACAGTTGCAGTTGTTGGATTTGTCGTGGAATGACTTGACGGGAACGATTCCGGCTTATTTGGGTGATTTTAAGTCCTTGTTTTATTTGGATTTATCGAATAATTCGTTGTCGGGAGAGATACCGAGGAGTCTAACACAGTTACAGAGTTTGATTTCGAGAGATATCTCGTTAGTAGAACCGTCACCGGATTTCCCTTTCTTTAAGAAGAAACGAACCTTGATTGGCAGAGGGCTGCCGTTGCTGTACAATCAGATCATGAGCTTCCCACCATCAATTGATCTTAATAGCAACCTTCTCACTGGCCCGATATGGTCTGAGTTCGGGAACTTGAAAAAGCTACATGTTTTGGATCTGAAACACAATAATTTATCGGGTATGATTCCGAGTGCTTTATTGGGTATGAGGAGCATTGAGACATTGGATTTGTCGTATAATAATCTAACAGGAAGAGTCCCTCCATCCTTAGTGAACCTAACTTTTTTGTCAAAGTTTAGTGTTGCTTATAATAATCTAACGGGAATGGTTCCATCTGGAGGTCAATTTGGAACATTTTTGAACTCGAGTTTTGAGGGTAACCCGGATTTATGTGGGGGTGGGCTAGCAACATATACTTGTCAGAAAAATCAAGACTTGTTGCCACCTCCGACAGCAATCGCATCTGATAAAGACGAAGATTTTTCTATCTTGCGTATGGTTGTAAGCATTGGGTTTGGATCTGGTTTCCTTGTCACCGTCATCTCTTTGCTTGTTGTTCCTGGAATTACGAGTGCAAACAAAACGGGTAAATTTGAGTAGCGTTGGTCTGTATTCTCACATGGGTGATCCTAAAGTCATTCTTGTCCGGTGAATTATTTCTTAAGTTGTAATTTGTATATCTTGTTTATAATGTAAAGGTGATATAAGTTACATGATAATTATGTATAAGCTAAACATATACAGTATACGTGAGTGTGTGTATATAATACAGATTCTCTATTAGTCTCTCAAGATTTCTTTAGATAATCTTCTGTCAAATTAAGTGAGCGGAAGCAATTTAGTGATTGGGAGAGAAAATGATGTTATTTCATTAAGTTGAAATGAAGGGGGGAAGCCATTTTATACAAGATTACAATTAAGAAAGGCTAACTAACTTTAGCGCCTAAATTACAACTAAACTTTGATTTAGTTACATTTTCTACCTTGAGTTACAATATTGACAGAAATGAACTAAAAGTACTTATTTCCATATCTTCTTTTAGTATCTAAAGCATGCCTAGAATCAATAATTTTTTTTTCGTAAGTCCGGATGACCAATAGTAAAAGAAGAATGCGCGAAAACTTAGCTTACATTGCAAATTTAAATATGTTAATGTTCCTCGCATTAGAATTCTATCAAAGGCTTTCTACCCTCTTATACTCTATTGCTTTAGGAGCAAATCATGCATAAAGTTATCACTTACACATATACCTGTGACATTTTTAAGTATCATCTTATAGTCTTGTAGTATACTACAGCTTCACCACCACTTGAAATCATCTTAGAACTCGCTTAAAAAAATGCATTAACTCCTACATTATGGAAACTTAGACTATAATTAAATTGTCTTATAGATCATATGCTGGAAGCAAGAGTTTTTCTTTTTATGTACCGGTAGTTGTTTGGAAACTTTGATTTGAGCTAAAACTTGCTATTATAGAATAACATAAAGGGAAATAAATCTAAATTCACGTATCAAGTTTTTGCGTGTCAGTTATAATGTAATGACTAATTGCACGTTTTACTCTTTTTTAAAAGCCTGTTTTCATTAGTTTGAACTTATGAAAATTAATAGTTTGTAAAAACATAATAAGCTTGTGTGACAAACAAATATTTTTTTATAAAGTAACTTATTTTAAAAGTCAAAATTCTTACAAGTGTTGGGATTAAATAATCATGACATGCATATTATTAACATAAATCACATAGAGGATGCAACGGAAAATTTAAAATAATACTTGCAATTAATTAACCAAAAGTAAATAGTAAACGTACCTTACAAGCTTCCTATGTGAAACAAAGATCAAGAATCAACAAACCCTATGTGACAAATAGTACATTTTCAGTTTATTATTACTAAACTGAGCATAACTGAACATTTTTTAGCAAAACTGAGCATTTCGGGAAGCTATCCCGCGTACTGTAGCTTGCAGTAACCACGGAACCGTCTTTTTTTGTCAGTAAACGTGAAATGCTTCTTTCCTGATATTTACTGACAAGTTACGTATTAAACCGAGAAGCTTACTCGCAATTACTGAAAACGACCTTACACGCTTACCGAGACTGCAGTAGATATGGTTTAACTCAAATAAATACATTTCTGAGTAAATAATAATATTTTATTATTATTTTAATAAAAACGTCAATAAGAACTTTATTTTGCAAGTACGTGTCCAAACACGTCAAACCGGGACTTTGCGGTAGCATTTTAACTAAACCCGGCAGACATTATACACAATAAAACTCAAATTGTTTTTTCCCCTTTCTTGCCTTCGTTTTGCCGCCCATAAGCGCACACCACAACAAAAAATGGGACTTGTCATATTATGTGATGATCTCATGCTTTGTTTTTTTAACAAAGTTATAACACACACTAATTCACCTACACATTTCATCATCTAACTATTTCCATTTTACTTTCTTTCTCTCAAACCATTCGAAGAACAACAAATTTTAAGATCTACAAAAATCAAGTGAAGTTTGAGCTAATCGAGATATACTTTCAAGTGTTTTGGGTTCATCGAAACGTATCGTGGGTAATTTGGAAACGATTTGGGTCTTCCTTTAGTCATCATACCTCACGTACAAACACACAACTTTGTAAGAAACTTCAAAACTTGATTTACCTTGTACTTTTCATGTTGATTTGATGCTTAAAGATGTTACCAAGTGCTTATTGCGTATATGTTGCGTATTTGAAAAAGCTAGGGTTTGATATGCAAAATACATATACACGATTTTTTTGGGTTTTGATACAAATTATGTCATTCTTGATTGCATGGTAAATCTTGCTTCATGTTATACTAGTTTGATGATACAAATGAGATTAGAGCTTATTACGCGAATTTTAGCAAAATAAATGCTTATTTGGAAAAATATACAAATCGACACCCATTTTGAAGAAATAAAAATTGGGGATTTGAAAAACATAAGGTTTTGGCTCTAGTGGTGAATTTGTGTAATTTTTGACTTATTGCTTATTTACTTCGAAGATACTTTATAATATGTTTAACAGCAGTCCAGTGAAGTTCACCTGGATTTTGTTGATATCAACTGGTCATATTTTGAGCGAATGCCACATCTGGCCTTGTGCATCTAACCACATACATGATAGATCCTACTACCGAAGCATAAGGAACTTTACTCATGCGTGCCACCAGCACACATTTTGCTACATAAGCCATGCTTTACTTCCATCGGCAAATATCCTTTCTTGGAATTTTGCATATTAAGTATCTTCAATATTTTATCAATGTAAGCACTTTGACTTAAACCAATTAACCGATTTAATCTATCTCTGTAGATCTTAATTCCCATAATGTATGCAGCTTTCCCTAAATCATTCATGGAAAAACACTTTCCAAGATATGCCTTAACATTTTGCAAACTTGGAATGTCTTTTCGCATAATTAATATGTCATCAACATATATGATAAGGAAACTTACATCACTCCCACTAGCTTTGTGATATACACATGGCTCATCAAGATTCTGAATAAATCCATACTTTTTGATTTCTTCATCAAATCTCTTATTCCATTGCCTTAATGCTTGCTTCAATCCATAAATGGATATTTGAAGTTTGCATACACGATTTGGAAATAGTGGATTCACAAACCCCTCAGGTTGCGCCATATAGATGTCTTCATCCAGGCGACCATTTAAGAAGGCGGTTTTGACATCCATCTGCCATATCTCATAGTCATAGTACACTGCTATAGCTATGAGAATTCTATTAGCTCTAATGTCTGCAACATGAGAAAAGGTCTCCTCGTAGTCAACCTCATAGGTGTGTACATTGCCATCCATATCAGTCTTTTTCTTATAGAGCCACTTACTTCCAACAACTTTAGCATTGGGAGGTAAGTCGACCTCTACCCAGACTTCATTTTCTTTCATGGATTGCATTTCCACATTCATTGAAGCTTGTCATTTGTCCTTTTCAGGATCAGCCATGGCAGCTCTATAATTAGCAGGCTCTCCAAGATCCCCTAATATAGTTTCCTCAACTTCTACGCTAAGACATAGACGTTCAGGTGCACGCGTAGTCCTTACATATCTACTAATGGGAACCACTTTAACTTCAGGTGGAGAACCCAAACTATCAGGTTCCACAAGAAGTACGCTAGTGTTTTCAGAAGGTAATACATCTTCATGATCATCTTCCAGATCATAAACTCTCCCACTTAATTCTTGAGATATGAGATCCTTTTCAAGAAAATCTGCATACCTAATAACAATTACTTTATTTTTAGGTGGAAAGTAAAAGTAGTAACCCATGGTTTCCTTTGGGTATCCTACAAAGATACACTTTACAGATTTATGTTAGAGTTTATCTGCTGAGTCACATCTTACATACGCCTCGCAACCCCAGACCTTTAAATAAGACAAGTTAGGAGCCTTACCATTCCATATTTCATATGGTGTCTTATCAACCTTCTTGTGGGAACCATATTTAGAATACGAACTGCAGATTCTAAAGCATAATCCCAAAAATATAAAGGAAGAGTAGTAAGATTAAAAATTGATCGCACCATGTCTAACAATGTACGATTTCTTCTCTCAAATATACCATTTTTTGTGGAGTATATGGAGATGTGAGATTCTGGTCAATTCCATTCTCAGCTAAATAATCTTTAAACTCTTGGCTTAGGTATTCACAGCCTCTATCGGATCAAAGAGCTTTAATCTTCTTTTCTAATTGCAACTCTACTTCCGCTTTGAAAACCTTAAATGTTTCAAACACATCATGTTTATGCTTAAGTAAATAAACATAACCATAACGGCTGAAATCATCTGTAAAGGTTAAGAAGTAGCTAGCACCTCTCCTTGATACATGTCTAAGTGGTCCACACACATCAGTATGAATTAGACCAAATAGATCAGACGCCCTCCCCATATTACTATGAAAAGGTTTCTTCGTCATCTTCCCAGATATACAAGACTCACATTTATCAAATGATTCATCATTGATACTTTTCAAAAGCCCATCACGTTGCAGCTTTTCCATGCGAGTCTTGCCTATATGAGCAAGTCTACAATGCCAAAGATAAGAAGAATTTAAGTCTAACTTTATTCTCTTATTGATGTTAAACATCGAATTATTCTTATTGGATACATTATCAAACATGTCAATCTCAAACACACCATTCACAGCAATAGCATTAAAAAAAATACCATTTTAAGAAACAAAAATTCCATTAATTGTGATAGTATGATTAAAACCAAGATCCAACAAAATAGAAAAGGAAACAACACATCTAATAATAGAAGGTGCATAATAACAATTGTTTAATGATAGTACTAAGCCCGAAGGCAAAACTAAATTAAACACTCCTATGGCTTCAACAATTGTAGGTGCTCCATTGCCCACATGCAGATATTGCTCCCCATAAGACAACTTTCTTTTCACTCAAAACCCTTGCAGTGTATTACATATGTGAATACCACATCCAAGATCATATATCCGTGAATTAATTTTATGATTTAGAGTAAATAATTCAATCATAATAAGTTACACAAGTCTTTGGCCCAAGTGCCTGCACTTCTTGTTCTTATTTTGTTGCAAATCATCGAGATAAAGAGCACAATTTCTCTTCCAGTGACCCACTACATTGCATTAGTGGCAAGCCTGATCCTTCTTGGGATCTATTTCTTCTTAGGAGGATATTTCTTACGTTCAGGTTGATAGGCCATAACTTGCTTACCCTTATCAACCTTTCCTTTTCCTTTACCCTTCTTATTCGTATGCGGTTTTGGCTTGTTGATCATACCACCCTGAATAGCCAGTACCTGGGGAGTAGGTGCCTTTTGTGGTAACCCTTTCTCATAATCAATGAGCAACGCGTGCAATTCAGTTAATGTCTTCCCCCACGCAATGAATATTGAAATTACGAACAAAACCGCTAGATTCCTTAGTCAGGGATATATTGGTTAAGTTAACAGCAATATCTTGTTCATAGATCTTTCCAAGTGCTTGCAGTTGGCCCATGTAACCCTTCATTTTTAACACATGTGCACTTACAGGTTTACCATCTGCTTTCTTACAGCTCTGAAGAGCATCGATCAAATCATAGATCTCTACTGCTGCTGGTTTCTCAAACATACGCCTGAGTTCGTTGAACATGTCATAAGGGAAATAATTTTCAAGCTGCTTTTGTAAAGCAGGTGTCATCATTCCCAACATCAAACAAACCACTTCATTTTGTTTCTTGTATTCAACTTTCCATTCTGCTTTTTCCGCATTTGATGTTGTTGCAGGAGGTTCAGCAAGACAAGGCTTATACAAATAATCCAGTTTCTCAGCCACTCTACAGACAATCCTGAGTGATCGAAGCCAGTCATTGAAATTTTGTGAGCCAGTTAATTTTTCTCGCTCAAAGAAAATTTTGAACGCAGAACCTAGTATAGTGTTATCGTTTTAAGCCATTTCTACATAAAAAAGTTCAAATATTAGTATTTTCGATAATACAATTTTTCAAGAAATAAAATACCCAAGGAAATATTCATAAAACCATAGAATTTTTTCGAAAACTAGGACCCAAATTAACATAGTTCCATTACATCAGTTAATCTGCTAGTAATAAAAGCATAAAATAAGGTAATCTATCAAACAATAATTGGCAAAAAAAAAATTCAATTCCTAGATCTTTATGGGATTTAGATTGCCAAACAATATTGCAATGTAATCATGTTTTATCCCCATCTTATGCCTTGAGTCCAAGCTCTCAATTACAACTCAATTAAGTCGTTTAATTTAAAGAACTGCAAATATGTCCAATTGAGCTCTCACACAACGTGAAGATTTACATTTCCATTACAATCTAGCCAAGCTCTCACATGACGTAAATTGCAACTTCAAGTATTCTTTTAACTAGATGGCATTAAATTAATTTTAAGGGTACTAGTTTTGATTCCCGAAGCTCCATGTGGGAGTGGAGAAGGGGCTAGTGGGAGTCAAGAGAGCGGGAGCCAGGCTAGTGGTAGCCAGGTTAGAGCTGAAGATGAGCATGTTAGCTTAACATGAGTATTGGAGAGAGACTGAGGGTTATGGATGGGCGAATGGGACATATGAAGAGTAGCATGTCTCAGTTTCACGAGGACATTGACGACTTAGCTACAGGTATCTACGGAATGAGCACACAGTTTGACAGTTTTTATGGTGATTTCAGGAAAATGCAGGAACATCAGCAGCAATACTACTAGTGGAGTGCTGACCGCACTAGCGAGTTGCTTGCAAGCATGCATATCAATCATCCTCGTTGGTCCGGACCTTCATATGTTTTTGTGCCTGATATTCCTGATATAGGTGTGCAACAAGGAGTCGCGTTCATGGAGCCTCAGCAACATCCCAGTAGCACCTCCAGCACCCCCTTTGAAGCCTCTCAATATCAGTCTCCCATGGATCATGACCACCAAGAAGAGTGACGTCCCATTTGTTTCAAAACAGTTTATGTGGTTATTTCTAAACAATCTATGTGGCTCTCTTAAACAATTTTTATTCGACTATGTCATTAAACAGCTAGGATTTCATTTATGCATATTTTAGTACCACCAGGTACAAATTTTCTAATGTTTTAGTATGCAGATTTTTATTCCTGAAGCTGATTACGGTGTAACTAGTAATAGGGTTACGCCATAACTTTTTAACATAATGCAGACATGAAATTACGGAAATTAAGGCGTAACTAGTTTCCTCATCTATGCCGTAACTTTTACACGGAACGATAATTCTTTGGAGACTGAAATTACAGCGTAACTTATAATATCAACTACGCCGTAACTTTGCACTGAAAGATGAGTGAATAGTGATTGAATTGCGGGGTAACCTGTAACATGAGTTACGCCGTGACCTTGGTGACAACCTTAGAGTGGACTTCCATGACAATAATTTTGAGGGGAGTTTTCTTTCTATTCTATTTTTTCATTTCTAATTTTCTTTTTCTTAACTTTAGTACAAAAGGGCCTTTGTACATCTTAAGTGGGGGGACATGAATAGAAATGTCTTAAATTTAAATTTTTATACTTAGCTTTCTTGCCCTTGATTTTCTAGTATTTTGTGGAGAATTATGCCATTTTTAAATTTTGACATGTTTTTCTTTAACCTAACTAGAATAGACTTTAGCCGAGCACACATATTACCCTTTATTTCCATGGTGAGATTTAACCTTTCCGTTTTCCCTCATTTACCCAAAATCCACTAAATATTGAGTGTGCCGGTAGTATTGTAAACTTTAGAACTTGACCTTTACATCATGCAAGACCATAGACGAGTAGTGTGTCGAGTTAGCTTGATACATTTGGAAAAGATAATTCGAAAAGGCAATATTTTAGGATTAACACTAAAATAGCCCATATGTGTTTATTTGTGTGCGTTTATCGATTAGTCACTCCGACTTTTCGACCACCGTGTTGAAACCCTTTTTGTTGCACTCACTTTTAGTGCAAGATACCCCTAGATACACCCTTCCGAGCCTTTCTTTTCGTTTCTACACATGTATAATGTATTGATTCGTTACACCTTTTCGCCTTAGCCTACCGTGTAATCTTATTTTATGATTGGGGAAGTCACCATTTGTCTAAAGTTGAAGGTTTGAGTAAAGAGATTTGGAATTTCGCCTACATTGAAGATATTAAAGATCATTGAAGACCCGCGTGTTTCATATATATGTTTTATCTCAAGTCGGGGATGTCTATTTATTATTTGCAAATAAAAAAAATTAAAAAAAATGGTTTAAAGGATAGTGCATGAATTAAGCACTACTTCTTAAGTATTGGAGCCTAATGGACTTGAATCGGGGAGCTTACCCCGACCACATTCGATTAAAGATTTAAAGATGACGGTTTCTATATCAGCTATTTGAAGACTAAGTTAGTATGTGCCGCGCCATCTACATTGTCACACTAACTTACTACATCATGATCCGGTTTTTGCATCTTGAAGTTTGAACTTTGGATGGACGGAAGATGGTGACAACTTGGTTATAAGCTAAGATTATTTTTTTTTGTTCATTTTTATTTTTCACCATTTAAAATATCACATTCTTATCCTACCCCATTAGTCATGAAGTGTGGCTAGGTGGAGAACCGAGCAATCATTGGTGTCTTGGCCATGGATTTGGTCATGTATCATTGGTTTTGTCCCTTTTGCTGTGACTGGATAGTAATGACGATTCACCCTAGTCTTTAAAATGTGTTCACCCAAAATTGCCTTCAAATATTATCTCAACCTTAGATCTAGTGGTGGAGTTTTGTGTAACCATCAAGCCTATGATAGAATACATACTATGACTGTGCAATTGAGATATCATCCCGAAATTGAACACTTAGAATAGGATTGAGTGTGAGAGTGTTTTGTTCCCTATTTCACGAGGTGTTCGGTTTTGATTATTCTAGCATAGGAAAGTTCTATATTCTCCTCTACATTAGGGGAGCATCTTTTTAATTATTCTTAAAAAGTCTACTTGAGGGCAATTAGAGTTTAAGTGGGGGGATATTTGTTAACATCAAATAATCTTGATTTTCTTAGCATCAATTTCCCCTTTATATTGACAAATTATGATATTATCATAAGTTATGCCTTATTTCTTCATATTTCGTTTCAGGATTATTAATGGAGTATGGAACGACAATTGGACAAATTAAGGCTTAAATCATTACAACACCATGAAGACTACGGCGTAACTAAGTAATGAGGTTACGCCGTAATACATTGAAGACTACGGCGTAACTATACGACGGTGTTACGACGTAACTTATTGAAGACTTATGCACCACGAAATGAAGATTATGTCGTAACCAGCTAATAAGGTTACGACGTAGAAGTGACTCAGAGTAATGTGTGAAGATTACGTCGCAACATGTATGAAGATTACGACGTAACATGCCGCCGCTAAAGATTACGGCGTAACCACTTTATAGGTTACGCCGTAAGTGTGGATAAACCCTAAATCTTATCCATTTTTTAAAGGTTACAGCGTAACCAATTCTTAGGGTTATGTCGTAGCTTTATCGGGCTCTATAGGCCTATAAATACCACACAAATTTATCACTTTAAGATCATCTCCCCTTTCACAAACCTAAACTAGGGTTTGGGGAAAGCAACCACATGATAAGAACGAGGCTTAGGAGGTTGGAAGCATGAAGTTCTCGTTTACTACTATCATTGTACTCGAGTTTGGATTCTTTTATGTTTTTCTAGTAATCATACGAAGAATTCATTTTGTTAATTCAAGTTTTATTTGCATTATTTATTCTCTTTTCTTCCTTTATATAGATATCTTCTTTGCCTATTCGAAGATCGCTAGTTTCGGTAGTGTTCAAAGCTTGTTAGTATCTATTAATCTAGATTAAATTGAACTGATTCATTCAATTTTTCTGGTAGGCTAGGATAATTGACCATAGGACCCTAGCCAAGTAGATTGCAAAGTATAGAAGGAATTGGCTATAGTACAACCATCCTTTGTGTGCTATTTGACCATAGGATCACCTATCAAGTGGAGGTACTTAAGAAATTAGGAGAAATCTAAGTTCCGACCAGCCGAATTTCTTAGAATTAGGTCTATTAGATTTGGCACCTAATGACTCAACCTATTCTACCATACTTTCGCTTACTACATAGGGTAGTACCTTTGGTTCCGGAAAGGATTCTGGGGAAGATAGGCTAAGACGAATTGACCATAGGAGTCTTGGTGAAATTTATCCACTATATAAAATCGGATAAGTTAAAATTGAATACATCTAAATCTGGGTTCAAAACTTTATCTTCCTATTCTCTTAAACTTTATTTTGATTATGTGGAAACCAGGATTTTAATTATCAATATACCTTTTTATATCAAATCCTTTTTAATTACATAATACCTTAGTTCTTTCACACAACAGCTCTTAGGGACGACACTTGGATTTACCTAGGCTTTATTACATTCGATCGGGTTCTCTGCCCATTAGTATGTATTAATCCTTGTATGTCTTAGTTTATAAATTTAAAGAAGGATGGAAAATACGCATCATGTACAAACGAAGAGCAATAGTTAGTACCATGACTGTCGTTTAACTAAAATTAGTTATGGTACATATTTACGTGTCATTAATTTTATAAATTTTAGTTATTGCTTATGAAATCTTAAGCAAATATATTTTCTCATCAAAATATGATTAAAAAAGTATGCGTTAATTTTTTGATGTAAATAACATGAGTAGATAAACATCTGTATAGAACCAAGTTTGAGTACAACATTTACCTCGGATTTAAACGCCCTTATAGTTGATTGCCTATCAAGTGTCACTGAGAATGATGCATACATGGGTGATCGAGATACGCTATCGAGTCTTCTCAATTCCCATTAGGCACATACCATCAACCATAGTGCCTACCTAAATACCACTTTAACTATATTATCCAACTTGTTGTCTCATTTATCATAGTGTGTGCACACATTGCCCCTACTACAATCTAAACTCCTTTACAGTATGTATCATCGTCTCATCTACCATAGGATACACCTACAAGAATAGAAAGCTTAGATATAGCTAAGAATCTCAGAAAATATTAGAATCATATCAACATAATGTGTCACCTAGCTAAAAAATTCTTTAAATAAATTTATACTCAATAAACCCTAATAAACCCAACACCATAACGTATACCCACCTGACAATTAAGGTCAAAATCAATCTTTCCAATTGGAAATCAGAACATCTTATAGATAAAGATATGGGTTTCAGGAAAGGCTTACCAATTGAATAGATACACTAATCCAAATAGTAGAACGTTCCAAATTATATGATTTAATATAAAGATGAGAAATTAGTGAAAAAAACGTACCTTTGTATTATGCCATTTGTTCCTAGATTAACTAAAAAAAGTAAAACAAACATTGATAGTTAGGTTGTGTGTGTTTGTTATGGCAGCAAGAACGACACCTTAATCATTGATTTAGGCTACCCCCAATAACAACCCTTAGCGACCCTTATTTTTCCTGCAACATCAGCTTTCTCTCTCATGCGACCTACACACAACCCTTTAGGCACAATAAGTCAACCTACACTACAAAAAACATACCCCACACAAATAACTTCTAAATAATAAAATACACACAACACACATACAAAATAAACACTTAACCCTCATCTCAAATAGGTTGGGACCTCAACCCACATCCCCTTCAACCTCCTCCAACCCTCATCTCCACAACAATGCCAACCCTCTACAACCTCCTCCAACCCAATAGGTTGAGGCATTATTGTGGGTAGCCTTAAGGTTATGGGAAGGAGTGGATTTTCAGGAGAGATTTTGATGACAAAAGTTTAAGAACGATTTTTCCAAGATCATATAATCCACACTCTACAGGGACCATATTTGAAAATTTTTGTTACATGTTTGGTCTCTAAGGATAGATTTCGTAACGGACGCTTAACGACAAGGACTATTTATGTAAACTTTCATTTTCACATAAAGATAAAATTTTAAAGATGATTTTCGCACTGGCATGTAATACTATTAACTTAATATTATTAACTATTAAGGGACGATTTATGTAACTTTATGTTACTAGTTTGATCCTTGCGGATTTCTATTAGATATTTATACGAACCTATCTCATACTAGGCTCGTATCGATGTTCATAAGTTCAAGTGTAAAACTCACTTAAAAAGTTAGCTTGTAAGAGGAGGGGACATCTAAACTTTATAAACCATCAATTAATCTCATTCTTGGCCGATGTGGGATCATAACAATACCCCACCCTTTGAAGAACCAATGTCCTAATTGGTCACGGCTATGTTGGTTACGGTTTTCACCCTTCTTTAGGTACAAGCCACCACTCCGAGCTCGTTGGTCACGGCGCTATGTTGGTCACGGTTGGCACCCTTCTTTCGGGTCCAAGCCACCACTCCACCGGGCACCACTCCGAGTGTTGGAACCTCGAAAGGTAGGGCTAGCTTTGATACCAATTGATACGAACCTATCTCATACTAGGCTGTTATCGATGTTCATAAGTCCAATTGTAGAACTCACTCAAAAAGCTAGCTTGTAAGAGGAGGGGACACCTAAACTTTATAAACCATCAACCAATCCCAAACCAATCCCATTCTTGACCGATGTCATAACACATGTTTGGTTCTTGGGGACTTTTTTTTTATTTTTTTATTTTTTTTATTTTACCATGATTTCCGACTTTTTTTATACTAGAGAAATTCTACATGTGACACATACATAAAGTTATCATAGACACATACATTTGACATTTTAAGTATCATCTTAAGAGTATATTAAAACTTCACCACCACTCGAAATCATCTTAGAGTATACTACGACTTCACCACCACTCGAAATCATCTTAGAACTCGCTTAAAAATGTATTAACTCCTACAGTAAGGAAACCTAGACTATCATTACGGAAAGTGATTTGCACACTTTCAATTTTTATTGGGACACTCCAATGTACAAGTAGTTAAAAGCAGTTATATTTAAAGTATAATGTCGATGCACACGTTGGGTGTGTGCCAATAAAAAGTAGAATAAGAAATCATTTTCCTATCATTATGTCGGAAGCGAGACTTTTTCTTTTTATATGGTTGTTTGGAAAATTGATTTGAGCTAAATCTTGCTATTGTAAAAATAACATAAAAAGAAGTAAATTTAAATTCGTGTATCAAGTTTTTTGCGTGTCACTTGTAATGTAATTTGACTAATTACACATTTAACTCACATTTAAAAGCTTGGTTTCATTAGTTTAAACTTATGAAAATTAAAGTAGTTTGTAAAAACTTTCATAAACTTGTGTAAGAAACAAATAATATTTTATAAAGTAACTTACTTTAAAAGTCGAAACTCTTATAAGCTACATCCCGAACACATTTGAAGTAGTAGTTTATAAAAAGTTGGCATTACACTGTTATGCGTTTGGTAAAATCATAGCACCGGACATGGCGAAAAACATCTTGTGCATTTATATTTAACTCTTTGCTAACAATCGCCTAAGAGTTGTGGTTAAGCGATAAACTTATTATATAATAACCCTGATTATGATTGGATTAAATTTAACAAAATACGGATACGGTCTCACAAAAAGTGGAAACATAGTCAACACTTGATTGTGATATAATGATTCTAGCTCTCTTAATTAATTGTAATAATAGTTAATTCTTAACAATAACCCTAAAATGCTATAGTTAGCCAAAAATCTATAACTGGTAGACGAGATTTGTTAGTATTCTTACGTTAAGTCAGAGTGTCAGGTATCATAACACGGTAATACAAAAAAAGTATCACCGTTTCAGCACCACATCATTTTTAACATTTCAACATTAACACCAAGAAATCACTTGTTATCATAACACCTATCAACACCACCTTTTGAGACCCATTTTTCTTTAAAAAATATATAAATTACAAATTAACCCTAAACTAATATTTAATTCATTAAACCAAGGTTGTCAAAATCGCGATCTTGCTCGTAGGATCGTACGATCCTACGATCCTACACACAAAAAACGATCAGGATCTTAATAAGATCGTAATCCATATAGGATCGCAGCAGGATCGTAGGATCGGATCGGATCGGATCGTATAGGATTGCCTAGTTTTTTTTTTTTTTTTTTTTTTTTTTTTTTTTTTTGATATTAATTATTAAGTATAAGCTCATGTCTTAAAGCCCAATGACTAAAATTTTTCAAAAAATATTATTTTGGTGTTGTTAATTAATTGTCTCTTGCAAGATTAATGAGTGTAAAATCATTATGTTTTTATAGACTATTTAGAAATAGTTTAGATGTGTCTTTTTGGGTTTATTATAAAAAACGATTTCGTGCTTTGAAAAATATCAGAAGCTTGTTTTTTAAGTAAACTATCTACATACTTAGACCCAATTTTATTCATATTTTATTTTATGTTACATATAAAAGCATGGATATTCCAATTTAATTTATTTGGGCATCAAGAAAAAAAATCAGTAATATTATCAGAATATTCTAATTTAATTTATTTGTTCATCAAGAAAAAAAAATTGTGTTGCACTCTATTATAAATTATGTCGTTTCATTTTCAGATACAATCTTTTTATCTTTTTGCATTGATCTATATATTGTAACAAAAAAGTTACATAATCACGTGCTAATAAATTAACGTTATCTTTTTGCATAAATGTTATCACGAAAAACCTATCATAAAAAAACATTAAAACAAGAAGTAGGTGCACCGTGCACGTATATAGTAACTTTGTGCAAGTATGCATTGCAATATATCTAATATTCTATTACTACGATACTTGAACATATAACTTTTTCTTTTAACATCTATTTAGATTCGTTTATCATATGAAATATTATATAGAAATATAAAACTACTACCCTTATACAAAAATATATACATTTTCATAGGATCTTAAGATCCCGATCCGATCCTATGATTACGATCTTGCAAAGCCGAAAACGATCCTAGGTAGGATCCCGATCCTGACAACCTTGCATTAAACAACCTAATATTTCATTAATAAACTTAAAAATTACAATACTAAATAAATAAATAAAAGTTACGACATAAAAAAAATTACAAAAAAAAAAAAAAAAAAACCTACGACATAAAAAGAAACTAAGATAAAAAAAATACGAAATAAAAATACAATACAAAATAAAATAAAACTACTCGGAGTGGCGTTTCAAATTATATTTTTCTACGATGTTCGGCTTTTTCATTTGGATCCAAAACGCAGTGTCCTCATCCATCTCCTGCGTGTTAATACCGAGAAATTTCATCTCTTCTAAACGCGTAATCGTACGGTCTTTCTCTTTAGCGACCTCGTATGCCAATTGGGCCGCTTCCCGTTTAACGCGAAGCTCGCTTGTCATATACTCTCTGAATTGGCTTGACGAGTTACTTTCCCTGGTACTCGTCATGGTCTCGGATTTGGATTTTTTTCAGGAACGTTGTTTGCCGGCCGGACGTGGTCTTGCATCTTCACCGAATATTGTCTTCCCCGAGGACTTTTCTGGTTAAATCAACCGGTTCCGATGCGTCCCATTTTGCATGGGTTTTCAAAATTTCCCACGCATCCTCTTGGCTAAACGAGTCTCCTTTATGCTCGTCACGATAAATCGCTTTTGTAACACCCCACCTCGTGATACGCAATGAATTCAACCTGGTGTTACTTCATGGCACAACAATATAATAATAGAAAACGACTTAATGGAGTCGCTTTAAAAGATTTATCATTCGATTTATATAAATATCGAGTTTACAAAAATGAGGTCCCGATGGTTCCAAGTTTACAAAATACATTAAATGGGTTTTCGAATGATAATAAAATTTATAGCCTTCTTCAAGATCTTTGCTCATCCGGCCGACTTCCGACATTATGGACCCGAAATACATGCTTAAAACTCACAACACAAAGGTTGAGTGAAATTCATAGAGTTTAGAAAATCGGTTGAACACATAATGTTTGTAGTGTGAGTTATAAATTCACAACAATGGTTTGAAAACAAAACAGCTTATTATTGCACTAAGCTCATGATGAAACCAAATTATCGTCGGGTGCCACTACCAAAAGTTATGTTGGGTGCCTATTCCCAAAGATATGTTGGGTGCCTATACCCAAAGATATGTTGTGCCTCAATACGTGATACTTGAGCCCGCTTTTGTTTGATATGGTCGCCTCAATACGTTGTGATACTTGAGCCCGCTTTTGTTTGATACGGTGCCTCAATACGTTGTGATACTTGAGCCCGCTTTTGTTTGATACGGCCGCCTCAAGTATATGATACTCGAGCCCGCTTTTGTTTGATACTACCGCCTCAAGTATATGATACTCGAGCCCGCTTTTGTTTGATACGGCCGCCTCAAGTATATGATACCGAGCCCGCTTTTGTTTGATACTGGTGCCTCAAGTATATGATACCGAGCCCGCTTTGGTTTGATACAATTATATATGCACATAATTATAAAATGCAATTCACATATAGCAACATCATTATTTAGCATAAATAAACATTGATTCGGATAAACATATAGTTTCAAAGCAATGTGTTCGGTTTAAAAATAAAGCATGTATCTCCCCAAGGGTTTGTAAAACAATTAAATAATAGAAAGTGGGGCTATGAACTCACCAGAATCAAGAAAAGTTTAAAGTACTTATAAAAGTAAATGAAAATAGTTGAGCATGTATCTCCCCCAAAGAGTTTGTAGAACAAGTATTAAAAGAGTAGGGGCTATGACTCACCTCAAAGTAAATGATAGCAAATGTATAATGAGAATGATGGATATGCCGTGAGAACTTCTACGAGCAACCTAGAATAGGATGTTGCGACTTAGGTTTGAAATAATGATGCGAAAGAAATAACAAAACTATATAGTCTCTATATTGATTGTGATGTAGTATTTGTATGTTTGTTTATAGAAATGGTTTTAGTTTGTATAACTCGTACCACCGCTCGGGCCATCACAATTCGAGGTCATGCAATAAACGCTCGAGGAGCTAGGACACTTTAAGTCGTAAATCCAAAGAACTCGTCGATACATTTTACTCAAATGAAACCCTCACATGAAGCTCCCTACTATTGTAGCACTTAATACGTAAAACATGTATTTTAATTACTTGATTCTATGATATATTAAGAGTTTATAAATACAATAAATAAACTAACAAAGTTTATAAGTATTTATATAAGTTTGAGTTTTATAAATACTTACCTTAATATAGAATGCTTGAGTATTACGGAAAAAAGAAATATAAGCGTAGCTTCGACGTAGAATTTGCAATCTTCGAAAACCCGAGGCTATTAGAAGATTATAACAGCGCTTTCTTGAGAACCCAAGAAGAAATGAAGATTATAACAACGCCTTTTGGAGACTTGAAGTTATTTGAAGATTATAACGACTCTTTCTTGAAAACTTCCAAGAACGAAGATCAAACGCTAGTTTTTCTTCAAGAACACATGAATGTTCTTACAAGATTTATAAGAAATGCCTTAGGTTTAGGACTTTAGATGTTAAGAAGGGTGGTGCAAGAATAAATGAAGGTATATGCTTGGTATTTATAGGCTAAAGATTTTAGTTAACTATATATTGGGTTAAAACTAACCATGGTTAAATTTACACATGTAAATGATCTAAAGGAAGCATGCTTAGGATTTTGACACCAAGGTGATGACTCCCTCCCTAATTTCGTTCATATAGAGATAAGATGACTTAGGTGGATAGTTTTGGTATTATCTTGATTACGGAGTGAGTTTGGTTCCGTTAAATGCTAACCAAAGCCATAAAACGTAAACCGGGTATCGTAAAAATATGAAACTTGCGTGAATGATGAAAATCATCATTATAATCCATATAAAAATATAAAATGGGTGATAAGTCTTATTGGGTGCAAAAACGCCGCTTAAAGTCGGAAATCACGGTCAAAACGCGTAATTCACAGTTTATCGAAAAGAACGAAATTTCAAGGAAACGACCGTGAATTTATTTAGAGTAGACTAAAATTAGTCTAAAATTGATATGAGATGTTAAAATGTGGTTTTCTTCATACGCGGGATAACTTAATGATTATTTGTGAAGTTTAAAAGTTACGCGATTTATGCAAAATGTAGAACGATATAAGGTTAATTCCTTTATGGTCAAAGGAGGAGGAAATATGTTTGACTTTTCCAAAAATGTAAAAGTGTCAAAAATATATTAGAAACACAAAGTGAATCGTTAAGCACAGGTGTAAGTAGAATTGTTTAAAACGTAAGTTTAGTTTTGTTCTGTTACGGGCTTATTTGATAATATTAAAAATAATAAATCTTAAAAATTCTCAAATTAATCATGAGTGATCTAAAAATTTATCCGATGCGAGGAAAATTGTCGAGTTGATTTTAGATTATGCGTGATGTTTAAACGGTGACCGCCTAAAACGAAACTTTAAAACGATGTTTACTTAATAACTTTTGCGAAAATGATCTAACGATGGTCGAACTCTCAGGTTATTACTAAAATAATTTATCTTACGAGAATGTGGATTAAAAATTTTACGGGATGAATAGTGAAAGTGAATAGTAAATGTAAATAGTAAATTTTCAAAAATATGAAAAGTAACCCGAAAAATGCGCGTTGTTCAGTTTTAGCCCGTTTCATGGTATACAACTTATTTTCCCCACTTTTTCCTAAACTTTGTGCACGTTTGAAAGCCGCGTTGAACTTTTGGCAACTCTCGTTCAACGTATGCCCCTTGCTTGTCAACATATCCTTGTTGCGTAGTTGATTTTTTTTTCTAATTGGACTCGTTCATAACCCGATACCGAAATGTGTCGCCCTTTTGTGAAATTCTGATAATTTCATCCTCGAAAACGACAACGTAACACGATGCAAGTAGTGTTTCCTCATTCAGTTGCCAACGTAATATAGTCCCGGTCACGTCGGGATTTCTTTCGGAATACAGTTCGGGTGCTTTGGTTTTTTTTTCCCATATGTTTACCTCGACTATTAGGCTTTTGGGGAGACGTAGGTGGTTCGAAGGTATTTATAAAGAATTGTTTAGGTTTTTTAAAAAGTTTAATTTTTTATTATTTTTTTTAAATGTAACCGTTTAGAGGGTGATTTGTATTTTTTTAAATTAACTAACCGTTTGGGGGTGCATTTTTTTTGAAAGTTTCTTGCGTTTCGTTCCAAGTTGACAAAACAAACGTAGATGGGTACGATGTTGAAATTTAATGGTGGCCGGTATCATAACACCTCGTATCGTCGAGCCACATCTGGATAACGCCTAGACCGGCGTTACAATACCCAACCCTCTTATAGCCATGCATGTCAAAGGTGATTTTTAGTAATAATGCAAATTGATAATAACGAATAAGGGTCAATGCTTTAATATTATTGTAGTTGTTTATTGTAATTGAATAGTCTGGTTTAGAACTTTCAAACAGTTAAAATGATATTTTTAAGATAATTTTCACAATACTAGAAGGTAAAGTTTATACTTATTTTGACATTTTTGATCTAAAATGACTTAACGAGCATTTATCCATTTTTTGTTGAAATAAGCTTTTGGATTAGTTTTTGACCAACCACAACGAAAGCGATTGAACGATTTTGGTTGACAAATACAGTTATTGACCATTGGTATGCTGTTTGAAAGTTCGTTAATCGCCACAAAATGACGACCACCACACTTTATGTTAGTCACCATCGAGAGGTTTGACAATTTATTTTATCACCAATCATCGAGAGGTTATGGTCTTTAATTATTTGTTTACATATAACACATGCACAATTTTAAAGCAATTGTTACACAATTTAACTTAAAAAAATCATTTCTATGTATTAAAGCGATTTTTATTCACATTTTATATCAATAATCTCACAAATGTTTCAATAATGCTTAAACCTATAACCTCAAAGTTAGTGGGCAACTCAGATACCACTATACCAAAGGCCCTAGATATAAAAGTGTACTTTGAATTAAAACAGAAAGCGAAAAAATATTTGCATATAAATTCTCACTCATCGCTCCTATATATCTCATGTTTACGAGTAGATGGTAGACGACACATCATATTACTGAGCAACCTTTTCTGGCAATAGAAGAATATATTACTAAGCAGCGTACTCATGTGGGAACTTGATGGATCTTCGTGTTGAACTTAAACTCTCTGGGACCATACATGCATTCACATTGACCAAATTGCACAAACTTGAACTCTTTGGGACCATATATGCATTTAATCAAAATGTATATATTTTCAACTATAGTTTTAAATTTGCAATTTGACATCCGAATCTTAGGTACGAGTTACGACCACATACATCTTCATATTTCATACTACTTTTCTTCATTTTGAGCAATCGGTCAATGACAATGTACAAAAGTAATACTTCATATATGTTTTTGCAAAGAAATCACGTAATGATAAGATTCTTGTCACATACATTTAACAAAATTCTTAAAAGCATTTGTTGAAAAGTATGACATAACTTTCTTCTTTTAAACAAAAGAACTTCTAAGAAATTATTTAAATTAAAATGTTCCCTAATAATACAACCATAAATAAATCGTGTTAAAGAGGTGGTGGTGTATTTACTATTTAGGGGAATAAAGTCATAAACATTTCCATTAAACAAAAAAAGCATAGAGAAAATTAAACCGTGAGCTGTGTTTCAAGTCGTACACATGATTTCTTAATTATTTAATTTTCAACCCAAATCTTTGACTTTTGTTTCTAAATTTTCTGTATAAACAATTCTTTTTTTTTTTTTTTTTTCATTCATTTTTGTCAAAAGTTCAGTAGGATCTCGGTTCTTCATTTATTTTAATAGTTTTTTTAACGGCAATTAACTATCTCATAATACACACATCATAGACTATTCACATTTTCTAAGCATAACTTGTATCCATAACTATTTTAGTTGAAGAATTTCTCATACAACAAGAGATACCATTGAGACACAAACCCTTTGATCAATTATCGCAATAGTATTTTGCATGATCAATGGAGATTATATTTTGAAAATATGATGTTGAAAAAAGAAAGTTTGATGTTTATTTATTGTTGTATTTGTATTCATAAAACGCGTAACAATAACTCATAGAGCTATGATAAACAAAATATTTAATTGGTTATTGGATTTGTTAACAAACCATTTTGCAAAAAAACATTTAACAGGGACAAAATGCAATTTTGGAAAATAATATCCAACTTGCTTTTCTAAAAAGTTATTTTTGCAAATACATACATAATTAGCCACTTGTTTTAGGCATCGTCGTGTTTAAGCTTTCGAACATCACAAGATACACACCTTGCATATGGTTAGGGAAGTTTAAAAACTATCATGAGATACTCGAGTTGAGTCAGGACATACCAGTTAAGAGACTCACACTTATCGTGTATCTTGCATATGGTTAGGGAAATGTTAAAAACTATCATGTGATACTTGAGTTGAGTCAGGACATCTCAGTTAAGAGAGTCACACTTATCGTGTAAACTGAACAAGAAAAAACTTGTCTACTTTCTCATTTATACATAAGTTGTTGCGTGTGTGCAACTCCAAACACATCTAAATGTCTAGTTTGTATAAGTGAAAGAGAAATGATAACATTAGTAGATGTATATCATAGCTTGTGTTTAAATCTATATGCGCTAATTTATTGGTTTGTGAGAAAGTGATCTATTTGTTTAGCAACACTAGATAATTTATATGTAGTTTTAAGCATATATTTAGATACAAATTTAGTCATGCTAATCATTTCTCAAACATAACTAAGTTTAGGATTAAGATCTTTTAATGTTCAAAATGAATATGATGTATCATGTTAAATTTGTTGTGAGTAAAGATTTACCATGTTCATTATAAACACGAGAGAATCCTGCTTCATAAGTTTATTACAAATTTGGGTTTTCAGTCTAACATTTTGTATAACATCATTACATCATAAGCACCATGGTTATAAATAACGTGAGCGCTATGCGACGTGGCGTACGACGCGCTCAAGCTTTTACGCTTTTAGCGTGACGTAAAGGCGTAAAAAAATATGAAAATATTTATAAAATTATATCATATTTAATATATGTCGATTTTACAAAAACGTTGTAAATAATGACTGGTTAATAAACTATCTTCGTACGTATTATACATTAAGGGGAAAAAATAAATAAATAAATAAAAAATCGGAGTGAGAATAAAAAAGCTATCCACGCATATGCAAAGGCTCTCATTTTCACGCCTTACTTCAAGCCACGCCTAAAACCAATGCCAAGACTCATTTCGTAACATCGACTTGACTCACGCTTTGGTAGTTCTTTTGCGACGTCAAAACGCGCCTTTTAGAACATTAATAAGCACACACAAATTCAAAAAAGATAAAACCAAATACTTATTATATGAAAGTGATAGATTTTTCTTATTATATTATATGAAATAAAATGTTAGATTTTTCTTGAAAAACCCCAAGAAACAAAAAAATCTATTTATTCATTTCATGAATGCATTTATTAAAGATTCATCTCCACATCTGCTTCCTAACTCTTACACCTCTTAAAAACCTTCACTTTCTTTCTCTCTCTAAAACACAAAAACAAAACCCAACTTCTCACCTAGTCAAATTTGCACTTCCATTTCTCTTCAAAACCCAGATCAAAAACCCACTTTTCTGAAATGGGTTTTGTCCCAAACACCCAAAACTCAAATCTTTAATCACTTTTCTCATCTGGGTATCCTTCATTTTCACCAAAAATGGTACCTTTTCTCATTTTCTTGATTTTTTCACTACAAAAATTGCTTCTTGTAAACACCCAATGCAATTCCAATGACTTAACAGGGTTAAAAGCCTTTCAAAATGGATTTGATTCACCAATTGAAGGATGGGATTTCAATAACACATCTCCAAGCTGTTGTAATTGGGTTGGAATCACATGTGATGCAGGTAGGATTGTTGAAATAGACCTCTCTAAAAAAAGATTGTCAGGTAATTTATCTGATGCACTTTTTAGATTTGAGCATCTTAAGGTCCTTAATCTTTCACATAATTACATAAAAGGTCCTTTGCCTGATGTTATATTTCATTTTGGGAAGTTGGAAGTGTTGGATTTAAGTAGTAATGCTATTAGAGATGTGTTGCCAGATAGTATTGATTTGCCTAAGCTTGATGTGTTGGATTTAAGTGATAATTCTTTTAGTGGTGTGATTCCTAGTGGTTTATGTGTTAATTCGAGTCGTATTCGTGTTATTCGGTTGGCTGTTAATTATTTCAATGGGCGTGTTCCGAAGTTTGAGAATTGTAGGCTGTTAGAGCATTTGTGTGTGGCATCTAATTACCTTTATGGTGATATACCGGAATCTTTGTTCCGTTTGCCACGGTTAGGGGAATTAGCGCTTCAGGAAAATATGTTTACGGGGTTTGAAGGAATAGGGAATTCCACTAGTGGTTTGTTCCGTTTGGATGTTTCGTCGAATAGGTTATCAGGGGAGATACCTGATTGGTTTGATAGGTTTTCGAACTTAAGTTATTTTGTAGCTCATTCTAATAATCTGTCTGGTGGGGTGCCTCTGTCGTTGTTGAATTCGAGAAGTGTTTCTTCTGTTAACTTGAGGAATAACTCATTAAATGGTGTGATCGGGTTTAACTGTTCTTCGATGGTTAATCTTGCTTCACTTGATTTGGGTACTAATAATTTTTCGGGTAATATTCCTGGTAATCTCGCGTCGTGTAGAAAGCTGAAAGCTTTGAATCTTGCTAGGAATAAACTCGAGGGTCAAATACCGGAAAGTTTTAAAAACTTTGAGTCTCTTACGTATCTTTCACTTTCTAATTGTAGCTTCAATAACCTCTCGACGTCTCTTAAAATCCTTCAGCACTGTCCGAATTTGTCTGTTCTGGTTCTTACGATGAACTTCCATACTGAACAGTTACCATCAGATGACGAGTTACAGTTTAAATCACTTAAAGCACTTGTGATCGCAAACTGTAAGCTCACGGGCAGTATTCCATCATGGCTTAACGGTTTAACACAGTTGCAGTTGTTGGATTTGTCGTGGAATGACTTGACGGGAACGATTCCAGCTTATTTGGGTGATTTTAAGTCCTTGTTTTATTTGGATTTATCGAATAATTCGTTATCGGGTGAGATACCGAAGAGTCTAACACAGTTACCGAGCTTAATTTCAAGAGATATCTCTTTAGAAGAACCGTCACCTGATTTCCCTTTCTTTAAGAGGAAAAAAAACTTGACTGGCCGAGGGCAGACGTTGCAGTACAATCAGATCATGAGCTTCCCACCATCAATCGATCTTAATAGCAACCTCCTCACTGGCCCGATATGGTCTGAGTTCGGGAACTTGAAAAAGCTACATGTTTTGGATCTGAAACACAATAATTTATCGGGTATTATTCCGAGTGCTTTATCGGGTATGAGGAGCATTGAGACATTGGATTTGTCATATAATAATCTAATGGGAAGAGTCCCTCCATCCTTAGTGAACCTAACTTTTTTGTCAAAGTTTAGTGTTGCTTATAATAATCTAACGGGAATGGTTCCGTCTGGAGGTCAATTTGCAACATTTTTGAACTCGAGTTTTGAGGGTAACCCGGATTTATGTGGGGGTGGGCTAGCAACATATACCTGTGAAACTAAAACGACGGTATCAACACCTGGTAAATCCAAGAAAAATATCGGGAAAATTGCTGGTATGGCTATTGGTATTTGTTTGGGGACGTTATTACTTTTGGGTTTAACATACATTGTTGTGATTCATGTCACTGGACGACAAGTAATTGATCCCGAAATAGAAGAAGGTTTCAATGGCGATGATAGCAGCAAGAAAATCGATGAAATGGAGTCAAAGATAGTTCTTTTCCACACCAACAAAGAGCTATCGATCGATGACCTTTTAAAGTCAACCAACAGTTTTGACCAAGCGAATATTATCGGGTGTGGCGGGTTTGGTCTTGTGTTTAAAGCCACACTTCCTGATAACCAAAATGTCGCCATCAAACGTTTATCTGGTGACTGTGGTCAAGTTGACCGAGAGTTTCAAGCTGAAGTGGAAACGTTATCAAGAGCTCAGCATCCGAACCTAGTGCTTCTTCAAGGGTATTGCAAACACAAGAATGAAAGACTTCTTATATATTCGTATATGGAAAACGGGAGCTTAGACTATTGGCTACATGAAAAACCAGATGGGCGGTCTAAACTTGACTGGCCCACTCGGTTAAATATCGCTCAGGGTGCTATCAAAGGTCTAGCTTACTTGCACCAATCATGTGACCCTCATATTCTTCATCGTGATATCAAATCAAGCAATATACTTCTAGATGAGCATTTTGAAGCTCATTTAGCGATTTTGGTCTTGCAAGACTTATACCATCTTACGACACTCATGTAACTACTGATCTTGTTGGGACACTGGGCTACATTCCACCTGAATATGGTCAAGCTTCAGTTGCCTCATACAAAGGAGACGTACAGTTTCGGGTCGTTCTTTTGGAGCTTCTAACAGGAAAAAGACCGATGGATATGTGCAAGCCGAAAGGGAGTAGAGATCTAATCTCGTGGGTGAAGCAAATGAAGATGGAAAAAAGGGAAACTGAAGTTATTGATTCATTTATCTTTAATAAAGAACAAAGTAGGGAGATGCTGCTGGTTCTTGAGATCGCGTGTGTTTGTTTGAACGATTCACCTAAGTTGAGGCCTTCGACTCGTGAGCTACTTTCTTGGCTCGATAAAGTCGGTTTCGAGACATTGTGTTAACAATTTCTTGGTTCTTTTCTTTTTTGGTTGTAAATAGGAGGATACATGGGTAGAGGAACAAAGTGAATACACATTTGAATTTTGATTTTCATGGGTATAATTTCACAGGTTATAATTATTAATTTATTATTGTTAACCCTTAAATTTTTGGTTTAAATTATGTTTTGTTACTTTTTAGTTTTTAGTATTGATTTAGATTGGTGGTGGATGTTGATGAACATAAAGTCAAACATTGCAACTAGGTCCACCCTTTGCTTGGGGGAAACCAACGCCAACCTTTTCAACAAAAGTCACATGCAAATTTCAAAAGATGGCTACTTGCATTGCATGGTTCCATCCATGATGCTACAAAATTTGATAGTATTAAATTGGTGGCGGTGTGAAAAGAAAAAGAAGGTAGAAGAAGATCATAGAAAAGGTTGGATATTAAATGTTTGGTATAGTTTCTTTTTAACATAAAAATGTTATGCATTAAACCCTTTATTTCAATGTTTAAATTAGAATATATGAAAAATATCGTGCAACAATAACAACAATACCATTCTTGTCATGTCGATGTATGAGAAGGTAAAATGTAGGGGTGAGCATGGGGCGGGGTGGGGCGGTTTTATGGTAAAACCAAAACCGAACCGTATATTTTGGTTTTTGAAAACTACAAACCGTTTGGTTTTGGTTTTTTCGGTTTCGGTTTTTCGGTTTTTGACATTGAATCGGTTCGGTTTTGGTTTTTATTCGGTTTTTCCTTATTTGAAAACAAGCAAGTTTTAATCTTATATGAAGTTTACAATTCCAAGTTTTCAAGCAAAAATATTTAAACAAATATCAATAATAAGATATTATCTAGAATCCAAAACGAAAAACGTCAAAAACAACCATACATCAATCTAAAATATAAAATGCACGTCTTTGCGGCTTTGCACTTTTCGTTCGCTTCTACGAGAATTGTAGGGGAAATTTTCAAAAACACTATTGTTCAAAACAAAGATATAATATCAATAAATAAAACAAATTTTAATGTATAGATAATAAACAACACAATTTTTTAATAGATAAAGTTGTATGATTAAATCTTTAAATTAAATAGCAAATCTTTATATAGATAAAATTATATAAAACATATATAAAGGTGGGGCGGGGCGGTTTTCTCGGTTCGGTTTTTCTTATGAAACCAAAAACCGCCACAAACATTTGGTTTTTATAAAATTCAAAACCACCACCATCGGTTTGTCAAATGGGGCGGTTTTTTCGGTTCGACTTTATCGGTTTTTTCGATTTCGATTCGGTTTTTCGGTTTTTGTGCTCACCCCTAGTAAAATGTACATATATCATATCTTTACAATATCATAAACCCGTACTCATTAAAATCATACATGAATTAAGGTAATTCTAATAAATACGTACTAGTTATAATACTTGTGCACGCACAGGGTTTTGACAAAAAAAATATTTTGTATCAATGCTAAATATTATGTCTTTAAAAGTAATTACATATAATTATATATACCTATGCACGAGTTTTCATTATTCATTATATCCATTAGAATTTTGTATAATCAAATTTTGTAAAAAAAAAAATTTGTTAGATAACTCAAGATTCAACTATATTTAGATGATATAGATGTTGATATTCCTATTTAAATTTCACTATTGATATTATGATGTACACAATATGCGAGTTTAGTTGCACATAATAAACGTTGATGAAGTTAAAATATACTCCTTAAAGTTTTTTAAAAATGTTTTTCTACATATCCTTATATAAATAAATAAAAGTTACATGAGTAGTTGTTATAAGTGCAATCACGTTTTTTTTCATATTACGATGGCTGTCTTACAATTTGATAATTATATTCTCGTTTCAATAATTTAGCCGTATTTAATATTCAAATCGTGTCCACATTTGTCATACTTTAAATATGAAATAAATGAGTCGCTTAGAAACATATATAGTAAAAATGACATTTATAATCTTACGTATATTTATATGTTAGAGTTTTAAAACAACATATATATTGTATTTTAAGTTATAAAGTATAGGGGTATAAAATATAAGGAGTATTTGTTTAATTTCAAAAGTTATTAAAAAACATGGAAACTTATAATATTACACTTAACTCTATACAATTTTAAAAATTTAACCACTAAAGTTTTATTAATCACCCCTCTTTTTAAAGTTTTTGTTTTCACAAATTTGACACATATATTTTTATGTATTTTTCTTTTCAATCAAATTTCTACACCAAATAAACTAAAGGTTGACCAAAATCAATTTAATTTTGACTTTTATTAATCAATCACGTCGTCCGATTTCACTTACGTGGCAAAATCGAGCTCTTCTATTGGTCCAATTTTTTTTTCAGTAAAAAGGGTTTTGCAAAAACACTCTGAAATGATGTAATTCTTTTATTATATAAATATATAAAAGATTTATTATAAGGAGGTGATTGTCACATATTTTATTTTCATTTACATATCATTGTACAAGAAAGTAAAGGAAAATGAAAATATTATATAACTATGTAATGCATGAATTAATGTGTCAATCAAAACAGAATGTGCAAATTAATTTTCATTTTTCAATAATACACAAAGAGAAAACTTTTTTTTCTTTTCTTTTTGGGTAAAAGGTTGTTACGCCGATAAAAAGATTACTCCAAAAAAAGCATTTAAGTACATACTACATAGGATGTGAGTGAATCCCACATCTCAAACCGTTACAAAAGCAAAAACAAATGCACCATTTTTGTGCTTCAAACCGAACGACATAAGGGGGAGGGAGTGGTCTACCTCTCTTCCCACATCTTTCAGTTTCTCTCTCCTCCACATCACCATTTTTTCACCCATCTTTCAAACTCATCTCTAGGGAATGAGCATCTTTCAAACCCTTCTCATATTTCAGTTTCTCTATCCTCCACATCACTATTTTTTTCAATTAACTTCAATATTTCATTAAAAATAAAAATACAAAATACACTAAATACTAAAAACAAAATACAATAAATACTTAAAACTAGGAAATTTTTAAAAAAAAATACAAGACACAGTGAAAACAAAACAACTACTAGCCATCTAAATTTGGAATGTATGTGTGCTCAATATGGTCGATGAGATCCATTCATAGATCATCGTGAGTGTCCACATCTCGGATCTCCAATAACACGTCTTCGTTAAGTGGTGAATTCACAGGAGGATCTGATATCCAATCAGGACATAAAGCAAGCCTCTCTTCCTTTAAAATCATGTTGTGCAAAATAATACAAGCATACATGATTTTTCTTATTCTCAATTCTTCGGTTGGTCGTGCTGGTACTCGAAGTATACCCCATATCTCTTTAAGCATACCGAAAGCTCGCTCCACATCCTTTCTTGCGCCTTCATGTGCCGCACTAAATCGTATTCGCTTATCACCAGTTGGATAAGGAATAGTTTTCACAAACACCCCCCATTTCGGGTAAATCCCGTCTATAAGATAATATTCGTGCTTGTATTCGGTTCCATTTATAGTAAATGGAACAACTGATGCGGTGCCGTTAACATGACCATTGAATAATGGAGATTGATTCAACACGTTCAGGTCGTTGTTTGAACCGGCGATACCAAAAAAATGCATGCCAAAACCAGCCATCTTGGGACGCCACGACTTCAAGCATGATAGTCGGGCCTGGGTGGTCACCTCTCGTGAATTGTCCACGCCAAGCCATAGGACAATTCCGCCACAGCCAATGTGTACAATCAACACTTCCTAAAATTTATATAAAATTTAAATAAACATTAGAATATAAAATAAAATTTATAAAATTTATATAACTTATATAATTTATAATGTATCTAACATGCCAGGGAAACCATGATAGTTTGCATGACGGGCATATAAACGTTGCACGTCATTCTTGGTGGGTCTCGCAAATATTCTCTCCGTATAATTGAATGACACCACCGCAAAAATTTTGAAGGCTTTCATGTGACGTTTCATCGACATCCGTAAGTATTCGTCCTAATGAGTCGTGAACACTCCATAGGCTAATTGATGATTGCGGATGTGCATTTTGCAAACCCGAAAAGCTTCTTACGTTTCTTGCATCGTATCTCGTTTGAAAATACAAAAGTTGTTTTCCATATCGACTACTATTCTCTCAAAGAGTGGCCTTTTCATCCGAAACCGATCCTCAAAGTAAACTTCAAACCTCGCATTCTCACAAAAATAATCTCGAACAAGACGGTTATGAGATATTTCACGTTTAGCTCTTTTTATAGACTTCCTTGTCGACATGCAATGTCAAGAACACCGGAAGGCATCACAAAGTTGGCGACAGAAAGCATAAACGCTAAATGCATCTGACCCGTCTGAGACGACTCATCACTTGACGAAGACGAATATGAGGTTGAATCTTCAAGAAATAAAGGATTCATCATTTTTTGATATAGAATATAATTTTTCTTTTAATGTATATGTTTTTTGTATGTTTTTTTGAATGTGTATGTTTATGTGTATGTATAGGAGATTTTTTTTCCTCCCAAACTAGCCGTTACACTATTTTTTTTCTTTGTTTTTTGGACCGTTGGAACGGGGTGATGAGCCGGGCTTGCAAGCCGATTTGGGATGGATTTGGGGTGGAATTTGCGGTACCGCAAAAGAGGGAATGGTGCTCCCGAGCGGCACCGAAATAATCCCTCGGCCCCGATCCTTTACCGCATCGACTCCCCCCCCCCCCCTTAAGAAATACAAGCAAATCTTATAAGACTACTATATAAGAACTACTAACATCTAGATTGGCCACAAAGTCTTGTATCGAAAGCGTCACAGAAAGCTAATTTATCTTCCGTTAGATCTTCACGTTCATCTTCATCATATGGGTTTTCATCATAATCATCTTTCCAACGCTCATATAAGCTCTTCATTCAAACTCCATTTCCGCTCTTAGATGCCATACAAATTGTGGTTTCTTTATAAACCTCGTACATATCTTTCGCTCTCCATATAAGCCAAGTCACTTTCCTTGTTCTTCCCTGTATTCGAACCAACCTTTTCCCTATTTGCTCCAAGAGACATTGGGTGTGTTTGGTAAAAGTAGCAGTAAGCAGTAGCAGTGAGCAGTAGCCACAACTCATAGCTCACCGCTCACAACTTTTTAAAGAAGCATTGAAAAAATGAGCATTCTTAAAAAATAGCAAAGCTCACCGCTCTTTTGCCAAACGACAATAAAAATAAAAAAACTCATTGCTCACCGCTCATCGCTTCAAAAAACTTCAAAAAGCTCCGCGCCAAACATAGCCATTGTGTCCATGTTTGGATTACTCACATAATCAGCCTTTTTGGAAGTTCCCCATTTGCACCTAAGTCGTCATCATTTTCAACCGTCTTAAGTGCATCAAATGGGTTCAAAGTAGTCGCCTCTGGTCTAGTTGTTTCAGTGTTATAACTTAGTACGTATTAGATATTCTAAAATCATCCTACCAACTTTTGAACACGTGTCGAGATTTCAATGGAGTCACATGATCTAACGGTCGTACAAGACTAAATTTAAAAACATTTTTTTTTTACAACTCACAGTTGAAAAAATGGCTACTAATAATCAAATTTATTAAGAATTACTAGTACTACTTTTGCATTAAAGCTAGCTACCTTGGATTATTCTTGGTAAGTTTGACCTTTCACGCAGTTGTTTTTTGAGGAACCAATTGTGTACTATATATTGTTGGATGTGATCAATTTCTTGTCTAAGCCACATAAATGAACCTTATCGCTGATCTCACTAACTTCTTGCACGTTTTCTTAGATCAAGTACCTACCTGCAGCGCCACATTGAGGAATTGACTTATAAATATGTTGATACTGTTGTTTATTTCGCAAAAAGCTCTTAAATTGTACTGTATTCAGCAATGTTGAAGATGGTTACAACCTCTACGCATCTTACTACATATACACAAAAGAACAAACATGAACTTGTAAAGGCTCCAATCCAATGCCGACGGAACGGTTTTAAGCTTCATCATTGCAACTTGAGATCAATATTTAAACCTGTTGACGAATACCCTTTGATTCCTTTCCATATTTTTAACGACTCCTTCCATTTTATGTGTTTTTGCTGCGAACTTCAGCCTCGCCAGCATCAACGATAAGCATACCAAGTTCCTTGTTTGACATGTATCCCACAAATAAACCACCAAGCATGAACCCCTTTTTGCTGAGTAATATCCTGACCCTTTTCAGAGAATGTGATTCCTTCTACCATTTCAACTCCCGCGTGAAAATGAGAATTCGTTGTTTTAGCAGTCCTACCTGAGTTTTTTGGATCACAAAGCGTCTACATTGTACTTACGACTCCGTGAGAGGATTCGTTAGATCTAGGGTTGTGGAGAATTTCTTTGTAACTCGCTTTTCACCACGTCTTCAAATGAACAATTGTTTTGGCTCCAATAGCCACATGAGTCGATTCACATACCTTGGTGAGCCTGTGATAGACATCACAATTAGCAAAATTAGCCACTTCTATTATTATCTAACTTAATTATATCATCAATTTTGCTTTCATAATACATGGTAGTTTTTCTATTGAGTTTAAGGTGGGTCATGGGAAGAATTGTATTTCTATAAGACAAACTCACACCCCGAGCTATAATATAGAGTACATTATTGTAACGGGAAGCATGGTGTATATGGTTCGACCATAGTTATCACTACTTAAGATCTAACGTCCAAAGAATGCATAAAGTGCAAGTAATAGAAATGCCCTTGTATCAATCCCACATCGCCTGGGTGAACTAAATGGAAAAGGAGGATTGAGTATAAAAACAAAGGCCTGGTATTGTAATAAGCATACCTTTCTCGGCCTTTTGGCTAAGATCAAGTGTAGTATCTGTTTTATCAGTTTAATATCGATATGTGAGCCATCTACCACCGATATTAATCTTATTTATTATGGGGGAAGAATCCACCACAGTAGCTTGCTGCTGGGGTTCTTCACATGTCACCTTGGCATTGCACTACTGGCTTGGCGCACCCGTCCAATCTATAGTTGTAAGTCTAGTTTCTGCAATGTCAAATATGTTTTTAGCTTTTCGGATGTTTCTAACACAGCCAATAACACAGTGATTAAGAATTCTTAGGGGGCGTTTGGTTGGAGTATATTGGGGCAATTTGCATTTCAATTGCTTTCAAATATCATGTTTGGTAACTTAAATGGAGTCTTTGAAGTAATTTAGAATTCCACGAATTAAAATGGAGAATTATAACGCCTCCAAAAAAGTGAGAATTTAATTTACTTGAAAAAAATTATAAACTTTTTTTCTTATTGTTTTTATAAACTTTTAAATATAATATATATGAAAAAAAAATTATAAACTTTTTATAATTTTTATAAATTTTATTTATAAACTTTTTATAAATTTTTATAAACTTCTTTTATCAATTTTCTATAAACTATTTTTATAAACTATTTTTTTATAAATTTTTATAAATTTCTTATAAAACATTATAAAACTTTTTATAAACCTTTTTATAAATTTTATAAACTTTTTTTATAATTTTTTATAAACTTTTTATAAATTTTTATAAACTTCTTTTATCAATTTTTATAAACTTTTTTTTATAAATTTCTTATAAAATTTTTATAAAACTTTTTATAAACCTTTTTATAAATTTTTATAAATTTTTTTTATAAAATTTTTATAAATTTGTTATAAACTTCTTTTATCAATTTTTATAAACTTTTTATAAACTATTTTTATAAACTTTTCTTTTTTATAAATTTTTATAAATTTCTTATAAATTTTTTAAAACTTTTTATAATTTTTTATAAACTTTTTATAAATTTTTATAAACTTTTATATAAATTTTTACAAACCTTTTTATAACTTTTTTATAAACTTTTACGTAATATTTATGAAATTTATATTAAAAAATAAAAATATATTTATAAATTTCACAACCAAACACGCGAAAGATTTTAAATTCGAATTTTAAATTTTCAAGAATTTAAATTTTCTAATTTAAAATTCTAATATCAAATTACTCCAACCAAACGCCTCCTTGGTTGTTTAACAAGCCAATGTCATCTTTTTCACAACTTGATGAACAGGTTTTTTTGGCTAATATGCTACAAATTAAAGGAACATAACTAATGCAACTAATATTTTTGGGTATGCATGAGTATATCGACAGATTGTAGTGGTTTTATTTGTTTCGGATGGCACATACAAAGCCACCCTTTTGTAGCTAGTCAATCAATTGCAATTTTTTGTACCAATAACTGCACCTGCGAGTGAAACTTCGTGTTTACCAGCGGGCCCGACCTCGGGTGTCAAATGAATTCTCACCCATTGTCCTCCCTTGGCAGTTTAAACATTTTCAGTTTGACAAATTTACCCCAAAGTACAATTGAAAACTGGAAAGATTTTTCCGTGTCACGAAAACAAAAACAAAAATATCTTTCCAATACTAAATTTGCATCTGACTTGAATCTTAAAAGAGGTAAGTACTATTTGCTCGGATATTGATTTTTTTATCATGGGCGGAGATAAAGGGAGGGGGGGGGGGGCTATTTCTCTATCGAAAAAAAAATTGTAGTGTAAATTTTCAAAATATTTAGCGTTTTTGTAATTTGCCCTCCAAGAATCAATTTATAGTGTAGCTTTAAAATTTATCAAAGTGTCCGAAAAAAAATTCCCAGCCCGCCGCTTTATCAGGTTTGGGTTATTAGCTACTCACTAACAGCAAGTAAATTAGCTATTCTTCACTTGTTACAGCGGCTAATCTATACTTCAAAGTTTCTTGATTAAACACACGGTTTTGGGGTGATTTTCTTTCTTTCAGATGGAAAATACATGCTGCACTCGCGGGTGAAACTTCGTGTTTACCAACGGGCCAGCCCTGGGGTGACGAGAGAATTCTCGCCCATTATCCTCCCTTGGTAGTTTGAACATTTTTAACTCAACAAATTTACCCCAAGTACAATTGTAAAAAAAGGTCTAGAGAATTCTCGCCTGTATACATGATAGAGAATTCTCGTTTGAACATTTATAAACCCCCTTAACCACTTCTAACATATAGATAAAAGTCAAAACTTAGCTTTTAAAGGTCGATTCAGATGGTGACAAGAATAATCATAAGTGCTATTATCAATTTAATTGGAAAAATAATATGTCGATATATATTGTCGTCGTTAATCTGGCAAAAAGTTCTAAGACTGTATTGTAGTCAACATTGTTGAAGATTTTTACAACCTCTACGCATCTTACTACATTTACACAAAAGAACAAAGATGAACTCGTAAAGGCTCCAATTACGATGCCTATGGAACTGTTTTTGTGCTTCACCATTGCAACATGGGATCAATATTAAACCCGTTGATGAATACTCTTTGATTGTTTTGTCAGTATTTTAATGACTGCTGCAAGTATTAGCCTCGTCAAAATCAGCGATAAGCATATTACCTTCCTATGTATCCCACAAAAGCATGAACCTCTTGGTTAAGTAACATCTTGCTACTTAAATATAGAATGTGATTCCTTCTACGGTTCTACCATGTCTAACTCTCACACGCAAATGAGAATCCATTGTTTACCAGTCCTAATTGAGTTTATTGGATCAGAGTGTCGACATATGACTACATGGTACATATGTCTTCCTCAATGTCTCCATAATCCATAATCACCTTTGTAACCCGCCATATCCTTTTACCACATCTTCTACAAAAAACGACATGAGTTGATTCGCATACCTTGGTGAGCTTATGATAGACATCGCAGTTAACTAATGAGTTTGAGGTGGGTCATCGGAAGCATCATTTTCCTTCAAATTCAAACTCACACATCGTGAAGCATCGTGTAAGTGGTTTCACTATAGTATTACATAACGCGAATCAGTTTATAATCTAGTGCCCAAAGAATGCAAAAAGTGCAAGCAAATTAATCTTTTAAAATTCCCCTGTATCAATCCCACATCGCCTGGGTGAGATAAACAAAAAGGAGGGATTTTGTATAAAAACAAAGGCCTGGTATTGTAATAAGCATACCTTTCTCGGCCTTTTGGCTAAGATCAAGTGTAGTATCTGTTCTTATCAGTTTAATATCTGATATGTGAGCCATCGGCTCACTTGATATTAATCTTATTTTTTATGGGGGAAGAACCCATCACGGTAGCTTGCTGCTGGGGTTCTTCGCGTGTCGCCTTGGTGTTGCACTACTGCCTTGGCCTGGTGCACCCCTCCAATCTACAGTTGTAAGTTTAGTTGCTTCAATGTCAAATATGTTTTTAGCTTTTTGGATGTTTGTAACACAGCCAATAACACAGTGATTAAGAATTCTTTGTTGTTTAACAAGCCAATGTCATCTTTTTCCCAACTTGATGAACAGGTTTTTTGGCTAACTATCCTAGTATGTTTTCAGTGGTTTCTGTTTTTACTGTTATCTGGTTTTTCACGCTACAAATTAAAGGGAACATAACCAATGCAACTAATATTTTGGGTTTGCATGAGTATATCAACAGATTGTGGTGGTTTTATTTGTTTCGGATGGCACATACAAAGCCACCCTTTTGTAGCTATTCAATCAGTTACAATTTTTTTTTACCAGTAACTGCACCTGCGAGTGAAACTTCGTGTTTACCAGCGGGCCCGACCTCGGGTGTCAAATGAATTCTCACCCATTGGCAGTTTAAACATTTTCAGTTTGACAAATTTACCCCAAAGTACAATTGAGAACTGGAAAGCTTTTTCCGTGTCACGAAAACAAAAACAAAAATAGCTTTCCAATACTAAATTTGCATCTGACTTGAATCTTAAAAGAGGTAAGTACTATTTGCTCAGATATTGATTCTTTTTATCAGGTTTGGGTTATTAGCTACTCACTAACAGCAAGTTAATTAGCTATTCTTCACTTGTTACAGCAGCTAATCTAAACTTCAAAGTTTCTTGATTAAACACATGGTTTTGGGGTGCTTTTCTTTCTTTCAGATGGCAAATACATGCTGTCATCGCGGGTTAAATTTCATGTTTACCAACGGGCCAGCCCTCGGGTGACGAGTGAATTCTCGCCCATTGTCCTCCCTTGGTCGTTTGAACATTTTTAACTCGACAAATTTACCCCAAGTACAATTGTAAAAAAAAGGTCTAGAAAAACTTTTCTCGTGACACAAAAACAAACCCAAAGATACCTTTCCTGTACTAAGTTTGCATCTAACTGACTTGAATCTTATGAGAGGTAAGTATTTTTTTCCTCAGATCTTCTAACATATAGATAAAAGTCGCTTTTAAAGGTCGATTCAGATGATGACAAGAATAATCAGAAGTGCTATTATCAATTTAATTGGAAAAATAATATGTCGATATATATTGTCGTTAATTTGGCAAAAAGTTCTTAGACTGTATTGTAGTCAACATTGTTGAAGATTCTTACAACATCTACGCATCTTACTACATTTGCACAAAAGAACAAAGATGAACTCGTAAAGGCTCCAATTACGATGCCTATGGAACTGTTTTTGTGCTTCATCATTGCAACAGGGGATCAATATCTAAACCCGTTGATGAATACTCTTTGATTGTTTATCAGTTTTCAGCCAAATCAGCAATAAGCATATTACCTTCCTATGTATCCCACAAAAGCATGAACCCCTTGGTTAAGTAATATCTTGCTACTTAAATATAGAATGTGATTCCTTCTACGGTTCTACCATGTCTAACTCTCACACGCAAATGAGAATCCATTGTTTACCAGTCCTAATTGAGTTTATTGGATCAGAGTGTCTACATGACTACATGGTACATATGACTTCCTCAACGTCTCCATAATCCATAATCACCTTTGTAACCCGCCATATCCTTTTACTGCATCTTCTACAAAAAATGACATGAGTTGATTCGCATACCTTGGTGAGCTTATGATAGACATCACAGTTAGTTATCATTATTTTACAGCATCATTTTCCTTCAAATTCAAACTCACACACATCGTGAAGCATCGTGTAAGTGGTTTCACTAAAGTACTACATAACGCGAATCAGTTTATAATCTAGTGCCCAAAGAATGCAAAAAGTGCAAGCAGATTAATCTTTTAAAATTCCCCTGTATCAATCCCACATCGCCTGGGTGAGATAAACAAAAAAGGAGGGATTTTGTATAAAAGCAAAGGCCTGGTATTTTGTTAAGCATACCTTTCTCGGCCTTTTGGATAAGATCAAGTGTAGTATCTGTTCTTATCAGTTTAATATCTGATATGTGAGCCAATGGCTCACTCGATATTAATCTTATTTAGCTTGCTGCTGGGGTTCTTCATGTGTCGCCTTGGCGTTGCACTACTGCCTTGGCCTGGTGCACCCATCCAATTTATAGTATTTAAGTTTATTTGCTGCATTGTTTGATTTGGTTTACATTTATGGATGATCATAACACAGCTGACAACATAATTATTAGAGTAGAGTAAACTGCAAAAATCATCCCTGTGGTTTGTGTATTTTCGCAAGAATCATCCCTATCTCAAACCTTCAAGATTAAACATCCCCAAGTCCACAAACCTTAGCAATAATCATCCCGAGCACTAACGTCGTTAGTTTTACCCGTTAAGTGTTAAATAATATTTTCCGTTAGTCCCTCCTTTAACATTTGTTGCACCGTTAGTCCTCATTTTACGCCATCACTTTTTACGCTTTTGTCCGCTTTTACCGCTTTTGTCCGTTTTGTCGCTTTTTATCCGCTTTGCCCGTTTTTAACGCTTTTATCCGCCGCCTTTTTTACGTTTTGTCTGCTTTTATCCGCTTTCGTCGTTGTTTATTTGTTTCACTGCTTTTTACGCTTTCGTTGGAAAAAATATTTTCTAAAAAAATAAAAAATTAAAAAATTTTGAATAAAAAATATTTTTCAAATATTTTTTAATATGTCTAATTTGAATAAAAAATCTTATAAAAATTTTTTTCAATATTTTCAAATTTTGACATGTTGTAAAAAATTTCAAAAATATTGACAAAAACGGACATTTTTGAATTTTTTTTCAAATTTTTTTTCGAAATATTTTTTCCAATTTTTTTTGGAATTTTTTCTCCAAATTTTTTTCTTTTGAAATAAATTTTCAATATGTTGAAATAGTACAAAACGAACAAAACGAAAGAAAAAGGACAAAATGTTAGAAAACGGACAAAACGAAAAACCGGCGAAAAGATTAAAAAACATGCGAAAACGGAAAAAAAAAAACGGACAAAAACGTAAAAAAAGGGCGAAAACGGATAAAAACAGACAAAAACGTAAAAAACGTTAAAATGACGGACGGAAACGTAAAATAAACGGACGAATACATAAAAAAAAGGGACAAAAACGGATAAAAAGCGGACGAAAACGAGTAAAAACGGACAAAAACGTAAAAAAGTGACGAAAACGTAAAATGAGGACTAACGGTGCAACAAATGTTAACGGAGGGACTAACGGGAAAATATTATTTAACACTTAACGGGTAAAACTAACGACGTTAGTGCTCAGTGATGATTATTGCTAAAGGTTTGTGGACTTGGGGATGTTTAATGCTGAAAGTTTGAGATAAGGATGATTCTTGCGAAAATACACAAACCACAGGGATGATTTTTGCATTTTACTCTAATTATTAACAATCTTTCAGTTGTTTCGCAAAACAATGGCTACTTTTTCATAACTTGATGAACACTTCCCAGATTTTCGGCTAACAATTCTATGTTTCTTGATTTTGTTAGAGAGCAAAGGATCATTAATGTATCTAATAATATGGGATTACATTATTAGACCCACGGATTGCAACGGTTGTATTTGTTTCAGATGGCACATACAAGCCACCCTTTTGTAACTAGTCAACGAGTTGCGCTTTTTACCAATAGTTGCACTAGTGGCTGAAACTCCGTGTTTACCAACGGGCCCGCCCTCGGGCGTCAAATGAGTTATCACCCATTTTTCTCCTTGGCCATTTTAACATTTTCTATTCCACAAATTTACCCCAAGTACAATTGTAAACTAAAAAGCTTTTCTAGTGACACGAAAACAAAACATAATACCTTTTTCAATACTAAATTTGCATCTAACTGACTTGAATCTTATAAAAAAGTAATTTTGCATTAAATTTTTGGGCGCTCTGGCAGATTTTCCATTGCACATCTTTTTTTCAGTCATAAGTACCCACCTTCGGCATTTGTTATTCAGTTTAGTCGTGTGTTCATTAATGGCATAAAGTTGAAGAAACTACCTTAAATCAAGTGTAAAACGTGATGCCACAACTACACTGACTCATATTCATTTGTTATTCTTTAAAACGTGATGCCACAACTACACTGACTCATATTCTAAATCGATTGTTCATTTACGATGCTAGAAAGAACGCCTAATTCAGCACCTTTTCATTATATTCACTGTGTACAGGTTTATTGCCAAAACTTCTTGGTTTCAACAGGTTTTTCATTGTGATGATAAACGAATTGTAGAGTGGATAAGTGCAAGAAAATAACAAAGGATACAAAGTATATAATAATAACGGTAATGCATATAAGTAGATAAGGTTGATGTGATTTGCTACGTAAATCTACACTTATATAGTTTCCTAAAGGCACCAAATGATGTTATTATTCCTCCAAACGTTGTGACTATTGGGAGATAACCGCCATGGTAATCGCTTTCCTAATCGCCACAATATGGGTCGATATGACCCATTTGTGCAGCCTAAATTGGCCCAAGACATAATACATAATATGTCCATAATCATAAGTACTTAAACATAATACTACTATTATTAAAACTTGACTTAAAATGCAATTAACAAGGGACTAACAATCTCCCCCTTAATTCATTTATGGTCAAGTCCTTCAAAGTTGTTCTTCACTTGCTTTTTCTTCAAGCAATGATCGAAAATCATTGTCATCCATGCCGCTTCTCATATCCATCTTCTTCTCGCATTGCCTAGCTTGACTCCAAACTGCTTGCTCCATCTCCACTTGTTCTATCCACCACCGCATCTTCCTCCGGCAAGATAGGTCCTTGCCATCTTCATTTGACCGGTTTCACCTATTTCTTTGTGCATTTCACCCCAAGTACTACTTGCGCTTTCATAATAAATAACAAGGAGATCAATGAAATTTCTATAGCAAACTCTAACCGTGTTACCATCTTCTTTATCCAAGCCTTGCAACTGCATCAGGTTCCCACTTGTCACCCATGGTGACGGTGAAATATCCTCCCATACTATCAACAAATTTGTATACACATAGCAAGTTAATCTCAACATCCTTAATCCTTGGTGGTATTGCATCTAGTGTATCATAATTGATATGCACCAAATAAAACCACTTAACTAAATCAATGAACCTTTTATTGAATATTTCCCGCTCCTATACGTAAGATCATCCTTCCAATAATTTCATGAATGATATGTACCTTGAAAATGAGTTCACTTTGAGTGCATAAAGGTACCATTATAACCGATGTAATCTTCATCAATATAATCCTGTATCATTCTTGTTCCAATCAAGATCTTCTATGCCCTTAATGAGAGATTCATCGGAGGATCCATTTGCTTGAATTGATCCTCCAAAACTCGGTTATGTTCATTGATAACTTCATTCATATCAACCTTTCCTTTGCCTTTATCTAACAAAGGGTGTCTGCACATGGTTTTCATCATGATACATGTAGAATATGTTGCATACACCATCTTCAATCTCATCCCATACCCTCGAGTCTTAAGCAAATCCAAACTAATCATATTTGATGATACCTCGTGAGTGTATTGAATGATTTCACCACTACTTTCCCTACATCGCTTCTAATTGTGACATCCCAACCCCATATGAGAAGATAAATTTCTCTCATGCTCTTCTTTACCAATCATTTTGAACTTATATTCAATATCATTAAAAGGGCTCTAGATGGGCACAAATGAAACCGATAGGAATCACTAGCATACCATATATCATTCCAATTAAGTAAGTCAAGACTTTTACCACATAATTTCCAGTGGTAGACTCTTTCTCGTACTTTGCTTCTTCCATCATAACTTTCTCGACCGGTTCCTTTTCTTGTTCAAGTTCAAGTGTCGCAAGCCTCTGCTCATCTTTGCATGCCCGTAATGCATGCCCTTTCTCCTTGCAAACATGGCACTTGGCTTTCTTGTCTTTCTTCATCTTCATGATCTTTTCTTTAGTGTCAATAGATCTCGCACTTTCCTTTCCTTGTTAAAAACTTCATTCTCTCTAACTGCTTGTGCCAAAATGCTCTTTCCTTTGGTGATATTGTTGTTTTCTTTCTTCTAGCACCCCATAGGTTTACCCTATTTGGTGTTTCTCAAGAAGATACCTTCCTTGTATGAAGCCCCGAGTTTGGCTTTTCCCAAGAATAAGAGCCTAAGCCCCGATGCCATTTGGTATGTGTTTATTGCCAAAACTTGGTTTCAACAGTTTTTCATTGTGATGATAAACGAATTGTAGAGTGGATAAGTGCAAGAAAATAACAAAGGATACAAAGTATATAATAATAACGTAATGCATATAAGTAGATAAGGTTGATGTGATTTCGCTTACGTAAATCTACACTATATAGTTTCCTAAAAGGCACCAAATGACAGTTATTATTCCCTCCAAACGTTGTGACTATTGGGAGATAACTGCCATGGTAACTGCTTTCCTAACTGCCACAATATGGGCTGCATATGACCCATTTGTGCAGGCCTAAATTCGTCCAGTACATAATACATAATATGTCCATAATCATAAGTACTTAAACATAATACTACTATTATTAAAACTTGACTTAAAATGCAATTAACAAGGGACTAACATTCACCACATTTTCTCAAAAATCTATGTTAGTCACACACGGGACCATCTCCAATGTGCATGTCTAAGAAAGCCACTGGATACGCGGAAAAGTCAAAGTTAAATGTCAAACTTTCAATACATTTGAATTGTTCTAAATCATTCAACGCATTTTCACAAGGTTTTGAGCATTAACAAAAACCCGTTGCCCTTTTAGCTAAATTTTTTATCTGATCCATTTGAGATTTTCAACCCATTTAGGAGGTTGGCGTGACCAGGGTAAAGTCATAAACTTCTTAACTTGTACTGTAATCAACAATGTTGAAGACGGTTACAATCTCTACACATCTGACTACATATACACAAAAGAACAGTTTTTTCAAGTTATCTAGATACTAGTGTACGTGTAGCTGTGCATATTTGAACATAGACATCTTTCTATGTGCACAGTTTTTGCTGTTCCTGTGGGTTGAATTCTTCTCTTTGATGCTCTTAGATAATAAGATTTGTCAAGTCGAGTTTATGTTATGTGTGCATTGTCAGTACGGGATGAATAGCAGAGAAAGATGGGACAAAATGGCTGTTTGCCAAATTGTGAACAGGGTCCAACTTTTTAGCTTTTTTCTCTATTCCCACCACCAAGCTTGGTGAGCCATGAAACTAGAGATTCTGGATATATGTGGTGCTCTGATACTAGTCAATTATTCGGTAGGCCATTAATATGATGTATATCAAGCTTCTGATATTTTTTTTTTGTGGGTAAAGGGTTGTACCAGGTGAATTTTATTAATAAACAACACGAAAATTACAATTATAATAGTGTAAAAGTGTCGCCTGCTTGCATTAGACATCATCTGATACTTCATTGGTTAATTAGGCTATGTTTTTGCCCAGTTTCTATGTGCAGCTTACTGACATGGGTTCATGAAGCATGGTTGTAAACCAGCCAAGTGAGCATGAGTTGCTTCAAGCCTTATGTAAACCTCAAGCTTGGCTTGTGAGTAATTCTATAGCCTTTGTGTCAAGCTTGACCTCGGCTACACCATAACTGTCTTCTCCCTTTTCATTCCTGCCGTATCACGCGTGTTTACTTCTTGTTTAAATAAAAGGGTTTTCAGGTCATGCCTAAGCACAATGAATGATTTTGGTGGCTCCTTTAATATGTATGTAGTTTTGATTTCCATAAATCACACGAGAAAACCGACATATTAACATCATTCATATACTTTTTATACACTGTAACATTCTTGAGACACAACAATCCTAAAACAGATTCACAAATTCAAATATGCGCATTAGTAGTTTTGTATCAAGCACAAGAAATAACATGAAAATAATCGAGAGTTCTACTCAGCATCGTCATCCGATTCATTAACGGCTTGAAGTGGACCTTTTCCAAAAACAGACCCCTCATTCTCTGAGTGAGCATCCAAACCACCACTTCCAAACAAACATACTTGCGGCTCTAACTGATTTAGTTGCTTGTAATCATCATCCGACAAACTCCAACTGAATATATCAATGTTCTCCTTTATCCTATCGGGATTGACACTACATGGCAGTACACTCGTCCCTCGTTGTAGACCCCACCTCAAAATTACCTACATATAAATTCATATATTCATAGAAGTTGAGTTTTCAAATGGTTTAAAAGATTTGGCATTCAGACTTCAGACACTTATACTAGATGACATGAAAATGTACCTGTTCGGGAGTTCTTTTATGTCTGTCTGCTATTTCTGAGACTACCGACAACTTTAGCATAGGGGCGTGTACTGATCTTGACCTTCTGAACGACATATGAGGGGCTCCAATTTCGTTCTCACTTGATCCATTTTCAGATGATGTAGAATTACCTGGTACTCCTAATGGTGTGTGAGCAGATACATGTATAGACTTTGATTGACAAAACTTCACAAGCTCGTCTTGCCTCCAAAAAGGATGCAACTCCACCTGTACACATAATCTCACACAAGTCACTTTTTGTTGTTCATAGTTTCAAAATGTTCGGCTACTTGTCAAATCTCTAAGCTACCCTTTAAGGCTCAAATCAGTACACTACTTTTCACTAATGATGATAACAGATGTTTGGCTACTAGCCGAATGTCTAAATTACCTTTCAAGATCCAAATGAATACACTAATAGTCGGTTGATGACAATATACTAAAGTATAAGTAACTTTAACTAACAACCTTAATAAAAATCCAAATTCATGGAACATAAATTCATATAAGTTATGAAGTAAAAGGTGTGTCCTTTACTTGATGGTCAAATTCGACTCCAAATATTATAACAGTATATCAAAATTATAACAGTATACGAAAAAAATTATTAGAACACCAAGAACATAAGAACCAACCTGATTCACTGCAGGTATAATCTTCGCCGATTTAAGCAACTCATTAATCTGCTGAACATCAAAGTTACTCACACCAATAGCACGAACAAGGCCCAACTCAAGTAACTGTTCCATCGCTCTCCACGTAGTTTTCAACTTACTCCAAAACTGCCTATACTCACTACCAGAATTCGCAGGTGGATCAGTAGCATCACCAAAAGCCGAATTATCCGGCCAATGCATTAAATAAAGATCCAAATATTCAACGCCAAGATTCTTTAACGAAACTCTAACAGAATTCTCAATCTTGTTAATAGAATTCATTGTGCAATATAGCTTTGATGTTATAAAAATATCATCTCTTTTTAATGAACTATTCTCAAAAACATGAGCTAATGCTTCACCAACTTCAGCTTCATTTCCATACAGATGTGCACAGTCGATATGACGGTATCCAACTGATATCGCAGTTTTTACAGCTTCTACGCAGAAACCGCCACCACTTTGCCATGTTCCGAGCCCAATAGCTGGAATCTTGGCACCAGTGTTTAGCTGGAAGTATGTTCCTGGTGACCCATTTTTCGCTTTCATTTTATAAAAAAGATGGTGACCAAGTGTCTATAAAAAAAGTTGCAATGAAATGTAGGAGTTTAACGATGTTTGACAAAATGATGTAATGAAAATTTGTATATAATAAAACTGAAATATGGGGAGTTGAAACTAATGACAAAGGATGGAACCCAGAAACAAGTATGCATGTGTTAGTAAAAGTTAAGAAAGTGGGACCCTTTTATGGAAAGTGATTAGGTCAACTAATTACAACTTAATATGGTGTTTTGTGTGACAGTGAAATGAGAATAATCTTCGTTAACAAAAATGAGAATAATCAAAATAAATGAATGTGAGTTTTCCTGTTTAGATCCACGTAGGAATTGGCGAAACACTCCTGGCTTCGAGCTTTTTAAAGACCAACCATCGCTCATCTCATGAATAATTCCGCAATTTTCATTATTGCAATGGGCACCAACCTGAGCGTGAGCAGAAGCATTTGCTTGAATCCTCGATCTTTATCTACAAAATCTCTCCAAGAGCCTATAAATTTTTCGAGGTGATACCAACGGATCCAAAGCTCTTTGGTATTTTCCTGCTTAGATAACTCAGTATAGGTGAGTATTTGACGCAGATGTACACAATACGAGTTTTCTTGTTTAGGTAATTTGTATAAGTATTTAATGCATATGTATACGCTTAAATGAGATATTACCGTTTCCGATCAACTAACCATCTCAAATGTGTATTGAATGAGATTTGAAGCTGTATAAGAATATGGGTCAATGAAGTCGGGCTATGAAACAAGAAAAAGACGTGGTGTAAGACAAAATACTAAAATATTTTATTTTGAATGATTAAAGAAAAAGTTGGTTTATAGTATTGTGCCTCGTGGGAATAGAGGGACAAAGTTTGACGTGTGATAAAGCAACGGTTGATTGGTTAGTAGCTGGTTAAAATATTAGTTTTATTAAAGGTTAGCGAGACGCTAAAAATTACAAAATAAAAGATTCGGACATTTCAACCAAGCGATTCAATCAAATTTATTTTTACATCTACTAGAAAGACCACGTAAAACAATCTCATCAAGGAGAAGCTCCAAACGCGGTTAAGAACCACCAAACAAGACTTGATTACTGAATTTCCAAATCACCCACCACATAACATAAAAGACACCTTACAACACCTCTTTAAGCCCTTTAAATGATGAAGAAAAATAAGCCAAGCAAGCCAATCTTCATAAGAATGAAAATCGGGTATCTAATTCCCACCATCGAGCAACTTTACGCAAGATATATAAGACGAGCCAAGCTGCAAAGTAAATGAGAAGGTAACCAGAACAAGACTCTCCAGCGGAACTACAAATGGGACAAATAATAGACGGAATATCTATGTCCGAAGAGACAAGTTTAACCTCGATGGAAGCTTATCCAAACAAAAGACGGTTCTACACTTTAACAATTAATTAATGTGTAATTTTAGCTTTGTAAATATCAATTTTGATTAAGGGATTAATGTGCACTTTTAGTTTTGTAAATATCAATTTTGATGAAGGGTAATATAATAAATTTAAATAATTTCAACAACTATTTTTAATAATGAATAATATTAAGACATACTAAAAAGAAAAGATGAACAATAAAATTGAGACGGATGTTAGAATATGTTAACTAATCGTAGTCTGCTCAAGAAAATAAAAACTAATTGTTGTTAAGGTGGCTTTAAATAGTGTCACTAGAAACCAAAGTTCACTAGAGAATACTTATCCAAATAAGTATTTGTTTTATTTGTGCGGATTAGTGATTAAAGAGGTTCACACAACTTTCTCATTATGAAATTACATAAAAGAAAATAGAGTTAATTACATAAATGGTCCCTGTGGTTTGTCGAAAATTATGGATTTGGTCCCTAAACTTTTTTTTTTGCGGATTTGGTCCCTATGGTTTGATTAGATTCTGATTTGATCCTCGACCAAATTTTCGTCATTGACCGTCAAATGTGTGTTTAGAATCTTTGAAATGACAAAAATACCCGTATGTGTTTCATGAATGGTCCCTATGGTTTGTAGAGTTATCACGAATTAGTCCACGATTTTTTATTTTTATTTTATTTATATAAAAACATTTTGTCTAAAATTTTATAAAAAATTCCAAAAATTTATAAAAAATCTATAAAAATTCTTAAAATTTTATAACAAAGTCCAAAATTTTATAAAAAAATTCCAAAAATTTTATAAAAAATCCGAAAATTTTATAAAAAGTATACTTAAAATTCCAAAATTTTATAAAAATTTAAAAAAATTCCAAAATTTTATAAAAATTAAAATTTTATATAAAATTCAGACAAAAACTTTATAAAATCTTATAAAACATTCCGTCAAAATTTTTGGGAAAAATTTCGATTTTTTTTTTTTTTTTGAACACTTTTGACTGAATTTTTAGAAAATCTTGCCCAAAATTTTATAAAAATTTTACGGATTTTTCGACTCAAAATTTTATAAAAATTCAAAATTTATAAAAAATCTATAAAAATTCCAAAATTTTATAACAAAGTCCTAAAATTTAAAAAAAATTATTAAAATTCAAAATTTTATAAAAAATTCCAAAATTTTATAAAATTCGAAAATTTTATAAAAATTCGATAAAATTTTTATAAAATCTTATAAAACATTCCGTAAAAATATTGGGAAAAAATTTCGACAAAAATTTTCTTTTTCTTTTTGAATACTTTTGACGAAATTTTTATAAAATTTTGCCTAAAAGTTTATAAATTTTTGACGGATTTTATAAAATTGTCAAAAAATCCATAAAAATTTTATAAAATTTTGGGCAAAATTTTCTAAAAATTCCTTCAAAAGTATTAAAAAGAAAAATAAAAAAATCAAATTTTTTCTAAAATTTTGATGAATGTTTTATAAGATTTTATAAAGTTTTGTCGAATTTTATATAAAATTTTCGAATTTTTATAAAATTTTGGAATTTTTATAAAATTTTGGAATTTTAAGTATACTTTTTATAAAATTTTCGGATTTTTATAAAATTTTCGGACTTTGTTATAAAATTTTAAGAATTTTTATAGATTTTTTATAAATTTTCGAATTTTTATAAAATTTTAGACAAAATGTTTTTATATAAATAAAAATAAAAATAAAACTCATGGACTAATTCGCGATAACCTACAAACCATAGTGACCATTCATGAAACAAATACGGGTATTTTTGTCATTTCAAAGAATCCAAACACACATTTGCCATTAATCAAGGCGTAAAATTTGTTCAAGGACCAAACCAGAACGAATCAAAACCATAGGGACCAAATCCACAAAAAAAAAGTTTAGGGACCAAATCCATAATTTTCGACAAACCACAGGGACCATTTATGTAATTAACTCAAGAAAATAAAAAAGGAAAACCAATTTGGATAAACTTTGAATCGTGTCACAATTAGTATTGTTTGAAAGTAGTATTTAGGCTTCTAATGTGTAAAATTTTGTGTTCGTCTTCTTTGAGAAAAATTCAATGTAGAACTAATATTTTTTAAAATACAATTAATTAATTTTAACCATTTATTTTTATTAAAAAAAAAAAAAAAAAAAAAACAAGAAAAACAAACTGTCGTTTTTTTAAATTAAATATCTCGCAAACAAACCGTTAATCGTTACGCGAAAGAATGATACCATTACGACGAGAATTAAGTCATTTATTTATAGAGTGGCACTTCTATATAATTTCGAGAAACTATTTTATCGGCATTTTTTTGTAAGTGCTGAAATTTACGTCTAGAGAAATCACATGTGATTTGCTATTTTAAAATCACATGTGATTTGTGAAATCACACGTGATTCTTAACATACAAATCACATGTGATTTTTCTAGACGCAAATTTTAACACAAAAACAAAACTCGAAATAAAAGGGTTCGTCGAAAGTATATCGAAGTGACCGTCTACAGAAAGATAAAAAAATTCTCGTCATGACGTGTATTTTTCGTCGCTTAACTATGTACCGTTTGCAAGATATTTTATTTCAATAAAATGTGGAAAATGATTTTTTTTTTTTTTTTTTTTTTTTCGATGAAAACGAATGATCATGATTGATTCATTGGATCTATAGAAAATATTAGATCTATATTGATGTCAACTCATTCTTCTGTAGCTTCAACAAAATGAAACGGATAGCTTTTAGTTCTAAATCCGTCAGACATTATATGAACATAAATGATATGTCATATATAGGCAATTTTTGCAGAAAAAACTAAGCATTAGTTACTATCTGTTTTTGCAGGAATCATAGGAATTTTATTGGCACGAAAACTCTTCGTAAATAGCTGCCATGCATAATCCACGCAAGGCGGCACGTGACCCCTTGACATCCGCCACTCATCGTAGTCTCATATTAGCTTACGTGAGCATCAAAGGGCTTGTGTTCCAATGATATCTCTTGTTGTGTAAGAAGCTCTTCAACCAAATGGTTGTTGGTTTAAGTCATGCTTAAAACATGTGACATAATTTGTGGTTGTATATTGTGAGATAGTTAATTGTCGTTCTAAAAATAATAGCTTACGAGAGCCCTTCGCATCTCGTAACCCGTATTATAGCTAATATTGATGTCTTTCATCTCGTGTGAATATGACTCACGTGTATAGAGACACCATGGGAATAGAAAGGACAAAATTTGACTTCTATAGAAGATTTTGATTGGTTAGTTTGTTAGACAAGAAATTAAAGGATGTTTGGTACAACTGAATCGTAAGTATCGTGGAAACCCCCTTCGGCTGCTTGAATACTAACACAAAACTATTGAAAAATCTGCAATCTAGAATAACCGAAGAATCAATTCTTTGAATTATTGTGATAGCAAGACATAATATAAAAAGTTAATAATTGACCTTTTGTAATTTAGTGTTAGGTGATTAATTAAGCTTTCCAATATAAAAATGTTATCTTTTGTAGAATTTTGTATTTTATACATGTGCACAACATGGGCTTTTAAAATAAGATATGAAACAAGATGGTAAAAAAAGATGGTTTAGTTATATTTTTCATGCAAATGATTTTCCTAAAGAAAATTTTAAGCTTGTACTGAAATTAACTAACGTTTTGAGTCAAAGAACAATGAATATGAATCACTCTAATAAACGAATTTTACTATCTAAGATCGTCTTCTTTGAATGCCTTACAAAATCTTTAAACTCCACGGACTCACCTTCTCGATGCTTGCTTTCTATTTCCTTTAAAGACGAGTTCAACCGAATGTTCCATTTCCTTGAGATACTCCCGGCATTTGCCTATCATCGTCGTATTGTCTTCAACGAAGATTTTGGTATTGATTTATCCCTCTTCTAGGCGGTAACTTCTTTAAAACAAAGAGAACTAGTGCCGATGGTAGTATCTCCACCAACTGTTCAAAGGGAAATGATTAGTTACATGATCATTAGTATATGTCGCAATTTTGACTCGTTGACTTATTAATGGGTCGATTCAGGTTAGGTTTTATATTTAACGGGTCTAATGGTTCAAATTCGCAGAAAGCTTATCTCTAAGGCATAAATTATCTAATCATATGCAACACACTAGTGATGAATATACATGTAAAAGTTTTTGGATAAAAAGTATTTATGATTGACCTGACCCATTCAACCGATACCAAAATTACCCGTTTGATCCTAACTCGTTGGATTGAACAAGCCAACATCATAATTAAAGCAAGGAGGTTTACCAAGTAGTATATGAAGTTGAGAACAGGATGCTCCAACAAATCCAAATTGGCAGCTTTATTGAATGCATTAAAGCACATCTAACCATCAACAACAATAACAGAACAAAAATAAAAGTCAGTATAACTAAAAGGTTAATCAGCCCATTGTAAAAGGGACTTACCATGACGCATCTTATGAGGAAACATACAAAGGAGATACTCGTCACGTACCCAACCTACATCAAGAAAATAGATCAAAATTTCAAACATAAATATACATGGTCACTATTAAATTTGACAAATGGCTTATAAGTTTATATGCCTCTTTCAACTTCTTTCGGCGGCCTTTGGATTCCACAGGAAACCGTTGCAACATTAGAAAGAGCCTGCACGTGTGATATGTACATTTAATACGACATTATACATTGATAATTCAACTCCTGATAAATATTGTAACTGTAATACAAAGTATACCTTCCTCCATATAACAGAAAGCCTAAGGCAGCAAATAAAGACACCCCTGCAAAGAACATCTTGGAGAGTATCACCATAACACGGACAGGCTTCCACCAGATTACTAACCACAAACCTATCTGTTTACAACAAGTAATTAAACACAGTAACTACACGTCGTAATTTTTCACGCAAAAGTTCAATAGTTTATACCTGAATCGCATAAATTATTCCATTGATTGTATAAAAAGTTGGCCGGAGACAATCTGTTGAGACAGCACGCGCCTGTCAAAGATTACATGCATTAACATCAGCGCCCACCTAGAATAGAAGAGTGATGAATATATAAATAAATGTTATAAACCAAACCTGGTAGTAAATTTCAGCCCAGAATAAAACCAAAAGAGCGTAAGTAGTGAAAAATGCCAGACTTGGTACATCAATCAAGATATGTTGGACAATCTGATAAATGTAAGGAAAAAAAATACAAGATGAAAGGTTGATAAGATTAAGTAAATGAGGCTCATCTTTTATTGACAGATTTAAGAACATCCTAACCTCGGGTTTCAAGTCTTGAATATCACGGCGGAAAACAAAAATTATACATCTAACTGCGCATGGTAGCGTAATCAGTAAGGATAAGATAACATAAGGTTCAATATACACACTTTCCATTGAAATATACAGACCTGCATTAACCAAGAAATTGAGAAAATGGAAGACTTTTTGGGTGGTCCATCCATACTCGGGCACTCTTTGCTGAATCCGGATCAACTGCATCTGCAACAGTCAAAAGCTATCCATCAGTGTTAACTACTACCATTCTAGTACTTTTGGCGCGTTTTGCGCTTTTGAAAGTGGTAATACGAAATGCGATTCTCAGAATCCTATAATCAGTTGTGACAAAACTGGCTGAAAGTGATGGTGTTTCAATCATAATATAATCGATCTGTTTGAGAGTTTAACAAATTGTCATATTTAACAACTTATTAGTAACATGACTCTTAAATATCACTATATCCAAACACTACAAACTGATTAAATGCCACTGAATATGACGTAATCATATGATCATTACCAATAATCATCTTTCTAAAATGAAACCTGAAGAACATACACATACACATTTACAATACAATTTAACATCCCCAATCAAATCATAGGAACCATGCATGCATAATGAAATGAAGACGTTAAATCACCATTGCGATGATGGAAACGAGACCGTAAAGAACAGCAAGACTGAGAAAGATACGATCTTGCCATGCAGGGGTGTCGTTTAATAGATGCCACCATTTAGAAGCCTCTTTAAGGTTAAGGGTGTACACGGATGTTATCAACGAGGAATCAAACAGGCTTCCTGCAATGGCCCTATACATTGTCGTGGCCGGAGATCTGATCACCGGCAACGGTTCAAATTATGCTTGGAAGAAATTGGCTGGCGATGGTGTCCAGGATCAAGAGATGGAAGGAAATATTTTTAGTTGAAAGCACTCATAAATAAATCTTTACGAGTATGTGATTATCATTTAAAAAACATTGTCAATTATATTCCCTTAAAATGAACATACTTAATCAACTTTTTTTTAATATGTAATACATAAGTTTATTTTGCACATATAAGTACTTTTTTAAAGTCATGCCATTATTTTGCACATATAAGTAAATCACATCCAGAAATACAAAATGTAAAATGGATTAATTTTTTGAATTTTTTTTTTTTTTTTTTTAATTTAAAAAATTAAAAATATTTTAAAAATTATTTAAAAAAATAAGTTTAAAATTATTTTTTTAAATAAGTTTTTTTAAATAAATACATTTTAAAAATATTTTTTTTTAAAACAAGGTTTTTTAATATCCATATAAAGTTGTGAATCGAAGGAACACTTTACTTGTTTTTCTCTCGCGTGTTTATTGCAATTGTTTTAATTTCACTATATTTATCGTCACATGCATGCAAGGTATCCAACTAGTATATTATAATGCATGTAAAACCAAACCTCATTTCAAGCTTTAACTCTTAACCAAAAATTAAGATAAAGCTCCAATCACGGATGATATGTATCATTTTTTTAACAAACCCAAGTTCAACTCCTAACCACCAAAAAGTAAGATAAGTATCCGAATTATAAAGTGGCACGCCACTTCTCAACTAAAATTCATCTTTATTTTAAATTGAAATATCTTTTATCTACTTATTTTTTTATAATCTAATTTCACCATATTTTCTAAAATTTTATGCTTTTTAATTCAACATCAATTTTGATATATTTTTATGAGTTTTAGTTTTATATTTTTAGTGGGTTTATTTTATTTTAATTCAAATTTTTACAACTTTAACCTTTATTTCAATCAATACAATATTGTTCATCAAAATCATATACTTTCCGGGGAGAGTTTTGTGAGGTCTTTCTATACGAGAATAATGATGTCACGAAAAGCTTGCAACATCCGTAGTAAAATAAAAAGGTTTTTAATATCTTGTGTGAATTGTTGAATAATTTCACATGGTGTATTGCAATAGTTTTAGTTGAATACTATTCTCCTATACTAGACTTGCAATATCTCTTACGATCTTGAGTCAATTGTGAGGTCACTCAACCTATCATTATTTGGAATAACACTTTGCGGGTCATGCCCGAATGTATGCGCGTCTTACTTAAATGTAAAGTAACTTTTTTAAACTAAAGAAGGAACACTTATTATTTTTAAAATAAGCTTGGTGAAGGTAGCTAATCTTCACCTTTTTCATTGATAATTAAGGGAACATTACAATAGATAAAAATAACTTGAAACGCCAACCCCCCTTCTGCGGAATCCGCATGGGTGAGTTGCTTACATTTGGTGGATATAACATTTCTTAAGATTGCAAACATTCCACGTTCGGGAAACCTGGTTTCCTTCGCGGTCTCTTAGCTTATACGCGCCCTTTCCTAGTGATTCCGTGACTTCGTAGGGTCCTTCCCACTTAGATTCTAGCTTTCCTCCTTCTTCTGCATGACTTGCATCGTTGGTGCGATACACTAAGTCTCCTGGCTTAAAGCTTGTATTGCGGACTTTTGAGTTGTAGTATTTTTCCATTTTTGCTTTGATTTTTGCCTCACAGATTGCTGCATGCTCTCTTCTTTCTTCTAAAAGGTCTAAGTTTATCTCTAGAGCCTCATCGTTTTGCTCTACATTTATCTCTGATGTTCTCCATGTGGGCATTCCTATTTCAGCCGGAATAACACCTTCCGTCCCATATGTCAATGAGAACGAAGTGTCCCCGTTGCTAGATTTGATCATTGTGCGATGGGCCCATAAGACATGTGATAATTCCTCCATCCAATTCTTGCTCCTTTCTTCCAGTCGTGCTTTGATTCCTTTCCCTAAGCTCCGGTTTGCTCTTTCGACCAATCCGTTGGCTTGTGGGTGTTTAACAAAAGAAAAATGTTGTTGGATGCATAATTTTTCGCACCAATTTTTGAATGGGTTGTCTCGGAATTATTTTCCGTTATCGAATATTATTTCTCCGGGGAGTCCGAATCTGCATACTATGTTTTCTCATACAAATTTTTGATTTGGTTGCCCGTAATAGTTGCGACTGGCTTTGCTTATACCTATTTAGTAAAGTAGTTTATCGCCACTATGAGGAATTTGACTTTTCCGGGGCCTTCATGTCAATGCCCCATCTGTAGAATGGCCATGGGGAGGTAATTGGAGTCAGGTTCTCTTATGGGTTTTTTGGGACAGGTTTATGTACTTGGCAGTGTTTGCATGCCATTATCAACTTCCTTGCGTCCTTATGCATGGTAGGCCAGTAGTATCTAGTTCGCAAGGCCCTAGCTACTACGGACCTTGTACCAGCATGCATGCTGCAGGATTCTTTATGGATCTCTCTCAGCACATAATTTGCCTGGAGTGGCCCGACACAACGTAACCATGGTCCGAGGAATGATTTCTTGTAGAGGATCCCTTTGATAATGGCGAATTGTTGTGACTTTCGCTTAATTGCCCTTGCTTTCTTTGGCTCGGTCGGGAATAGTTCTTCTGTTAGGTATTCATATAACGGGGTCATCCAGGTGTGTCCCTCTTCTTCCACTATTGCTAGCATTACTATTTCTTCTATTGACTTTTGTTTGAGTTCCACGACTAGCACTTGCTTGCTCAAGTGTGCGAAGCTGGTAGACGTCATCTTGCTTAAAGCATCATCCTTTTTTGTTTTCGCTCCGAGGGACTTGTTTGATAGAGAATATTCGGAAGCCACTTATGAGTGGCTTCACGATATTGAACCATCCCTGCTTCCTTTGCTATGTATGATCCATTAACTTGATTAGCCACAAGCCTTGAATCCACATTTGCTTGAAGGTTTTTTATGCCCATTTGTTCTGCTATCCTTAGTCCAGCTATTAGAGCTTCGAATTCGGCCTCGTTGTTTGTTGCTTCGAACCGAAACCTTAGGACATAAGTAAAATCCGTTCCTTCCGGATTTGTGAGTATTAGCCCTGCTCGGAACCATGTATGCAGGATGAACCGTCCGTGAATAGGGACCATGGTTCTGGAAGTTCTTCTTCGATTTCCATTGAGTCGTCTACAGGATCGTCTTCTGGGCGTTCTACTATGAAATCTGCTAAAATTTGTCCTTTGACCGATACTCTTGGTCTACATTGTATGTCATATTCTCCCAATTCAATGCCATTTTTGCAACCTTCCTGCTACTTCTGGTTTTGAGAGTATTTGTTTAATTGGTTGGTCCGTAACGAATACAACTGTATGTTCTTGGAAATATCTCTTTAGTCGCTTGGTAGCATGTACCAAGGATAACACTAATTTCTCTATAGGCATGTAATTAACTTCCGGACCTCTCAGGGCACGACCTACGAAATAGATCGGTATTTGTTTACCCTCCCTTTCTGTTATTAGGATTGCACTCACTGCTTCTTTTGCTGCCGCAGGGTAGATGATGTGTTCTTTTTCCTTTGGTGTTGTCAGTGTTGGGAGATCCTCTATTAATTTCTTCATTTGTTTAAACGCCTTCTCTGCTTCTGTTGTCCAATGAAAATGGCTCTTTTTTGTACACTTTTTGAGTGTCTTAAAGAAATTGTGGAAAACTAGAAGGGGGTTGAATAGTTTTACCGTTTAAAATCTTAATTGTTTTGAAAACTTATTGTAAGATCAATCGATATAGATAAAAGATGTGTTAGTGAAGAATAAATAATATGCAAACAATATATAATACGTAAGTAAGGAAATAAACAATCAAACCATGACAAAGTTGTTTATAGTGGTTCGGTCTACAAGGACTCTTTTTCCTTGCCCTACTCCACTCCCCGAGTCTCCAACTCGAGAGTTATCTCACTAATCAACAAGCTCTTTTAACCGGTGGAGAAAACCTTTACACATCGTGATAACGCTACACGCGTCGTTCGGGGTCAAAGGAACTTCCTTTTCTTCGAGCAAGTTTTATAACACCCAGGCGTGAACCTAATCGTTGTAGTGTAGTAATTAGGGTAAGCCACGGTATTGATATCGCTCTCTGGGGAATAGGAATGCTAGTAAGGAGTTACTACGCTAAGGTTAAGGTTGAGGAAGATTATTTTTTATCTTTTATATTTTATGAAATGGAAAGGTACTAATCTCGGGTATTGGATTGGGGGTTGGTATTTCACCGATTACTCTACTATTATCTAATTATCTAAACTAAGGTTGTGGGAGTCTATGTCTAATTAATGTGTGCTCGTATGATAGTTTAAAGATGTGTTTACTTAGTTTGTATTACTCCTTAATTATCTCCTATCGATGGTTGAGTGTCACGCCTTATTCCTAGTCAGTTGTGTTTCTAAAGTTGTAGGGTATGCGTTTCTCCCCAACTCTTTGAACTTACCAAAGGGTCTTGTCTACAAACCCACTAGGGATTATAAACTCCTACTCTAAGGCGCTTTGGATGGTTTAGCCTACAACTACTCGTGTAATTATATTCTAAGGTTCACAAAGATGAATCAAGCATTAAGTACACAACGAATGACCTATCGCATTACTAGATCATTAATCAACTAAGATAAGAAACAACCAATCAATATTCAATAATTAAGTTTCATACTTCCTAAGCAAACACACAAATAAATTAGCTTGACATGGAGAACATGCAAGCATACACACAAATAATCAAAGACATAATTGAATTAATGAAGTAAAGACTTATCTTGATGTAAGATAGGGTTTAAAACCCTAAAATATCGTACAAGACACCTTATGTTCGGTTTTAGGTTTTACCCAAAGACTCTCCACACAAAGACCGAAAAATTGGATTCTATATATAAGATTACAATTACGACGGCGTCACCTTATGTTTAGTGACGCCGCCGTGTCGCCGCCATTAGGGTTTCGCTTGGCCACGTTAACCTTGCGACGGCGTCACCTTATGTCCGTGACGCCGCCCTCTTCCTTCTTCGACGTCGTCTCGGATTGCATCTAGGCCGTCGAGTAGCGACGGCCTACTCTTTCACAACTAGACGCCGCCTCTTGAAAATACGAGTTTGGGTTCGGCCCGTCACAATAATTTTGGGACGGCGTCACAATGTAGCACCGACGCCGCCTTCTACTTTCAAAGAATCGTGAGTGTCTCGATTTTGACTTTGGCCATTTTCTTCATATATTCGCGCCTTTTTGTCCAAATAAGTGCCATTCCAAAGATTTTGCCTTCACGAGACCTAAAAAGTGAAAAGGAACGATATTAAGCAATAACGGATACAAAACGGTCCTCAAGCAAATGTGCTTTTAGCCAATTAATTTATAAGTTAGGGGTCATGAAGCATTAATTCAAAACGGTCCACAACACATATAAGCCCCAAAAAGTCATAACAAGCACGGAATACATACTAGCACCTCACATGGGGTGTTTGGATACTCACATCTCTCGGGTGTATATATGAAATATAACAAATAGGAAATGGAAGATAAACACTCATTAACCGGTCCTAGTACATAGATTACCATAAGCTTGAGAATAGATCAAACCTCCATCGCTGGCGTAAGCACCTAGGAAAGACTATCAAAGAGGTCTTTAAAGGGTTGTAATGTTAGGCTTACGGTAGGGAAATAAGGGTTTGGTGGGATAGGCTATTTAGTGGTGGCAAGTCAAAAATCTTTATGTTAATCAGATATGAAGAATGGCGTTGCTAAGCCAAGACTCGACACTCTAAACTCTAGATAATCAAATAAATAAACATAAATTTAAAGATAAATGTAGGATGGTAGCCGTATGTTTTTTTTTTTTTTTTTTTTTCACTCTATATTTTTTTTTTTTTTTCTCTTTTTCTATTTTTTTTTTCGATTTTTTTTTTTTTTTTTTTTCATACACTTTACTCTACCATCCTCTACGATAACATCAAAATACTAGGATTTATAGGCACATCCCTACACTTGAGTTTTTATTACTCTAACACTAATTTGACCCGAATTGAAAAGATCAAAACACTTGGGGTACATTATTACGCAAACAAAGGGAATTTGAATTTAACGCCCCTTCCGTCATTTCATAAACTTTAACTTTTCCCATGAATCCCAATCGTCCCAAAACTGTATACAAAGGATATGACTCGACTTAGCAACTTATGCAAGCAACTAGATAATTGAACTAAGGGTTTAGGTGATAACAAACATTTGCACTAAAAGTGAGTGTATAAGGGGTAGGCTAAGGCGATTTGGGTGTATATTTGGGGTGGGGTGTAAACAATGCTCTTCATTGATATTCGGAAAACCGAAACATCACGAGAACCGCGAAAAGGATAGGCTCGAGGGTTAACTAGGGTATCGTGTACTAAAATGAGTACAACGCAAAGGTGTGGGGAATTACTCAACCGAAGTGGAAGAAGTAATTATATTACGTATCAAACAAGGGTTATCTTAATGCCTCTTATCATTTAGTTATTCCTAACTACACAAGTGTAGCCTCACTTGCGATCTCGAATGCATCACAAAACAAGTTCTAGAATCTAATATACTACCGGTTCACACTCTAAGCATTAAAGATGAATGCTTTAATTCCTACTAATCTAAGGCGATCCTCACATTTTGGTGGAATTTAGTGGTAAAGGGTTTTGTGCTAGTCATGCAACTTCCTATCCATGAGACGCTTTTGTTAAGACTAATGGCCCACTCTTATATGTCATGAAAATTTTAAATTTGGTGCCAAAATTACCCTAACCGACATTTCCTCATGGTTTATTACACAAAATACATTGACAAAGCAAATAATCAAGGATAAGCATAGTTTCAAAGTTCCGCTTTATTTTCCTCCCTACACTTAAACCGAACATTGTCCCCAATGTTCCCGAAGTATCAAAGTTATGATAAAAGAAGGTAATCAAAACGAAAGAAACTAATACTCCCGATTAGCTCGGTAGGATCCGTAAAGTGGTGGTTAAATCTTTTCCAAGAAGAATTATTGCGTGAAAAGCTCCTTCCAATCTTATGTAACTTCTTCTTGACAAACTAAACCTCGCACACTTGAAGAAAACAAACGAAACCTTCGTAAAATCGGCGGTAATAATATATATAAGACTCGATTTAAACTAGGATATAATGTTTGTGGAATGGATGTTTACTGAATTTCTAAGAAAATTAAGACCGGAAAATTCCAAAATTTATAAGTAGCTCGAAAACGAGAAAAAGTAATCGATGTTTTACTCATTCTCGGCCAAAGTTATCCCGACAAAAACCGGTCTCATCATTTTCGAAAAATTCGGAAAATTTTACATCTTTAGAATCTGGAAAATTTTCGCAAAACATCCATTATGACTCGATACAAGCATTTGACTCGAACAAACAAACATAAATATCTTTTAGTTAATTGTTATTCTCATGTTTACGCTTTTGAAAACGTGTGTAATCCTCCCTACACTTATCCCTTATGTAAAATACCTTTATATGCAATTAAGACGAGGTTAAAACAAAATAAAGCATTTTTACAAATTTAAACATGAGGATAAACAATTAATAAAAGATATATGACACTAACAAGCAAACAATTACATGGGTTGCCTCCCACTTAAGCGCTTTTCTTTATTTAAGAGTCTTGTAGCTAGAATCATAGTCGTGCTTCTACGCATCGATATACGTAAGTTTATCCTCAACAATGTCGTAAGGATCAAACTTATCATTCAAGTTCCTAGTAGTACGCTCGTTAAATATGCCTTTTCAAACATCTCACCATCGGGATCATAGATTTGTATCCTAATGTGCCACCTTCCATTACCATCACTAGGCGGTCTATTCCAATCCCACTTGTGTTCGGATTCTCAACTATCCATTTATTCATGACAAGGTTAACTGCAAGCTTCCTAGGAACTCGGTCATCTTCCTAAATACTAAGGCGCCCTCGAACGGGTTCACTTCTATGTCCCTAGCCATTTCTTGTTCTTGGAAAGTTGTTGCACTAGCAAAGGCCTTATCTAGGTAAAAAGGTCTTTGGGGCCTATGATGTTCTTATCAATCCAAGGTCCATATCTAGAAGGCTCTCTATCCAACCCTATCTCTTGTGGGATTTCCTCATCCTTGTAGTATGTATGCTTTTTAACATCGTAAACGGATCTAGCACCCCTCCTACCACTATTTTGGACATCTTACAATCGGTGATGGCACTAGCGGTAGCTAAAATCCTCTTCCAACTAGTAATGGGCATGTCGGGTCCTTATTCATGTCTAGTACATGAAAGTCGCCAAAAGAGTCAACTCTCCTACATGTACTACCATGTCCTTTATTATTCCTACCGGACGTGCTATACTACCGTCCGCTAGACCTAAGATGGTTTCCATTGGTTCAATTTTACCTAGGTTGAGGCTTCTATGGAGGACAACGAACGAGATTGATGCATGATCCTAAATCGGATGGAGCATCGAGTGGCTTGGAAGTTCCAAGTCTACACGGAAGAGTGAATAGCCCGGATCGCCTAACTTCTTAGGTAAGTTGTTTCGCACAAAGGCGGACCCATGTTTTCCAAGCCTAAGTTCTAACTCATATTTTTCTTTCAAAGCATTATAATAAGGCGCATGAGCTAAGACTTCAAGAATTTGTTTTTCTTGATGGAGTTCCTTGTACCCTCCTCTAAACTAGGTTTGGATTCTTGGTCGACGGGTTTCTCAAGAGTAGGCTTTACCAAAGGTGTCGGCCTTGGTATCTCTTGGATGGCTTGGAACCCTTTTGATAGCATTTACCGAGTGAACCGTTGGGTGAGAGGGGCATGGATGTGCATTCTCCCATGGTGAACTAGAACATGAAGTCGATGCAATCGAATTCACTTTGGGTTCTTTATGGTATCACTTGGGAGTGCTCCAACTTCCCGCTCATCAAGGCTTTTAAGAGGGCATCAAGCTTGGTTGTCATCTCGCTTTGTTTTTGCTTAAAATCGGCTTCAAGCTTATTCAATCGAGTTTCTTGGGATGACAAAAATCTAGATGCAATTGCCTCAAGATTAGTGGGGTTTCCGGTATTAGAAGAATTGAACCTAGTAGGCGAACTAGATGAGCTTTGGGGCGAGCTTGAGTTTTGGTTCCACTTAAGGTTAGGGTGATTTCTCCATGAGGGGTTGTATGAGTTTCCTAAGTTGTTTTGTTCGGGTTTGAAAGTGTACCACTTCTCTCCCGCTCCGTCGGTACGTATGGAGGCGTAGTCCGCAAAAGCTTGTTCGGAGAGCCTTGTGCAATCACGAGTGTCATGGGGACCACTGCATAACTCACAAGGTAGAGTGATTTGATTCACTTGTCGTGAGGACTTAGGATTTTGTAGAACTCATGAGGAATTTAACTTGATCTTCAAGTTCGATCATCCCACGGTCGGGAGGAGGCAAGGAGATTGCCTTGACGGTTTTGGGCGCTCACGGGGTCATCCCAACTTTCGTTGTCATAGAGGCGAGGTCCTCTATTATTTCCCATGATTCTTCTCGCAGGTGAGATCACTAAGTTTTCCACCGCCGCTTGGTCTATGGATCGCTTAGTGGGAAGTTGACATGATCATAAAAGATTTGGACTTGGAGCCAAAGATCAATGCCGTGATGAGGACTTTATGAAGTAAGTCCTTGAATCGGGTCCATGCTTCGAGAGATTCACCTTGACGTTGTTGGAACATCAAGATGTCATTCCTAAGCTTAGTGGTTCTCCCGGTGGGAAAAATTGAGCAAGGAAGCGAGAAGTAAGATCATCCCAACTTGAGATGGAGCCATGGAAGTCGCCAAGCCAATTACTAGCTTGGTCCCGTAGAGAGAATTGGAAGAGACGCAGCGCGTGGTCTCCCGAGTAGTAGCATCAAGGTCGATGGAATCGACGATTTTGAGGAAATCCTCGATGTCGATTAGGATCTTCGAACGAAGTCCATAGAATGCACATCCATTTTGCACCAACCGGATGGTGTCGGATCGCAGGCCGTAGTTTGGGCTTGGTCGGGAAGCTCAATGGTGTTTCTATAGCCTAGGTGGCTTGGTCTCGAGTATTCACCAAGAGTACGGGCTCTTGGCGGGTCATTTGGTGGTATGTTGATGAATGGTAGTGGGTTATCACCTTCCATGATGAAAAGTGATGGGGTTACGAACAAAGGTTACGAAGAAGGGGATAGACTAAGAGAAAGCTAAAATTGAGAAAAAATTTACTTGATAGGAATCAAGCAAAGAACCTAAACGAAGTGGACTACTAACTAGCTATTCTATTCCCGCAGCCGCGCCAAAACTTGATAACGCTACACGCCGTCGGGGTCAAAGGAACTTCCTTTTCTTCGAGCAAGTTTTTATAACACCCTAGCGCGTGAACCTAATCGTTGTAGTGTAGTAATTAGGGTAAGCCACGGGTATTGATATCGTTCTCTGGGGAATAGGAATGCTAGTAAGGAGTTACTACGCTAAGGTTAAGGTTGAGGAAGATTATTTTTATCTTTTATATTTTATGAAATGGAAAGGTACGAATCTCGGGTATTGTATTTGGGGGTTGGTATTTCTACCGATTACTCTACTATTATCTAATTATCTAAACTAAGGTTGTGGGAGTCTATGTCTAATTAATGTGTGCTCGTATGATAGTTTAAAGATGTGTTTACTTAGTTTGTATTACTCCTTAATTATCTCCTATTGATGGTTGAGTGTCACGCCTTATTCCTAGTTGCGTTGTGTTTCTAAAGTTGTAGGGTATGCTTTCTCCCTAACTCTTTGAACTTACCAAAGGGTCTTGTCTACAAACCCACTAGGGATTATAAACTCCTACTCTAAGGCGCTCTTGGATGGTTTAGCCTACAACTACTCGTAATTATATTCTAAGGTTCACAAAGATGAATCAAGCATTAAGTACACAACGAATGACCTATCGCATTACTAGATCATTAATCAACTAAGATAAGAAACAACCAATCAATATTCAATAATTAAGTTTCATACTTCCTAAGCAAACACACAAATAAATTAGCCGGACATGGAGAACATGCAAGCATACACACAAATAATCAAAGACATAATTGAATTAATGAAGTAAAGACTTATCTTGATGTAAGATAGGGTTTAAAACCCTAAAATCGTGTACAAGACACCTTAGGTTCGGTTTTAGGTTTTACTCCAAAGACTCTCCACACAAAGACCGAAAAATTCGGATTCTATTTATAAGATTACAATTGCGACGGCGCACCTTATGTTTAGTGACGCCGCCGTGTCGCCGCTCATTAGGGTTTCGCTTGGCCACGTTAACCTTGCGACGGCGTCACCTTATGTCCGTGACGCCGTCTCTTCGCCTTCCGACGTCGTCTGGATTGCATCTAGGCTGGCCCGAGTAGCGACGGCCTACTCTTTCACAACTAGACGCCGCTCTTGAAAATACGAGTTTTGGGTTCGGCCCGTCACAATAATTTTGGGACGGTGTCACAATGTAGCACCCGACGCCGCCTTCTACTTTCAAAGAATCGTGAGTGTCTCGATTTTGACTTTGGCCATTTTCTTCATATATTCGCGCCTTTTGTCCAAATAAGTGCCATTCCAAGATTTTGCCTTCACGAGACCTAAAAGTGAAAAGGAACGATATTAAGCAATAACGGATACAAAAGTGATCAAATAAGGACTTAAACGACCCCTCAAAATGGTACCTTTTAAAACCTTATCACATCGCTTACACAATATTTCTGACACAAAGCTAGATGTCGAGTTCTTTTACAAGGGTACAACCACTCCCAAAACACTATGTATTTTGAGGACTAAAATACTAACCACTCACACTCAGAGGTTTAAGATGGTTTGGTACAACAATGATGTATGAACAATAATGGATCACACAACAACAAAACAAACAAGCCTTCCAACTAATTGTTGAAGCTTGATTATGCCTTGATCTTCTTTGCTACAAAAGATGATCACTAGAATGAAATGAAACTGAGTTAGATGTAATAGAATGAAAGAATGTATGTGTTTTATGCTAATGAGGGATGAGAATACAACTTGGATTGGCTTGCTATTTATAGGCCAATTGTGCAAGAAGACTGACGGATCGACGGAACCAAAAAGGGTTCCGCCTTTGTTATTTTTGTTCCCCACTGACAAGAAAGATCAAAAAAATCTTTCCAATATCACCCAAATCTCTCCAAGATTATGCAAGATATGATGAGTGAAGATCTAAACAAAATATTCCATAAGATCTTCTAAAGATTTCCAATGTGATGCAAACCCATTATGTAATAAGTAGTTTTCCATTTTAGAAATAATAAGTAAATACTTATGTAATGTTATGTTTAAGAAAGTAAACATACATGAACTAAAAATGTTGATGCACATTATAGTTTAGAAGGTTACCAATGTTAATTGATATGTAGCTAATCAAAATGTGATAAGATGAATGCTTAAGTGATGAAGACTTTATTTAAGAAAAGCTTGTTTTAATGTGTATTAATCTTGACAAGCTTTATACTTTACAAAATGAAATTTAATTTTGTCGTTAACAAAACAAGGTAAAGATCATAAAATATAAATAACATTTTAGGACGATATTAATATTAACAAATGTAACAATTTTTGGCGATTTAGCCAGAACCTATTTAAGCTTGCCAATTTTCCGCTCGCTTTTGAACGCCTTTGAGGCACACAGGTGACGGGAGGTTTACTGAAGCTTCTATTTGATCCGCAAGCTTTTATCCCTTTAGTGTTTACATGTACCGAGGAACATCCCTCTTCCATTACGAAAGTGCACTTTTGGGATTTAGCTTTATATTAATCTTCCTTAAGGTTTTGAAAGTCTCTTCCACATTTCTTATTATTTCGCCTTCTCTACGACTTTTTATTACCGGATCATCAACGTATACTTCTAGATTTCCATCGATTTGTTTATGAAAGGCCTTGTCTACGATCGTTGGTACGTTGCTCAGCTGCTTTTTTTTTATTTTATCCAAATGGCATTTTGTATAACGAATATCCATTGGCTTGTGATGAATGTTGTCTTTTCTTCGTCTTCTTCGCTATTTGAATATGGTGATAGCCTTTATATGCGTCTAGGAAGCATTTGAAAGGGTATCCACAAAGTGATTCTACCTTCCAACTTCCTCGTGCTTCGTTACCATTACCGGATTAGCTAACCATCCGTGTTAGTGCACTTGTGCAAGATCACCGCTTTTTCTACTTTTCATGGATTGCCTTATTTCTTTCGATGCCCGACTTCGCTTCTTTTGTCGACTAGAGTGCATCCCTCACGTGCGTTCAAATGATGTTCGCTATATGTCGCGAACACCGTCATGTCCGTTGGGCACCAGCGAATATGTCCAAATTCTTTCTCGAAGCGGATCACACGCTTTTTCCGGCCTTCCATTGTTAAAGTAGATCCAATAGATATTGTTTGTTCCGGATGCTCGGATGGATTGCCACTTTAATTCATTCTTCCGTAGGTTGGCTTTGAGCCGGGTTTGTGGTGTTGGTCCGGAGACCAATGTGCATTCGAGTGGGACAATCCTGCGCTGCTGCGTTAGCACTCCCATTCCACCGGAATTTTAACATGCCATGAGTCGTTGATGGTACCGCTTGTAGTTTTCGGACTCATGACCAGTAACACCCCCAAAATGACTTAGCGGAAGCATACGTATATTGGGCGCTACTAAGTTGGTATCACAACATAAGCATAGAACAATTGGTTTTCATAAATAAACTTTTATTCATTCTTAAAAACAATGTTTACATTATTGATTAGTCGGAAAATGGCCCATTATAAACAAGTGGTCCCAATACATAAATCGAGTCATCTATGACCATGTCATGCCTTTGCCTTGCGCCTCCAAAGATAAGCTATCACCTCAAACACGAAGATACATGCTAAAGGGTCACTATGTTTGGTGAGTTCATAGAGTTATTAAAAGGAACTTCAAGACACCTGCTTCAAATTTGATTTTTGTTGATCATTATGTCTTGCATAATGTCATAAAGTTTATGATTTCAATTCATAAAGGATTTCATAAAAGAGATTTCATTAGTGGATCATAAGTAGGGTATATGTACATTACAACGAATATAATGTCATATATTGAATGTATTACGCTAGCACTAAGTTCATGCAACCGAAACTCGGCAGCTCTTGTATGCACAAAGAAGTCATACAAATAAAGAGCCCATGGCGAGTGTTTATCCCAATACACTCGGTCCCGACATGCTATATGTTTCGCCTTGACCCAAGCGGGTCAACCGAATGAGGAGTCACCTCAATAGATCTATTTATAACATTCGCGCTCCAAAGCAGGAATTGACGGTTCATGAAGAGGGCAATTTGGGATCTAAGGACTTAGGCTAAGTCGCGTAATATTCTAGGTCAAACATTTTGGTATGCTCTATAAAACATCTATGTATGATGAAAACTTTAAACATGTAAAAGCATAGTATGCATGGAATGCACAAGTAAAATGATTTCAAGAAATGAGCATGTATCTTCCCCAAAACAAGTATAAAGCGGTTAAAAGTAGGGCTATGAAACTCACCTTGGCAATGTGCAATATGAAGTCTAATGGGAAAATAAATCAAGGAGTGATAGTGCATGGCTCGACACGCAACCTAGATAAGTATGGTGTGGTTTTAGTCTAAGTCTTGTATTCAATAACAACGTTGGTAAGCTTACCAAGATTTATGTTTTTGAAATGCACAAGTTCAAAAGCAAAATATTTGGATCTTTAAAATGCTTGGAGTTAAAGGCAAATATTTTAGATATTTGTTTTATAACATTTTATGTAAGTTTCATGAGTTATTTTGATTGTCGTTCAGATCGAAAATGTAGTTGCGAAAATAATTCGCACTTCTTGGCTCTTGGAAAAGATGGAGGAATAATGTATACTTAAACTTTCGTATAAGCGTTGACACGTATAGCGACTCAATTATACTCACGCCAAATAAGGAATAGATGATCGACACGGTTGAGAAAAGTACCGACGCTGCACTTGAGTCGAGAAGGAATGACAAAAGGAGTCAAGGATATAGCGACAAAGACAAACGTCGATCAAGAAAGTCAATTAGTACGCTTCGCATTTACCCTATGTTCCCATATAACTTGTATAAAACCTACATGTTTTATAAATAAAGGTAAGTTTGGATTAATAATTCAAACTTCAAGAGTTGTACGATATTCTAGTATATTGTTCATCATTTGATGAATTTAAAATAAGAGAGTTATTGAGAATAAAGTTTAAGTGTAGAAATTTTACAAAATTTCGCCATGACCCTTCATTTATAAAAGCGTTCCCAAGTCATTTCGACTTATTAAAACCCACGTTGCAAAACAATATTTCTCGACAAGTTTATAATTGATAATTCATTATTAGTTGGATAAGTGTTTATTGTATCTTTTAGATTTGTTACGAGTCTCATATATTAAATTCTTAACGAGTCTAATATATTGTATCGCCTCAAGTCCAAAATATCCAATAAATGCTCATACAACTTACAACAATTGTCCAAAATAATCCAAGTCCAATTCTTAATAGTTTTCGTTCAAATCAATTAATCGATTCAAGCTTAGGCTTTGATAAATATTTCTAAGTCCAAAATATTTAATCCGTTAAGTATTTGTTTTGTCCAATTATTCAAATCAAATTCAAATCCCATATCAATCCCGAGTAGTGGTCCAATAAGTATCCGATACGTCATCGACTAAAACAAAGATAATAAGTCGCGTTAATAAACGTTAAATGGAATGATCAACGCCAAAATTAAATATAAATAAATCCAACACTTCATTTTGGTTTCCAAAACAATATATCGATATTAACGATCACGACCATTTCGAGGTTTCCTAAACCTTGACCATGACTTGAAAGACCTTACAATTAGGACAACAAGTAATTCCAAGTCCCGACGACACTTTTAACATTTTCTAGACCGAGAATAAATACCACAAGCCATGTCCAAACACGCCTTTCAATGACAAATACGCTGGATCCAAACCCACCCAAGTCCGGTTCAACTCAAAACAATAATCACAAGGACGAATATATGTACGAAATAAAATAATCACATGGAATAAGATGGAACGGTCCGAGTCAACTCAACTCGTGAGTTGAATCGGACGAGTCAACCGACTCGAGCGAGTCACGGTGAGTCGCGAGCCAAGAATAAAGATCCACCACGCTTTAGTTAATAACATTACGCTTTTGTTTAGGTTTTGTATTAAAACGTTTTCATTAGTTAAAACCGCTTAGGGTTTTAATAAAATGATGATTATAAAAGATTAAGGCACGTGGCCTTACCAAACGGGAGGAGACGATGAGGAGGGTGGTGGGCGGCGGCAGGAGGTGGCGGCTATGGTGGTGATTCACACAAACAACCCGAAACCAAGAATGTAGCATGATCTAAACCCGATCTAAACATGCAACCCTTAAAGAGGATAACTTCACAACTCAGAATCTTAGATTCAAGATCTACGGAGCGTGAGGAGTTTGATGGCGCGCAACACATGAAAGTAACCACAAGCTCAAGATTTATCTTCCAATAGGGGCGGTATTTTTCCGGTGTAAACGGCGGCGTGGCGCCTCAAACGAACCCAAACTTGTTCGCTTGAACCCAAACGCCCGTAAACGATCCCCACGCCTTGATCTATGCTGGTATGAAAATATATGTGGTCGAATTTTGGCGGAATCGTGACACCGGATTAATTTTCGGTGGTGGTGGTGGTATCCAAATGGGAGGATAACCAAATTTTGGTTTATATACCCCGCGAGGGGCTAAACGTGGACAAAGGAAAGATCGAGGCGTTGGGTAAATTAACAAAATGCTTTGAAACTTTTAATAATCTTGTATAAATAACACATGGGCCCCATTTGACGTAGCAAACGACCGCTTAAAAATACGGGACTTAGCGCCATTGCGTCCAAATAATTTTTTGATAAAATGAGTATTCATATGTATAGTTTTCTCGAATTTAAATTAATTAATAAATCAAATTAATTCAAGAGTTTAAAGTCGCAAGCTCATTTATTTAGTAGTTTTCGCTTCACGAGATATCCTCTCGCTTTTCAAGCTCAATTAGGTTTAGGTAAGTTCGAAAGAAATACTTTGGGAATAATAAATATAATTTATTATTAATTCATCTGGGAAAATCACGGTTGGTTATTTGAATGGAAACAAAACTATAACGAGAAATGTATATACTAAATACGATAAAACGAGTTGGATTGTGTATCGTTGCATAAAATGAGACACAATGAGAGTAGAAAAGAGTGGGAAGTTAAACGTGAACTTTCTCAAGTTTTCGGTATTTTATTTACGCTTTAAAACGTGAATTGAATATTTCGATTACACGTTGAAACGGTTAACGGTAAAATATGTTTTCGAGTGTGTTTTATAAAGGAAATATAAAACATCAATATTGGTTCAAAAATGTGTTTATTAAACTAATATCATACTTTCTATTGGTCGGTTCGTGCAGTGAGCTCGTGTTTTTAATAAAGTGAGATAACTTCTAAACAATGGATTAAGCTTATGTATGCTTAAATTTTAACTTGACAATAATAAATTTCACATTTATATCGGATACTTAGTAGACGAGTATCATGTGTGGTGTCTTATTTTTAAAAGAAACGAGATGACCTCTCGTTTTTTTTTTAAATTTAAATATTGGCATTCGCCATAAAATAACCGATTTGAATTTTTGACGTGATAAATATTATTATAATAATCCGAAATTTTACGGGTTGTTATATGACCTCCCTAAGATTCCATTGTACGGTGATTAGGACCTCACTACTACGAAATTCATTCATGCGGATGTTGAGTGTTCCTCGTCACCTATCTTATCCAACAATGATATTTGTCCTATTGGCCATATGACCTCTCCACTAAATCCAAAGTGAGGTGTATCGTGGCGGCACCATTCGCCTCCGATTTTAGGCCGGATCCTCTCAAACAAAGTGTTCATATAAAATTTCGTATGCACCCTCCAATATACATGTGTATGAAGTTTCTCCGATTTTTTCCTCAATTATCATTGAGCTTTGTTCCTCCTCCATCCCTAGAGGCGAAAATGAGATTTGAGGATCGGGAGAAACTTTGTGTAATCTTTTCGAGTTACACCGTTGGGTTTGCATCGTTAGAATTGCGAGGGTTTATCCTTTCCGCACGTATCCCCTTCTTTGGCGCTTTAGGCGTATATTTTCCACCGCTCGCTTTCACTCTTTGATTACGTTTGACAACTTTCCATTTTGAGTAGCTAATCTATTTGTCTTTTTAGGTGCATACATTCGCCCGTGTTATGTCTCACCTCCTCATGGAACTCACGTAACTTGTTGACGCTCCTTTTTCAACTCAAGTAGTCATCGAGGCGGGTTTTAAACTTTGCCTTTTCCAGAGCCAAGGTTTCTTTCGTGTCTTGTAGAGGATAATAAATTTGTCTTGCTTTCTCTCCGTCCCGAGTTGGCCCTTAAATCCTCCCTTCTTGAAACTTTGTTTTTGTCCGATTTCGTGTTGTTTCCATAGCACCTGGGAGCGGTTTTTCCTTTCTTGATTTTCACCGCCACCTCTCCCGGAGAAAGGATGCGCTACCCTCATCATTTCGCTCACCGATTTAGGATTTTTTTCGGTGCGCTGATCATTTCGGTTAGTGATTCCTGCATGAAACTTGAGATTTTCATGACTTCCATAGCCCTTGTACATCCCTACTTTCTATCTTAAACTGCTTTACTAAGTCCTCAGAGATTCCCTTTCCTTTGCTTGATATGATGAAAATCTACAGGATCCTTGATGCATTTATTTTGTTGGAGGAAATTTGCTAGGAATGCTTTTTAGGTCATCATGGCTATCAACGGATTCGTGGCAAGGTCGTCAAACCAAACCCTAGCAGATCCGTAAGCGTGGAATTGAACATATGGCACCGTGTTGGCATAGCCCAATATCTACCTTTGCTTTTGTTTGGAAACTTTGAGATTGTCTTCGTGATCTTCACTTCCATCATATGTCTTGACATTATTCGCATACTGGTCTTTTTGGTAGGTCAAAGTAACGAATGCGAGGAGTGAAAGATCGGTCTCCTTACATACCCATGGCCTTGCCAAGTCATTATCCTCAATGCTTGACTTTTGTTTCTTCGATCCCGATTTCCAATGTCCGCCTCCGTTGTCTTCGCCTCGGATGGCTCACCTGCTCTCCGCGAGGATGTTATGTCGCTTCCGTGCCTTCCGAGAGCTGGGCTCCGTTCTTCGTGAGTAAGAGCTCTGCAGCGCCCTCCTCTTTGGGCACTACGGTGGGTTGGGCTTGGAATCTCCGGATTACAATCGACACACCCTTTCCTTATCTCCCAACCTATGGAACACGCCACTTTCCAATATTTTAAACGCCATTTCTATTTCCTGCTTTTTCTCCTTGGTGACCTAGATCGGTCGTTTCTTCCATCTAATCTTCGTATGCACTTTGACGCCTCTTAGATTCGAGTTTTTCCTTAAATTTTTTCTTCTATCCGCGCTCCCGATTCGAAATGTTGCGAAGCTTCCTAGAATTCAAGTCGGGCTTTCATTGCTTCTAATGCCTTGAGCTTTTCCCTGCTTCTTTTCTTGACGAACTTTCTCGGACATGATTCCAAAAATCGGTGGTAATACTTGTCACGGTATTCTCTCGAGTGTTGTTCCTATTCACTATCGCTTAAAAACAATTAAGTACTTAAAACAAATTAATAGTGAACAATGACCTAAATTAACATAAGTAAAACACATCGAATAATTTTCAACATCATATTCTTTATTAGAAATGAATCAAAAGAATATGCTACCCAAGTACTTATGAACAAGACTGGGATTGAAATGACAAAGTTTGGTGACTCCTCTCTAAGCTCAAAGCTAAGTCCGAGCACAACTCAAGAACCCACCGAGCTATCTCGTGGATTGTTGTATTTGGAGGAGTGAAAAGATGGCTTGTGTGTGTGTGTGTTTTACAATTCACAAGCTTAATCTTTCACTCCATCTCTTATGCTATTTATACATGTATGAGTTTTAACTCTTTCCTAAGTGACAACCGACATCATACGTAAGACAAAATATCGATGTATTTTGTCTCGCTTACAAAGACTATTTTAGGTAAGAGACAAGACTACTTTCCTAAGGTCGTTGATGACATTGAGCCCGATCTTTTGCCATTCGTGAAAGTTGACTTTGGTTGATAAGGACTTCGCCTTATCTCGATTCAAACTTATCCCGCCTTGTCCCGCCATTCTTCGCCTTCATATCCTTCGCCTTCTACTTCATTTGTCTTCGTAAGTAGTTGGAGAGAGTCTTAGGGATTCAAAGTGAGTTATTGTCATCACCACCGAATCCACCATCTTCTTCTTGACCCGCCTTCACCCTTTAAGTTCCGCCTCATCGAGTGGAGAGACTTCTTCTTCGCCTCATACCGAGTATCCTCGAAGATGACTCACCGAGAGACTATGCACTCAAGGACCGTTAGTGTTTAACGGACTAAACACTTGGGCTATTTTCTATTCAAATCCTAGATTAAGGGGTTTGGGTATTTATCGAACCCAACAGCCTCCCCTATTTGATATACAAATAGCCTAAGTGTTTGATCGAGTGTAAGTGAGCAAATGGCTTCTTCTTACACCGAATGTACTAATGAATACAATAAGGAACACCGAGTATTTTAACAAAACATACATCTTTTATTGATCACATTACATGGTTCCTATCACTAGTACAAAAGATAAATCAAAATGATGTCACCCGAGATGGATTCCCAAAGCTTCAAGCTTAGGTTTCTTGGTGATGAGTGTTTCTTTGTCGTGGTGCTCTCTTATCTTGGCATTCGTGTCAAGACGTAACCCGACATTTGCAGGGTTCTCAATTTGAGAGGCCACATGTATGTAGCTCAGCATTGTAGCCACACCCGCCTCGATCAATATCACTCCATCTTTGGAATGCCGGGTTTCCATAGACATCAATGTGGAATAGCCCTCTTCGTGCTTTTCAATCACCGACAGCTCACGAACTTTACACCTTCAGCAGCCCTCGTTGCATTCTAGTCCGTGCACTTTGATCTCAGCCGAACTCAACCTCTTCCTTTTGCCCCGTGATGACCGAGGTTGAGATCCTTGTGGTGCGCTTAAGGCAGTCAATTCCCGCCAGCCGGTGTATCTCTCGCCTTTCATACCTTTATCGAGCATCTTCATCGCCTCCTTAACCACCGCATTTTGCTTCTTTTCAATTATTGGACCAAGTTCATCGAGTTCAGTGATCCCAAAGTCGTTGAATTTTAGGGATCATGAACCTCGAAATGTCTTTTATCATCCCCCGAGACGCTCATTGCCGTGGTTTAGACTGGAATGATTTTGACATCGCGATCTTCTCAGCGCTCTTCGCTTGTCATTGTCCAATTATAATGGTCAATTCTTGCTTTCCGATGGTCGCAGCTTTTTTGTTCTTTTCTTCCAACTCGCTTTTTCATTTCAACCATTTTTGTCGCTCGAGCATCCTTGAACTTCTCGTCCCGCTCGACCTTTTCAAGCTTCTTAGCATCTATTCCAATGTTTTCAGCTTCCTCAAGAACTACTTGTACCAAGCTTTCTCCGCTTTTTCTTTCCTCTTCAAGAAGTTTCTTTTTCCTTTCCTCCTTAGCAAGATAGGCACTTAGTCGTTGTGGTGTGAGCAGTACACAAGTTGCCGATCTTAAAGGGAATCTTCTCGTGCTCGTGTGTTAGGCTTATTGCCTTTCCCTTTGTCCCGGCCTCGAAGAAGATGATGCAACCAAGGGTGGTGTTGTTGTTGTTATAGGTGTGATCACCGCTTGTTGTTGTTGTTGAAGTTGTTGGTGGTACTGATGAGATAGGTACAAATGGGACCGTGGTGATGATGATATTGGAGCTACAGACATCGGTGGTGTTGGCTCCCCTCGGTGAAGAGGAGTTTCTTCAAGAAGATTCTCCCTCAACTGCTGCCGAGCGCCGCGAGGGCAAGAGTTGGTGTTGGTGCCGAGGGGACCGAGTCGCTTGACCTTGAAGGCCTGATAAATTTCAAGGATCATTGCCTTGATATCTCAAGTATCTGTTTGAATACCAATGACTTTTGCTTCCAAATTAGCCCGAGATACTTCCAAAGCAGCTCATTCTGGGCCCAAGATTCCGTGCCAAGGAAGAAGATGCTCGAGCCAAAGTAGCCACCGAGTGTTCACAGAGCCCAATGTAGCTTGAAGAGACTGGATCAAGATTGAAGACCCCGAACATTTGCAGATTTGAGCATTTCGACCGCCAAATGAGGTCGAGGATTGTTTCAAGTAAGCCTCAAGAGCCTCCAAAGACTTTAGAGTTGAGCTGGGTCTTCTTTGATGATTCCCGATTTCATCTATCTTTGTGCCAACACCTCAAGGTGTCTCGAGAAATTTAGCCAAATTTTCATCCAACCGAAGATTGTCATACATCATATCCCCGTGCTCATGAACGCTTTCATCAAAAGCTTGTACCTCGGCTTTCAGATCGCATAATCGGCACCACCTCGCAGTGTTGTTCCCACAATGTTTCAAGACTCCGAGTATAGCTTCCTTGAAGCTTTGGTGATCCATCGAACAAGCCGCCTCTCGTTAGTGGAAGAACATTGTCAAATCTTTGAATTCATCAAGGAGGAAGAGGAGTCATTTATTGTCGCCGAATGGTGATTCAAGATGCTCTCGTGGATCAGCCGAGGTTCTTGTTCGATTGAACCTCGTCGCCCACTTCTTCCCCGCCGATAAAATAACATCTTCACTTTCAAAGAGTTCATCATCGAGAAAAGTATCCCAAGAACATCGCAACAACAACAAGGGGTTGGTGATGGGTTCCATATCGCGGTGGTATATTTCCTCCGAGTCTTTGTCCCCGTTGACCCCTCGACAATCGTGGGAGTTTCCTGCCTTCTCCGAGTCGATTGGTTTTGGGTTCCATATCGCGGTTGTTCCTTTCCTCCGAGTCTTTGTCCCCTTAGACCCCGAGACACCGATGGGTTTTTCCCAAAGCCTTTAGCGTAGTCGCGAAAGTGATATCCCTATCGCGGGTTGTTTGGTTCCTCCGAGTCTTTGGGATCATTCAGGTGCCCTCGCACAAAGGCTTTGATTTGCTAATGTCATCACCGGGCGAAGTGGAAGGCGCCCCTACCGCCGGGTTGTTTGTTTCCTCCGATCTTGGGAGTAGTAGTTGGGACCAAGGGCACCGATTGTGATTTATCGTCTGTCCTTCGTTGTCACCGGGTAGATGATGATTGGCCTCCAAAGGGTGTCAAATCGCCTTAGGTCTTTTTGCCTTTTGGCTGGTTCAAGCCTCGTGGCCCCGAGACTGGGTTTGGTCTTAGTCCCACCCGAGACTTCCCTTTCTTTATAGGAGCAGGTTAGAGACATCGATTCCTCCGTTGTTTACAAGAACCATATGGGCCGTCAATTCAATATTAGTGACACAAGGGATGGGTCCTTTTGAAAATTTGATTGGCTCAGATGCCAAGTAAAGCACCAAATTTTTCTTCCCGAGGATAATTTGAACCCAAGAACGCTTGTAGCACAAGAGACAAACCTAGGATACGAAACGATTTCGTCCTAGTTTTGCTCAGAGCTTGGTTACGAGATCACCGTAAATGATCTCCCTATGTCGACAAAGGACCCCATTCATCAAGCAAGATGCCATCATCAACCGAATAGAGTTAACTTGTTCAATGGATGAGTGGTTCCCGCCGAGGACCCGAATCACAAAAGTGAATAGGATCCTCCAAGCCACGGAAATGAACTTTTGGTGACTGGGTCTTGTCCAAAATGTTGGATCTAAAACAATTTGTTTTAACCCATCCTTCATCGTGGAGGGTTCGTGATGGGCGACATAAACTCCTTGTTATAGTCTAACCCCGTTGAAGTGCAAAAGTTTTATAATCCAGGTGAATTGTTGTCCCCGTTAAGACCGAACTCGATGAGATATTCCCGAGTGGTCTAAGGTTGTTCTCATCATTAGAGGGTGTCGGGTCAAAGGCCTTAGTTGTTGCCCAAAACTCCCCGAGGAGGTTTTGGTACAAGATTGAGGACACCGAACAAAGGCCGCTTTCAATGGGCGCTATACAAAATTTCATAATGTCCTTATAGGTCGGACATTTTGAGGATATTCAAAATTGCCTATGACATTATTTGTTTTAAATTCAACATTGCTAAGATCACCTACCCATCGTGAAGCAAACTCAAGAGATTGTGTTCTTGCCATTTCCATTAAAAGGTTTTAGGGTTTTGAAAAAATTTTGACAAGAACAATCAAAGGTTTTGAATCTCTTGTTGTGATGAAAACTTTGTAAAGGTTTACAAAGAAGATTTTTCGAAAAGGATTTGAAGAACACAAAGATTTCGGGTTTGAAAAGAGATTTTGACAGTAGTTTTGTTAGCGTAAATCTTTTGTGTGTTATAAGGATTTTGTGAGGGTATTTATAGAGTGTTTAGAGGGTAGTTTGTGCATACTTGTGGATTTGTAAAGTCGGTTTTGAAAACGTTTTGAATTTCCACATTTAATGCCACCCTCCACTACCCGCAAAGAAAATCCTGCTTTTCAAGGAAACAGCAGTAAAGGTACAAGAAAAGTGCACTTTTTAAAGAATAAAATATCCACAGGATATTTTATGTGAGGAGGCATTTAATGCCAAGTGGGATGAGGTAAGTTTTTTGGGACCCTTGATATGACAAGAAGATACAAAGACATATATTCCTATATTTAATTGGTGTGTTTACCAACCTAGGACATTTAAGTAACTAATACTTGGATGCATTTAGTTACTCATTCAATGCTCAATATCAAGAGTCAGGTCCCCGAATGAGTCTTACTCATTCAAAGGAGAGGTTTATTTGAGGGTTTGTTCAGTGAGGATGAACCATTTTAGGAGAACTTATCGAGATTGGGATTTTTTCGCCCGACTTTCAATGTCAAGCATTCCCAATTCAAATTTTCGCCTCCAAGGTAGGTTCATCCAAGGGTTTGGTGAAGATATCACAAGTTGATATTCGTAGGGATGAAATGAAGTTCTATGTCTCCTTTCATTATGTGGTCCCCGATGAAGTGATATCCGATATCAATGTGTTTGGTTCTTTGATGAAGGATGTGGTTGTTGGAGATTGCAATGGCACCGGTGTTGTCACGTAAGATGGGTACCATTTTGTAATGGATGTCATAGTCACCGAGTTGACTTTTCATCCATAAAACATTGGCACAACATCCTCAAGAACCACATACTCGCCTTCAAATCAAGACATAGCCACCGATTGTTGCTTTTAGCACTCCAACAAACCGCTTTTCCTCCAAGAAATTGACAGACCCCGAGGTACTTTTTCTCGTCCATGTTGCACCCAAGATAATCGTAATCGAGTAACCTTTGAGATCAAACCCCGAGCACTTTGGATAATAGAGTCCAAGGCTTGGGGTTCCCTTCGTGTACCGAGTATTCTTTTGGTCGCAGCTGAGGTGGGATTCTTTGGGATTGACCGATATCTTGCTATTAGACAGATCGAGAATTGTATGTCCGGTCCGGAAGCGCTAGATACATCGCTGAGCCAACAATCCTCCGAAATGGGTTTGATTGACCGACTTGCCAGCTGAGATCAGTCCAAGGTTGTTAGAGGGACCATTGGTGTCTTCACCGAGGCACAATCGATATCTCATATTTCTTCAAGAGATTTCTTGTGTATTTCTCTTGACCGATGGAGATTCCTTTATCGCTTGTTCGATTTGTAGTCCAAGGAAGTATGTGAGTTCACCCATCATGCTCATTTCAAACTTCTTTGTCATTAGTTTTTCAAACTGCTTGCAAAGAGTGTAGTTTGTTGAGCCAAAGATGATGTCATCAACATATACTGACCAAGATCACATCTTGTTTTGTCCTATAGATAAACAATGTGTTGTCTATCTTTCCTCCGACAAACTTGTTTTGAATCGAAGGCCGAGAGAGTTTCATACCATGCCCCGGGAGCTTGTTTCACCATAAAGGGCTTTATCAAGCTTGCGACATAGTCGTGAATTCACTACTCTCAAAGCCCGGAGGTTGTTGAACATACACATCTTCCTTGAGTTCACCATTTAGGAATGCACTTTTACATCCATTTGGTAAACTTTGAAGTTCATGTAGGTAGCATATGCAAGGAAGATCCCGATGGCTTCCATTCTTGCAACAGAGCAAATGTCTCATCATAGTCAATGCCTTCTTGTTGATCAGAACCTTTGGCTACAAGTCCGCTTTGTTTTTAATGATGTGCTGCTTTCATCGCTTTTGTTTCGAAAACCCACTTCATTCCTATGACAATGACATCCCGAGGACATTTGATCAAGGTCATGACCTTGTTTTTATCAAACTGCTGAAGTTCTTCTTGCATGGCCCGAACCCAACTTGGGTGTTTTAGAGCCTCAATGACACTTTTGGGTTCTATATCCGATAGGTAATCAAGATATAGACATTCATTGGTCAAGTCGCAGTTAACTTAGCGCCCATGCTTCTAGTGAGCATGCCTCGCTGGTTCACCAATGATGTTTACAAGCTCAATGTCCCGAGATTTTGTCCACTTACTTTGTGGTCTAGGATCCGAGCTTGAAGAGGTCACCGGAGACTCGTGAGTGAGTTCGTGCATGAGCCACAAAATCATTAAGAACATCCGCTGAGATGTCTTGTTCAGTTGGGTTTCATGAATCACGTGTTCCCGATCATTTGGATCGTGTTACCTATCCCAAATAGGACCGATTGATTATCAATGAATTCACCGATAGTTGGTTGTGACAGTTGTGAGGCAAGACATAATATGAGATGTCAAGATCGCCTTGGTATGAGGAATTGATTTCATGTTATACTCATCGAGGATATCTTGATGAGTTATCAATTCCTATTTCCTCCATCGAGGTGTTGGTGAACCCGATGCTTTCTACACTTTCATCAAAGGTGACATGAAAGGTTTCCTCAACTTGTTGTCTCCTTGTGTTAAATACCTCAAGGCTTTGGAGATCGTGAGTAACCTAGAAAGTATCCATCATCGCCTTTAGCATCAAACTTGCCTAGATGATCCTTGTGGTTATGAATAAACACAGACATCCAAACACATGAAAGTAGTCGATGTCGTGAAGTCTACCTTTGATATCTCATATGGGGTTTTGTTATGTCTTTTGACAATGATTGACCTGTTTTGAGTGTAACAGTCGTTTTGACGCGCTCATCCGTAAATGCTTTGAGAGAGTCGAGCCATTTAACATGGTTCTTGCAACCTCAATGAGAGTTCTGCTTTTCCTTTCACCACCCCATTTTGTTCAGGGGTGTAAGGAGATGAAAATTTTGGGAGATTCCTTTCATCACGTAAACTCTCAAGCTCATCATTTCGAACTCAAGCACCATTGTCGGCCTCGATTTGTTTTACAAGAATGTCATTCGGTTTTCAATGTTCCCGATGAATGACATTATAGTATCACCGCTCGACTTTTTGGAAAGAAAGTATACCCAAGTGTATCTTGAGAACTCATCAACAATGACAAGAGTATACTTCTCATGCCGGATTGATCTAGGACCGATCGTCCAAAGAGATCCATATGCAGAGGTGAAGGCGCTTTTGATTGAGAAATTTTGTTTTGTTTTGAAAGATGCTCTTTGGTGTTTGCCTTTTCACAGTCGAGCATGGTTTATCTTTTGCAAAACCAAAGATGGTAAGCCAAGGACCTTGTTTTGTTTTGCCAAGTTGTTGATGTTTTTGAAGTTTAAGAGAGAGTCTCTTGTGCCACAACCATTGATAGTTTCAAAGGGCTTTGGCAAAGAGACAAGTTCCATCTTGAGAGAGAGTTGACATGTCTAAGACATAAACATCATCTCTTCTAGGAGCTATCAAAACAACTTCTTTGTTGGCATTGAAAATGGTACCTTGTTTGTCATTGAATTGCACAATGTACTTAGCATCACATAGTTGATCGACATCGATGAGATTGTATTTGAGACCATTGACATAAGCTATTCTAGAGAAAACTATTCCATTGCGCCATCGAACCATAACCTTCAGCTGGGACATGATGAGTTATCACCAAATACTACCTTGGGTCCCGGTTCCTTTACATACTTGTGCAGATACTCCTTCACACCAACATGCTTCTTGAGCATCCACTATCTAGATGCCAAATAGGCTCCTCGGCGTGTCTCTCGCACAAGTAGTAAACCGAATTAGTTTCTTCTTAGTGACCCACTTACTAGTGGGCTTGGGTCTCAAGGTCTCTTTGAATTTGGCAATCGACTCATGGTCGCTGGTTGAGTGCATTGTGCTACCACAGTGTTTTGCATTTAGAGACCGAGGATGACTCGCTGATTTTGGGTTGCTTGAACTTCTCCTTGCATGGATGACATCGTCATGCCGGGATGTCTTATGAGTCGGATTTCGCAAATATCACAAAGATGTGTTCATAAGACAATCATCGTGGTGATGATCATTAAACCACAGTGTGGGCAAGGAGGAAAGGGTTTTGCTCTAAATTTTGAGCAGACTTGGAGGTTGAAGCATACCGATGACCAACTTTGGTATAGTTTGCTTTATCGAGAGAACTTACATATTGCAAGTGATCGAAGTTCTGTGATCATCCTTTTGCGATCATACAAAAAGGATTCTATAGCAGCTTGTCGCTGGTATGACCGGTATAGTGGCACAGATCACACTTCGCTTGGATTTGGTGGTGGCTTTTGACTTTGAGGAACTAGAGGAAGTCGACTTTGTTTCCTTGATTGATTCAGGGACTTTTCGATGGATTCCATCTTGTCGCTAGCTTCCTCACAAGTTCACCGGCTGTTGAATTTGGTCGCCTTCAGGGGACAGAGGATGTGGAAGTTTCAGGGGGTAGACTCTTGTTGAGTTGGTTTTGATGGTCTTTTAGGATGGTTCTACCAAGTCCGCACCTTTCTTTTGGTGAGTGTGGATTGTATTGTAATGGAGTAAGCTCGAGCTTGGAGCAACACCAAGAGGTTCCAGGGTGGAAGTGGTGCTTGAGATTCGCTTGCACTCAGATGTGTTCAAGACCATCGGGCACATCGTGAGTCCAAGCATGCTCTTTAGAGCTTGACTTTCGTGCTCTAGAATTCTTCCGTAATCAAAATTTGGAAGCTTACTCGTGATTAACCCGCTCAATCCAATCACCGGGCTTGGGACTAGTCAACATACCGGTAATCATGCCACCGACACAAATGGCTTAGGACCCGGTCTTTGTTGAGAGAGTCGAAGATGATCTTCACCTAAGACTCTCTTCTTGCTATCGGGGGCTCCCACAACATCAAAGACCCCGATTCTTAGCAATTCAACTATCAAGGATATCTTGAACCTTTTGAGTTCATCTTGAAGAGCCCGATTTCTTTTAACTAGTTCAAGGTTTTGAATTTGCAAAGTGACACCTCAAGCTTAGCTTGTTTTAAAAGAAGCGCTCATCCCTACACTTGTTTAATTCAAAACTTAGCTTGTTGTATTTTGAAAAAGATTCGCCTTTGCTCTTCAACGAACTTAAGGTCAACATTAAGATAATTCATATAAGATCGCCAATCGTAGTCATCATCCATAGAAAGTAAAATATTTACCTTCTTCATTGTGATATTGACCCATTCTCCATTTCGCATGATTCTTTCCAACAGCCTAGCTTGTCCTCTTCTCGAGAGGGCCATCAAGCAATCGACATGCACCATTTCATCATCGATGACACCGGCTCTTCATCCCAAATGAAGGTTTCAAAGAACAAGGCCTTTGTTTTTACCCCGCATGCATTGAACACTTTTGTTGTTTCGAGGACTGCCTCAAGCAATGCAAGCTTAGCTTTGACTTTCCTATACTTAGCTTCAAAATCAATGGTTTTGTTTTGATCGATTTGTTTTGAAAGTTTTGATGAGACCGATAGATTTTGGTTGAAATTTGCTAAAGCCTCGAGGACCGATTTGACCTCGATGGTTTATAAGAGGGTTCGTAAATTGTTTTGAAAAATGCCTTTTGCAAATGACCTCTTTTATGACACTTAAAGCATTCAAGGTCCTCATTTGCTTTAGCATTTGAAAACCTTTGTTTCTTTTTATAAACCTTCGAGAGTTAGCAAGGAGTGCCCTTTCCCGAAATTCAACGCTCGTGTCATTTAGGTACTCCTCACTTGATCTCTCATCGCTCATCATCCGAGTTTTCTTGGAAATCTTGAACCACATTGTTAGAAAAGAAAGCGCTTGATATAGGTGTTGAAGTGGTGGTCGTGGACTTCTTGACTTCCCGAGACTTCTTTAAGTCGTATCGTCTGTTAATGAGGTTTTCCTCATAGACAAATTTCCCATAAATTTCGTGAAGTTCAAGATTTTGGATATGATTAGCATTCCTAAGTCCCCGAGAGAAATTCAACCACTTCTCGTGGAGACTATTGACAAAACCAACATTGATTTCATGTTTGGACAACTTAACACCATCATTAGACAGCTCATTTAAAAGAGTTTTGTACCGGTGTAAGTTTGAGATGAGTTTCGAGTCCTTAGCCTCAAGGTGTTATACTCAAGTTTCGTGTCCATTATCCTGCTTTCCTTGGTATCGATGGACCTTCATGGCTATGAACTAGGTCATCCTGTGTTTGTTTAGTCGTACTACAACTTTATAATCGACTCCATAATATCATCGTGAAGACATGATATGATGATACTTTTGAGTCTTTGGTCCCGTTGACCACTCTTCTCTCATCCTCGAGTCCATCGAGCTTCGTGTTTAGGCAAACCTTCAATAGCTTTTGGGATAAATGGACCTTCATTTATACACTTGATATAATAAGGTTCCATCCCAATCAAATAGCAAAGCATACGCTTTTTCCATTTGTTGAATTTACCAACTTCAAGTCTAGGGCAACAAATTAATAAGCTCCACCCTTTTATCGACTAGTTGGGGTACATCAATTTCACCATAAGGATCCCGATTTAAAACGCTTTAGAGCGGCTTAAAAATTTTATAAAAGGTTTTATAATCACCTTGCTCGATACCACTTGTTGTTCCCTATTCACTATCGCTTAAAAACAATTAAGTACTTAAAACAAATTAATAGTGAACAATGACCTAAATTAACATAAGTAAAACACACCGAATAATTTTCAACATCATATTCTTTATTAGAAATGAATCAAAAGAATATGCTACCCAAGTACTTGCGAACAAGATTGGGATTGAAATGACAAAGTTTGGTGACTCTCTCTAAGCTCAAAGCTAAGTCCGAGCACAACTCTTAGAACCCACCGAGCTATCTCGTGGATTGTTGATTTGGAGGAGTGAAAAGATGGCTCATGTGTGTGTGTTTTTACAATTCACAAGCTTAATCTTTCACTCCATCTCTTATGCTATTTATACATGTATGAGTTTTAACTCTTTCCTAAGTGACAAACCGACATCATACGTAAGACAAAATATCGATGTATTTTGTCTCTGCTACAAAGACTATTTTAGGTAAGAGACAAGACTACTTTCCTAAGGTCGTTGATGACACCGAGCCCGATCTTTTGCCATTCGTGAAAGTTGACTTTGGTTGATAAGGACTTCGCCTTATCTCGATTCAAACTTATCCCGCCTTGTCCCGCTCATTCTTCGCCTTCATATCCTTCGCCTTCTACTTCAGTTTGTCTTCAGTGTAAGTAGTTGGAGAGTCTTAGGGATTCAAAGAGTTATTGTCATCACCACCGAATCCATCATCTTCTTCTTGACTCCGCCTTCACCCTTTAAGTTCCGCCTCATCGAGTGGAGAGACTTCTTCTTCGCCTCATACCGAGTATCCTCGAAGATGACTCACCGAGAGACTATGCACTCAAGGACCGTTAGTGTTTAACGGACTAAACACTTGGGCTATTTTCTATTCAAATCCTAGATTAAGGGTTTGGGTATTTATCGAACCCATCGAGCCCAATAGGCATGTTGTACGTGCTATACGTCATCACCGCCAAATAACCCAATTGGTTGTTTGAATAACTACATCAAGGCAAATTTTTAACATTTTACTAAGATTAGTCGAGTCCCCCCATGATATCAGGTCAAGCAAGAGGTTAAGATAATCCGTAAATCCCCACCAAGATGAAATCTTCTTCCAAAGAGACTTAGCCAAAGAACACTCAACAAAGAGATGTTGATTAGTTTCAAGTCCTTCATCACACATCGGGCATCTCTTGGAATGAATGTCGATTCATCGATTATCTAGGTTACAATGAGTCAGGAGACGGTCTTGAATCAAACGCCATATGTGAATATTTATTTTGATGGGAAGAACCTTATTCCACCTTCTTTGATCCCCAATTGACCCAAGAAGGCAGCAGTCAATCTTTTTTCTCAAAGCTAATACAGTGAATGTTTTTGAAGGGTCTAAGTTACATTCCCAAGTATCTATTGAGGCAATAACATCGACATCTTGGATTAAGGACAACAAGTTAACAAATTGACATTCTTCTAGACCCCCTCTAATGGGCCTTCACCATTCCCACGTTCTACTTTTAGACCCATTGTTATTATTGCATCGATCCTTTACCGTACATTCCTTTGAGGTCTCTAGAGAAAATTCTGGGAAAGAGAGAGTTAAGCTTTGAATCTCCAATCAATAAATCATTCCAAAAAGACACAGTGGACCCGTCTCCAATTACCCGCGTGAATACCGAGTGCATATTTACATTTATAGTCGTTAGAGGCGAGTTTATCTTGGTAATAGACACCCATGGGCCGTAAAGAAATCTGTGATTTGGAAGAGAGTCAATAGAGATCCCACCATTGATGCCATGAATGGAAATAATGATTTGTTTCCATAATGCATTTTTTTTTTCATTAAGGAAGCGCCACCACCATTTAGATAGCGTAGCCAGGTTTGCGGCTTGAAGGCTACCTATACCAAGACCCCAACAATTAGATGAGGAACACACTTTCCTCCATGAAACCCAAGCCATCTTGTTGCTATCAAGAGAGCCTCCCCGAAATAATTTTCGTCTCAACTTTTCCAAGTAATTAATGACACACTTCGATGCTTTGAAAAGTGAGAAGTAGTAAGTACCTAAGCACCAAGAACCGACTTTATGAGAGTCAGTCTACCGCCATAGGATATAGTGCGAGCTTTACAAGAGGTGAGACTTTTATGGAATTTTTCAATGATGGGTTTCCAAGTACAAGCTTTATTCATGTTGGCACCGATTGGTAAGCCAAGGAATGAACAAGGAAGTGTGGAGGGTTGGCAACATAGGATGGAGGCCATATGATGTGCCTCACTGGTGGTAACACCAATACCAAAGAATTTACTCTTTGAGAAGTTGACTTTCAGCCCGGAAGCCAAATGAAAACACCTTAGAATGCGGCAAAGGTTATTAGCATTTTCAAGTGACCATTTACCCATGATGAGTGCATCATCCACATATTGAAGGTAAGTGATATCAACTTTATTGGAACCTACTTTGATTCCTTCAAAGATGTTTTTGGACTTGGCCTCTTGAAGAGTGACATGAAGAGCTTCCATTGCTATAATGAAAAGGAAAGGAGACAATGGATCACCTTGGCGCAATCCTCTTTCAATCTTGAATTCTTTTGTTGGGGACCCGTTCACAAGAACCGAACCATATGCCGAACTGAGGCACTTGTATCCAAGTTCTCCATTTGTGACTAAACCCCATTTGCGTCATTATTTGATCTAGAAAATTCCAATCAATGGAGTCAAAAGCTTTCTCAAAGTCAACTTTCAAAAGAAAGGATCGGTCTTTATGTTTATTAGCCCAAGAGATGATTTCATTAACCGTGAGAGGCCCATCCATGATTTGTCTACCTCTTATATAGGCAATTTGAACCTCACTTACAACCGAGTGAACTACTTGTTGAAGTCGGTTTGAAAGTATTTTTGCAATGACCTTGTATTGACACCCTGTTAGAGTAATGGGTCGATAATCTTTAATGTGAAGTGGGTCTTGATTCTTGGGAGCTAAAGCAATAAAAGAGGAATTGCAACATCGAGGAATGTACCCATCTACTTCAAATCTATTAGCCATTTCAATGAAGTCTTTTCCAATGGTGTCCCAATATTGCTTTATGAACTTGAAAGTGAACCCATCGGGACCCGGGACTTCTACAGTCCCATACTGCGCTTTTTATTTCAGGCGGGGTAAAAGGAGCATCAAGAATAGATACTTTATCCTCGAAAGTTTTTGAAGAGGTTACTTGTGAAATGAGGTCGGCAAAAAGATGTACCTTGAAATTTAACTTTACGGAAGTTGAAGATGCTATCTGTTACTTGTGAGGGATTCATGACCCGTACTCCATCAATGTAGATTCCATTGATTCTAAAACGAGCAAATTTATTGTTAATAATCCCATGAAAGTACTTTGAGTTTTCATCCCCTTCTATTGCCCATTTTATTTTCGCTTTTTGCATGAGGTCCAATCTTTTGATCTGCTCCGCATCATCTAGATGTTTGATTAGAGAAAGACGTTCCTCAATCTCTAGTGATGACAACCCACTGTTCTCAGCTTTTACATTCCAGAATGTCCACTTTAGTTTTGAGGTTACGAATTAAGGTTTCATTTTTTGAACAAACATTGTTTCTCCAATCTTTGATATGGTGTTTTAAAGTTTGAAGTTTCTTTTTGACAATGTTGGCAGGGTGTTGTAAGGTGATGGTTTGGTCATGGTATGATGACCATGATTGAGAAACATGTGGGGGAAGTCGCCATGAGTTGAAGAGTTTAAATGGAATGGGACCATAGTCTTCAGAATGAGATTTTAGCACCAGTGGACAATGATCCGAGAGATCAAGTGGTAAAGCAATGAGTTGTGCATTTGGCCATTTGGAGGTGAAGTGATGAGACATGAGAATATGGTCAATTTTGCTCAACTTTGTTCCGTGTTTGTCCATTCTCGTGATTTTGCGTCCACTCATTGGGAGGTCAACAAGGTCAGCCTTGGAAATAAACTCATTGAAGAGTTTGGCACCTTTTTTACAGAAAAGGGAACCTAACCTCTCGCATTCACTACGAACTTCATTAAAATCCCCATAAACAATAACCATATCATGAAAATTATGAATAAGATGTAATAGTCTATTCCACAGGAAGCACTTTTTATTAAGATCTTCAGGTGCATAGACAACGATCATTAGACATTCCATACCAATATTTAGCCATTCACCAAAAATAGCTAGGAACCCTTCCTCGTTATGAATGACTCTACTTTCTTTAAACATAGAGTTGTCCCAAATAGCAATTATACCTCCTGAATTTCCTTGAGAACTTTTTGTAGCAAATCCACAGTTTGTATTTCCCCAAAGAGATTGAATGAAAGAGCAATCATCTTTATTTGTTTTGGTTTCTTGAATACCAATGAAGTGTAAGTGATTTTGGTGACAAATTTTCCTTACCCATTTTCTTTTCGGAGAGGAGCCAACTCCTTTTATATTAATAGATGCAACATTCATGATTAACCATATCAGAATCACCTAGGATGGCACTAACTTCATGTTCTCTTCCTACCAAATCATAACCAATGAGTGTCCCAACCTCAATTGTTTTCATTACCTCATTATCAGATTCTCCATCCCAATGTAAAGTATGTTAGGTATTAACTAATATTCTTTTGTTGCACCTTTCAATGTTTGAGTTGTTGTCAGAAACTGAATAATCAGTGGAGGCGTCTGATTTTGATTTTTGCCTTTGTGGTTGTTTTTGTTTTACATCTTTAGTGGGTTTTTTGTTGAACTTCTTGACACCATTTAATGGGGTAATAAGTTTGAGGGGTTCTTCATCAAACCTAGCTAAAAAGGCTGTGAAGGATACAGAGGGTTGTTCAAAAAAATCTACTGCTTATGTTTAAAAACCAGAAACAGGCACAACTTATTAAAGTCCATCACTATTCTTCTCGGCCTATCCATGTAAACAATAAACACACCGTTTTCTTGTGCTCTCAGTTTCACATGTGTCACTTTAAACAATCAACTACATAGGATATATATTTATCTAGGGGAAATCATCCCTGCTGTTGGCTGCAGAGATGATACATGCTGAAGGGTATAAGTGTAACAAATATAAGTTGTAAAAAAATTTTGCTTTGCTGCACACATATGTTGCATGCTGTTGGCTGCAGGGATGCTTTCCCCATTTATCTATGCCAATTTACCAAGAAACCTTCCCCCATTCGTTATAACCAATGTTACATCCAATGTTACCTTCAGCTGCCGGATACTACAATTATAATGTAAAAGGAGGAGGGGCATGAACCTCAAAAAGACGTATATTTTAGTGGTTGAGTCCATACATGCTAAGTATTAGAAAAAATCAAGTATTCCACGTTGCACAAGCGGATTGTTGCTATTTCATTGTACTAATAACAAAAGTAGTGGCCTGGTGAGACTCGAAGGAAAATAAAAGAAAAGAAAGAACCTACAAAAACTTACAATTTCTTAGCTGCGAGTTGAAAGGAAATCAAGAACTTACAATTTCTTAAGAATACGGCTGATATGTTGTACCAAAATTCATGAAAGTAGACGCTTAAGTTCATGAAAACCCGATTTTCCGGTACCGGTACCGGTATCCGAATCCCGTTCGGTACGGTACCGGTACCACTAAAATCGGTACGGGATCGGTACGGTACCGTGCTCATCCCTAGTTATGAGGGTTCTAAAATCTGTTAGCTTATCAGTGACAATGTCAAACTCCTCAAGAAGAGTAGAATAAAACGGATTAACCTTAGCTCTCTTTGATGCAGGTAGCTTTTCCAGTAATTCTTCTATTTCCTCCAACTTCGAACAGACGAGAGACACCTTCGCTTTCCTTCGCTCAACTTCCACCTTCACAAAGTTACGCCGGCTTATTAAGCTTCGCCCAATATGAGCCCTGCTGGTCCCGGTATCAGCTTTTTCTTGCTCCAGAAGAACCAGCAACTTGGCCATGAGGTCTTGTGCTGATGTGACATTCTTCACTGCTATAGTATCCTGCATGGTATCATAGAGTTTATCAGAATCGTACTCTCTCCATTCGTCATCGTAAATCCCAAATATAAAACGCCTAATGCATATTTCGCTCTGGTGGCTCGCTATAGGATTTAGCAGTACTACCAACAAGTTTAACAATCGTGGTGCATAGGCTCCACCAGACGGATGCATCAAACCAAAAAGCTAAATCTATAACTAATAAGAATCTTTAGGTAATCAGAATGCAGCAGCACAAATAGGTTGAACAACTTCTAAAACAACGGTAAAAAGATACAGTCTCTCAGATGTCCCAATTCAAAACCGTCCACAAATCTATCCGCAATAGATATGAATCAAGAAGACAACATCAGAGATCAAGATTGAACTCTCACTTGCAAAAAGCTAGACAGCTCACGGTCAGTTAGGTCAAATGCTCCATGCTCATATTCTAGTAAACCAAATTTTGCAGACATTTAAATTTAAAACATAAAATTAACTTTACAATTAATATTTGTCACTAAGTTTTATAAATCTGTTACAGAAGTTGATCTGCTCTTCACGTTCCTTCTTCTCTAGTGTTTCGCATATCACGATATCAAACACGACATACTAGAAACTGACCTCAAGAGCTAAATAGTTTAGAACTAGTAAATTATCAAGAGTGAAAATCTAAAGACAACGATCAACAATATCAAGCAACAAGTATCATGCATGATGAATAAGAATATACTTGGTGATGTAAATACCTGATGTGAAACAATTGTAAGGGTGGCACTTGGAGAACTGTGAAGCAAATAATTTTTAGTTCAGTAGACATATCCATGTTGGACTTATATACCATTTCTCTATATATTATTAAACTCTTTAAGTTGGCAAACGGAGAAGGTCGATGTGCGAATAGTCCAACGTATGAAGACAGATGCTGCAGAAAAATTTACAAAAGAACATTATATATAGATAGCAAGAACTGTTATTACAATTTTCGTAAACATATCAGGTGTTAAGCTACGTGTTGCATAGAAAAGAGATCTTGTTACATGGACTCCCTTCTCTCACTTCAATACATGTTTCTTGGTACATCACAACAATAAGAGAGCAATGACCAATGCGTCCGGGAAGTGACAAAGCATGTTTATTATCTAGTTTGAACGATTGGTTCCTATGGAAATTAAAAGGAGTATAGTCTTCGTTAAAGCTTAAAAGATTCCATGATCTCATGCTCCGTTACTGTTTTAGTAAACATATATTTCGAACGTATCTAAGGGCTATACTTAAGCTTACCTTGTTTAAAAAACATTTCCAAATATTAACTTATACAGACCTTATTTAGTGGGTGTTTGGGATTGCTGTAATTTTTCTGCTTTTGGTTCTGCCAAAAAATAAGTGCTTCTATGCTAACTAAAAATAAGTGCTTTTTAATAAAGTGCTTGGAATTGCTTCTAACTAAAAATAAAATAACCAGATAAGCAGTTTTCTTAATGTTTGGCAAATTCTGCTAATTTAATCAAATGATGGGTAAAATGACACACTTACCCCAATTGTTACATATTGTTAAGTTAGTTAAGCATAGGCACCACATATACAAATAATCTAACAAAAAGTACAACATATTATACCTTGATATTTTAAGTTAAATTTAAAACTTTTAAGTGAGAATGTATTTACAGTCCATTAAGTGGATAATGTATTTAAAACTTTATATTTTAGGTCAAATTTAAAAGGTAAGAGGTTAAAGATAATTTCAGAATAAAAGCGCTTGTGAAAAACTCCTTACATAAACAGTCAAAAGTGCTTTTCTGCTTAAGAAAAAGGAAAAAATAAGCAATGCCAAACACCCTCTTAAACTCACTTACCTTAATTATATTTGTGGAATTAGCAAGCTTAACCATAGCCCTAGCAAACCCCCAAGATAAACATTAAAAATATATTTCTAAGATGCACATGATAAACATTAAGGAGTAATATAAATATACCTCGAGAATTTCTATGTTGAGTGTAAGATATTTGACACCGTGGAGACGTTGAAGAAGACCAACAATTCTGTGAGGGTCTTCCTTGTATGGAGAGCTAATACAGATATCCACCTTCTCCAAAGACTGGAAATCATCTGATAAGACATTCAAACATTCATAACTTTCAAGGAGCAAGTAGGCAAGGTTGGGCGCAGAAATCAAAATGTCCTGTGAAAATCCACTTATACTGAGATGATTGAGTTGCGGTGCAACCACACTGACAAACTTCACATCCGAGACCCCATCTTCAATCTTGAGATAAGAAAGTCCGGAATGAGAAATAATGAAGCCATCTGGTCCCATCATTCGGCATTTTTCTAAGGTGAGATTCTTCAAGTTCACACACTTGGAGATAAGACCAATGCTATTGTCACTAGACAATTCAATTCGATCAAGATGCAACGTTGTTAAAGCTGGTAGCTCCCACATTGATGCAAATGTAAGGGCGTATCTCCACCACAGCGGTCCACGGCAACCCTTTTTAAGAGTGAGATGCTTGAGAGACTGAGAGCTACAGAGAGAAAGGGGAAATTCACTATCATTCTCAAGTGAGCATGTAACAGTCAATTGTTGGACATTGTGGGAGACTGCATAGTTCAGAATTCTTTCGACAAACACTTGGGTAGCCTTTCCACGAAAACTGAGCATAAGAGAAGACACTTCTATTTCACTATTGCGGCGAGACAAAACATGGTCAACAAATATGGAGAACTTCGCCAACGAATGGAAATCGTCACTTGAGAAATTCAGATAACGCATGGAAGTCCAAAGAAACCTCCATCTAGATGACAAAGCACTTGTCTCGACAACTTGTTTCATGCAAATATAAGAGAAGATTTTATGGATGAGATCTTCTGGGAGGTTGCTTAGTCTATCAACCATGGTCTTCCTTTGCGTTTCCTTTGCGTTTCAAGTTATTTCACGACCGCTTCTATAAAACGGATGACTTAAACAAAATCACCAATCTAAAGTACTAGTAAGCAAATGAAAGTTCGATAATCATATGCGCACTAAACTTCTTAAATTTCAAACTAATATACACATAGAGCTTAATAAATTGATATCGAGAAACACAAACTCGTAATTATCATGATCAACATTCATACACAATCATTTACGGATAACTTATGCACTAATTAGCTTAACCTAAATTCAAACTAACTAATATACTTGAAATATGAAGTAACATACACATAATTTGATATCATAAAACACAAACTAATACGCAATAATCGATTAAACAAACACAAATTCGATAACATTACGTGCACTAAAATTTAATGTATCAATTGTGATTAACTGAAGTAATAATAAGTTTAAAAAATGTGTATATGCATTTCGTCAAACACTTGATCGACACTTCCATTTTATATGCAAAAAGACACTTCCAATCCACACACAACTAACTGATTGAACTTGAAAATGATAAATACCTCAAATCGATAGCAGTGGTATGAGAAGATGGCGGTGGCGCGGTTGTGGTGGTGAGCGACGGCGGGCGTGGTGGTGAGAGACGATGGGAGAAGATGGTGCGTAGTGAGAGACGATGGGTGAATGACTGAATGTGGTGCGGTTTTTTATTTAAGGGCCGTTTGGTTTGCACATGGGTTTGGATTAAGATTTGGATTTGAAAAAAATAAAAGTTTAATTATTACTTTTAAAATATAATATTTTATAAATTAATTTGAGTTAAAATATAATATTTTTGAATAAAAATAAAAACCCACTCACGTGTTACATTCATTATGTTGATGACAATTTTTGAAAAACTAAAAAATTATATTTTATATGCAAAGATAGAGAAATCCAGTAAGTAGCTTGAAATTGAAATTTGGTAACCATGGTAGCGCGTGAGTCTAATCAGATACTACCAACAATGGATTTTAAATTTCTTTCAGCCCAAAGCCAATAAACCATCATAACAAACGGGCCCTAAGTGTTTTTTGAATATGGTCTGGTTCACGCACATGATATACATCTTTATTTTTATTTATTAACTTATTAACTTATTTAAATTAAATGTAAATATTTTTACTTATTAACTTAATTTTAATTTATTCAAATGTATTTAGATAAAAGAAAAAATATACAATATAACAAAATTTTACGAATAATCAGTATGTCTTAAATTGTCGAACAGATTTATATCATATTAGAAAAGATATATAACTTTAGTATACTACGGTAGAATGCAAGCGGTAATGGCGATAAGTATAGTTATATGTGTTCTTACCTGCTTTTAGTGAAATCGTTTCACAACACTTGAATGTATATGTGTTAGTTGTAAGTGTTTGTTTGGGTTACAGTAACTTTCCGTAGCTTTCATGACATCATTATTCCCGTATAGAAATACCTCATGAATCTCTTACGCGTCAAACACTACCCCAAAAGTATATGATTTTGACGAATCAAGATTATATTGATTGAAATAAATGAAATAAAGATTAAAGTTGTAAAATTTGAATTAAAATAAAATAAACCCATTAAAAATATAAAACTAAAACTCATAAAAATATATCAAAATGGATGTTGAATTAAAGAGCATAAAATTTTAGAAAATATGGTGAAATTAGATTATAAAAAAATAAGTAGATAAAAAGATATTTTAATTTAAAATAAAGATGAATTTTAGTTGAGAAATAATATACGTCATTTTATAATTGGATCTTTTATCTTAATTTTTAGTGGTTTGGAGTTTAGAAGTTAGAACTGGAAATGTTAAGAAGTGACACGTATCATCTCATGATTGAGCTCCTTATCTTAATTTTTGGTTAGAAAAACTATTTCCATAATAAGCAAGTAAAAAAATCTGAATTTTTAAGCCTTCTAATTTTAGAAGGCCTAAATGCATTATAAAGTAGTATATATAACATTGATGCATTGTCGTTTTTCAGTTGGCTTTTAAATTGAACAAGTTTAAATGTACTTTTTTTTATTTGAAATTTTGGTAATATTTCATAATGAGAAAGTAGAGGTGGCAATTTGTACCCAAAATCAAAATCAAAGTTACAATCTTTCCAGAACTAAATTTAAGGTCTACACAACCACGACCATGCACCAAGGCTGTTGACTCATTTCCCATGTGAAGAATAGAACCATCATTCGGTGACTCATAAGTCTTGAACCGACTTCTATCTTTACACACATGAACTGTTACACGAGTCAACCCACCAAGCAACATCATCATCCTTTCGGTGAGTTGGAAGAACCACCACGGCCCGAACCATTAGTGCACGATCCATTGGCTTTACCACCAACCTTAACACCTTTGCAATCCCTTTAATGTGACGGTTGCCATTTCCAACAAGTAGGTGTTGCCTTCTTGTTAGGATCCGCCTGTGTTATCATGATGTTTACGTTTGTCTTTGTTGTCATTGTACTGGTGGAGTTGTTATGCTCCACCATATTGACAATGATGGTCCAAAGAAGATTGCTACTCTTTGGCTTGTCATTATCACGCACCCGAGAGATTCCTCAATGCGCAGATGACCGCCTAACTCAACCGAGTTAACTCCTCTTTCTTATGTTTCAAGGTATGCTTGAAATCTTTCCAAGAAGGAGGGAGAACACCCAAAATCTTAATGACAATGAAGACTAATTCGGTGTTACTTGAATGGAGATCATAGTCAATAATTATAGAAAACGACTGAAGAGACGTTTTATTAAAATAGTTATCATTCATCGAAAACTCATAGTTTGTTACAAAATATTGTAAATAGATCAAGTGTTTTTCCCAAAAGAAAGATCATGAGTTTGAAAGAAATGATAACTTTTATGTTTTACACCACCGATAAGCCTTGCCATGCCCCTGCTCCGCACCTTGGTCATAATCTTCACCGACACCGAGATAACATGCTTAAAAGGTCAACAAAATGTTGAGTGAAGTCCATAGGTTTAAAATAAGTTGAACACAAGTATAAGATCATGATCATTGTAAACTAACAATATCATAAGAAAAATATCACAGATTATTATGCGCTAAGCTCATGAAACCAAGACTCAACCGCATACACCGAATTACCAAAGGTAAAGTATGCCCCAAAGGAGGTAATAGCCAATTACCTAAAGAAATTCGATATGGTGCGCCTTGTTATTTCTCTATAACCAAACGGGTTCGTTAATCCCATAGTACTATTCACGATATCTACGCTCACTCGCGGTGACTAATGGTTCATGATCGTGGACTTGTGGCAACAACTTAGCAAGCACCAATAATCAAGAAGATCAAGCATTTATGAAAAACCTTGTGTTCTAGTTTAGAGCATGTATCTCCTCATGGGTTTGCAAAATAAAGTAAAAGCGAGGCTATGAACTCACCTTGATGATAATGCACACGCACAAAAAGATCAAGCACAATGTAGCGGAGGTTCCAACTCGAAACCTAAAATGATGAGATGGCGAGTCTCAAGAATGAGCATTTTGGTTCATGACCAAAATAATAGAGCATTGAATATTCTTATTCAATAGATCATTGGATTGTCCAATCCAATAGTGTGCGATCGTGATTAACGCTTTAAGTTAATTTATGTGCTACATTGCCTTAATTAATGATCCTCACTTACGCATAAGTGAAATGTTTTCCGTTGTGATCTTAATAGATTTGTTGAGTATTTTAACGATTTAGATTCCCCGAGTATTTTATCGAAATATGTATATATATATATACTTAATTATTTTCTAATATATATATTTACATATATATATATAATACATTTAACGTTATCCAAAAATAAAATACTCATATGATCAAAATACTTATTTTTACGAGGCTATAATGAAATCATAAGTTTTGCTAAACTTTTCTCAAATTTACACTTTTACCCTCGAGTTACAAAAGTACAAGTTTAGTCCCTATACTTTTAGAAAATAACAATTTGTACCCATAAATATCATATGCTTAAAGTTTTCAGATTTGACATTTTAGTCCCTCAGAAACCGATTTTTATAAAATTAACTTTTGTTACACTTTTAAATATTTACTTTATTTAGTTATAAGTTTATTGGAAGTGGAGGGTATATTTTGCCAAGTCGTGAAAGTTGTAAAATAAAAGGAAGGAAAAGTGCCACAGGTGGAATTCAACTAGGACCTCTCGCCAAGGCAACACGCACCAAACCAACCGAGCTAGGCTCGTTTTGTGTTTTATTTACTACGTAATATGCTATATATATTGACAGTTTCGTTAAAATCCTTGTATATATGCTATCGTGATCGTGGTCATGCATGGTATCCATTTTCTTGTTTCCATTTCTTCTTCTTCTTCAAGTTGTTAAACATTTTAGTTTTTATTATGCCATCTATTTCATTTTAGTTTTGACATGATGAGCTTATAAGTTCGGCTTATTACAAATAAGCTCGAAAAAGCTCTTGGCTTCCTCGATGGGCTCGTTAGTCAATCCATTTGAGTTATAAGTGTAACATTATACTCGTGATAATGTAAATAAGTATCGAAAATGAAATGTGAGAAGGTTCTAGCGAAACTTACAACACTCACTGGAGTGGAGATGATACGTGAGATGAGTGAACGTGTCGAATGAACTCGAGTACTCCTTGTTCTCCTTATAACTTGTTACCCGTATTCCTATTTACCCAAGTATTCTTCTAGCTTAAACCTTTCTTCTACACCCAACTACACGAGCTAAAACTCTTTGCTTTTCTCCTTTGCTTGACCGAACTCCACAAGGATGATGTATGAGTGAGTGCTTGTTGGTGAGTTGGAGAATTAGTTTGAGAGTGAATGAGAGTGAAGTGATTTGCCAAGTATTTTAAGTGGTTACAAGGAAAGTTTAGGCATGGCCTTTCAAATATTTAACTCCTAGCTTCCCAAATTCTAGGACTTATTAGCCACATGTACATTGAACTTGGTCATGTTCGAGGCATGTTTCTTGGCGTGGAGAGTGGCGCAAGACTTCATGGTCTTGGTTGGTTTAGTCGACATCAAGGGGGTGTTTAGGAGCATAATATCCAAAGGTTTCTCTAAGATGAAATGGATAGTCAAAGGTGTAGGAATTAAATATTGTGGTTAGGGTGGCTAATGTGGGTATTTGTCTCCTCTTTGCATTCATACACGCAAGAACACTTGACTTAGGATTCTTAGTGGAGATGTATTTGACTTGCATTTTGGTTTCTTGTTTGGTTCCTTTTGTTTGCTCGTTTACATAATGTAAAGAAACACCCAAAATATTAACTACAAGTTTTTTAATAATCATGGGCTAGGTGACATAGACGAGGCCCAAAGCAAAAATATATGGGTGGGCTTGGGTTCCATATTTAGTCGTACAAATGTTAAGCCCAAAATAGTTTAGCACTATGTCATTTAGGGAGATTAACGCGCCCAAATAAAAAAATGGCGGGCTTGATCCGGTTATAAGGCCCATTAACGAGTCGGGTTGAGTCACGAGGTGGAATAAAGTCCAATGAGTTTCGAGGTCCGATACTAATTTTATATATATTTTATTATAATTAAATTGTAATTTTACAAATTTTACGTATTCATTACGTATTTTAGGATTATCAAGATAGTGGGAAATTTATTTAGATCACAACGGTATATTTTATGAACGCTCAAGTCATGCGTTGATCATGCATATGCCAAATGATATGCAAATGTGATGTTTAGAAAATTTCATGACGAAATAGATCGTGTTTAATTCTCGATTAAAGCGTTAAGTACATTGAAATTTTCCGGAGCTTACAAGACCTACCCTTAAGAGAACCGCGTCCGCGGTTAAACTCGCAGAGGTCACATGGGTGATCTAGATGAACAGTGGGGATACTTGGAACGATTACATCCTCGCGCTCCCTGTGTGAACTCGCACCTCGCTTTTATGATTCCATCGAACTTTAACGATAGGAATGCGGCTTTGCTTAAGCCTCTTAACTTCTCCGTCCATGATCTCGATGGGTTCTTCGACAAAGCTAAGTTTGTCATTGAGTGGATGTCCTTGAGTGGTACGACTAGAGTTTCATCCGAAAGACACTTCTTAAGATTTGAGACATGGAACGTGTCATGTACTCGCTAAGTTCTTCGGAAGATCAAGTTTATATGCCATCGACCAATTCTTTGAAGAATTTTGAATGGTCCGACGATCGAGGTTTGAGCTTTCCTCGCTTTCCAAATCGACCATCCCTTTCTGTGGTGATACTTTGAGCATTACACGGTCTCCGACTTGGAATTCCATTGGTTTTCTTCGAACATCTGCGTAGCTCTTTGTCTATCTCGAGTCGCTTGCAATCTTTGCCGAATTTGCATTATCTTTTCTCGTTGTCTCTTGACAATTTCGGGCCTGTAAGTTGTACTTCTCCAACTTCCGCCAAAGAACCGGGCGATCGGCATTTTCTTCCATAGAGTGCTTCAAAAGGAGCAATTTTAATGTCAAGTGATAACTCATTATTGTAAGAGAATTCACCAGAGGTAAGTGCTTATCCCATCCTTTTCCGAATCAATCACACATGCTCTTAGCATGTCTTCCGTAGTTTGATCGTTCTTTCACTTTGTCCATCCGTTTGAGGATGGTACGCGGTACTCATATCTAAGTTGGTACCCATGGCTCTTTGAAGCGCTTGCCAAAATCTTGAGGTGAATCGGCTATCACGGTCGATATGATAGAGATTGGTACACCGTGACGAGAAACAATCTCTTTGATGTACAATCTAGCGAGTGTAATCATCTCGTCGTTCTCCTTGATTGGCAAGAAATGAGCGGACTTTGTAAGACGGTTCACAATAACCCAAATGGTGTCAAAACCATTAGAAGTTTTTGGCAACTTTGTGATGAAGTCCATTGTGATTCTTTCCCATTTCCACATAGGAAGTTCTCGTTGAGTTAGCAATCCAGATGGCTTTTGATGTTCAAATTTTAACTTTCAAGCATGTCAAACATTTATCATGATGATACAATGATATCGCCTTCATATTAGGCCACCAAGACAAAAGCTTTAGATCTTGATACATCTTGTTGGGACCAGATGTATGGAATACTTCGATTTATGTGATTCATGCATGATGAGTTCTCGGATACCTCCAAAGAGTGGAATCCAACTTCGATTCTTGAAACATAGCGCCCGTCCGATCTCTTCACAAATCCATTCTCATTCTCCCAAGATGCCATAAATCTTCTCATTCGCCTATTTTCTTCCTTAAGGGCTTCGATCCGAGCTTCAAGAATTTTCGATGGTAGGGTGAATTGATTACCATTCCCAATGATCTCACTCTAAGTGGCTTAGGCGATCTTTTCGCTCAAGGCATCGGCAACAACGCTTGCCTTTCGTGATGATAACGGATCTCGCATCATAATCACTAAGCACCGAGCCAACGACGTTGACGATATTCAATTCCTTTTGATCTAAGATGTGTTGAAGACTTTTGTGATCGTACACTATACATTTGGTTCCGCATGAATAATGTCTCCATAATTTGAGTGCAAATACCACGCGCCAAGTTCTAGATCGTGAGTAGTATAATTCTTCTCATGAGTTTTGAGTTGTCGTGACGCATAAGCAATCACCTTGTTCCTTTGCATGAGAACAGCTTAAACCCATGTGTGAAGCATCACAATATACTACAAAATCTTCTGCTCCTTCCTAGAGTGCCAAGATAGGTGCTTCGCAGCTTGTTCTTTAGGAGTTGAAAAGTCGATTCTTGATCGCCTCCCATTCGAATTTCTTCGCTCGGGTTAACTCGGTCAATGGTTTAGCTATTTTCGAGAAACCTTCGATGAATCTTCGATAATAACCAAAGAAGTCCTAAGAATTGACGAATTTCGCTGGGGTTAGTGGCACCGCCAATTCTAAACAGATTCAATCTTTGCGGGATCCACATGGATTCCTTCACCGTCGATCACATGACCAAGAAATTGGACCGTCTCAATCCAAAAGTCACACTTGGAAAACTTTATGCATAATTTTTCATCCTTGAGTAACTTCGTGATGCCTTCAAATGTTCCGCATGTTCTTCTTTATTACGAGAGTAGATAAGAATATCGTCGATGAACACAATGACTAATTTATCCAGATATGGTTTGCGACTCTATTCATGAGGTCCATAATACAAAGAGTGCATTAGTTAAACCGAATGGCATTACTTGGAATTCATAATGGCCATATCGAGTTCTAAATGCGGTCTTGGTATATCTTCTTCTTACCCGAATCGATGATATCCGGATCTTAAATCAATCTTCGAGTATACACTGAGCCTTGTAACCGATCAAACAGATCATCGATTCTTGGTAAGGGATAGCGGTTTTGATTGTGAGCTTGTTCAATTCTCTATAATCGATACACATCCGAATGATCCATCTTTCTTCTTAACGAATAATACCGGTGCTCCCTGTGGTGAGGAACTTGGTCTAATGAATCCTTTCTCGATAGCTCTTCTAGTTGTTTGATAACTCTTGCATTTCGAGGCGCTAAACGGCACGGTGCTCGTACAGTGAGTAGCTCCGTGAATAAGATCGATTTGAAATTCGACTTGTCGAGCGGTGGGAGTCCGTGCAAATCTTCCGAAACACCTCGTAAAAATTCCTTGATTACGTGTACATCCTCTAGTCGCTTTCTTCCGACTTCTTTTCCGTTACTTGAGCTAAGAAGGCATAACATCCTTTTTCCATGTACTTTATTGATTTCGCACAGATATGATACTTAAGTACTTTCTACTTTGATCTCCTTGATGACTAAGGTTTCACCGTTGATCGATATGAACGGTTTTCTCGTCACAAACAATCCTAGCACGGTGTTTGGACAACCAATCCATGCCAATTACGACATCGAAACTTCCAAGTTTGATTGGCAAAAGATCTATGAGGAACGAGTGATCTTGTAATAGAATAGGACAATTACGGATTACGTGTTGGTTCCTATTATTTTCCCATCGGCAAGTTCTATCTCATAAGTTGTATCTAAGGCGATTGGGGATATTTCAAGTAATGGTGCAAAAGTAGTAGATACAAAACTCTTATCGGCTCCCGAATCAAACAAGATTTTTGCAATGATTGTTAAGAGAATACGCACCGCCACAATGTCGTGGTTCAACGGTGCATCTCCATCTCCTAGCATGTACACTCTTGCACGCCGCATTGTTTGTTTGAACGACATTTAACTTTGGGCATTGACTCTTGAAATGACCGGTTCTCCACATCCATAGCAGCTCATGTTTGTCACAAGTTGCCTCTTCCGTGGTTTCGCAATGCTTACCTTGATGACCTACCTTGTTGCACTTATCGCACTTCACAAAGACAAGGTCCGTAATGGTGCATCAAACATCCGTTACATCGGGATGTGGTCCTACATACCCTTTTCCAAAGAAGGGGCAAGATAAGCCCTTGCGGCTTCTTGCCTTCGGTTTTGCCGATTGTGATGTTGGTTTCGCTGCGGTGATATTGGTTGTTGTTGTTCGATTGTTGTTGTTGGACCGATGGTGGTTGGAATTTGAGGTTTTCTGATCATCAAACTTTCTTTTGTTGTCACTTGAGCCTTGTGCATTTGCAAGCTTTAGTATTGGTTCCATAAGGCGGTGGGATACAATGACAACTTCTTCAACAGTTTTTGGATTCAAGCGATGACATCTCCTTCGATGCTTCGAGGTAAACCTCCGATCAAAGCTTCCAAAAGCTTTTCATTGGTGGGAAACAATGAGGACATAGAGCTCTCACCATGGAATCTCTTGAAGTATGTCTTGAGATCATTACCTTTAGCGACCAAGTGGTAATACTCATCTTCGAGTTTCTTGATCTCGCCTCTGCAATATCGTTTCATTAATCAGTTGTTTCAGATCCGACCATGAAATCTTACAAGCTTCTTCCATTCCAATTGGTTGAGCATGGCCTTTCCACCAAGATAACGATCTTCTAACAAAGTTCCAACAGAAACTTGACTTTGCAATCATCTCAGGCAACTTAGCGTAAATACGCCTCGGCCTCTCAAACCAATGAAGTAAACCAATAGCACCTTCAAGGCCCTTGAAGAATGTCGGCTGCGCTCATGAACTCTTTGTAATTACACTTGCGAGTTACAAAGGACTCACTTTGATTTGTTGGAGTGTTAGTTGCATTTGAGTTTGCCATTTCAAGAAGACGCAGCCATCATGGCACGATTCTCTTCAAAGAATGCGAGCAGCCTTCACCACGCGTCGCTTGAGCGACACGCCCACCCTTCACCTCGAGCAATTCGGGCGCTCGCCTTCTCTTGCAATTTCGGCTTTCTCTTGCAATTTCACTTCACGTGCCTCTTGGGCAATTGCTCACTTCAATGCTCACTTGCTCTAGCAAGATCGACACATGTTGTGCTATAGTCACTAACACTTTCAAATGACCATTTTCGAATAGTCATGGAGTGATGGTGGATGAGGTAGCTTTCTTCTTGACCATTTTTCTAAAATTTCCAAGAATAAATACCAAGATTAAGAAATTATCGATCGATGATAAACCGATTTCATATTATACATATCATAATAGTCCGATTACCACTTTAAATTAATGATATGATATGAATATGATTTTTCTCAACAAATCATAATATATGTATAAGGACATAAGGATCGGTTCGGCATACATCACCGAGGAATAATATCATAACATCGTAATATAAGAAATACAACCATAGGATACATGGAATACATCATTACATAGTTTTGTTCACAACCATAGGTTACATCATCATAATTTTGTTCCAAGGTTACAAACCAAAAGATACAAGCCTTAATGCCTCATATGGCGGCTTTATGATACATACTAAGATAAAGATGACTAGGATTTACGATCTCCGATGCGTCATCCCGACGACGACGAATCTCCTCAACCATGGTCACAAGTCTCTGATCTGCCGCTCACGGCTCGATCTCTCGCCTCGAGGTCATCAATCCTCTCCTCCGTAATAGCAGCAGAGCATGAGCGGATGCAAGTTCGTGATGCAGACTCTCTCTCGACCCAAAGCGCCTCTCTCAAAGTACTAGCATCTCGGATAGTAGTCTCCAATCTCCGAGTCAATTGGTTAACGGCCTCTCTCGCCTCCACAATCTGAGTACTCATCATATCAAACACAATCTCAATGGAGTAGCGACCTACCACGAGGTTTTCGACTTCTTCCTCCAAGCTCTCTATCCTAACCAGTGGAATCTCATCATAATGTGCCATGAGCTCATTCAACTGGTCTTCGTGCTTGATAAGTCTCGTAGCCAACAGAGGAATAGTGTGGTGTACCGTTCACCGCAATGTAGAACCGAGTCGGTGCAGAGTTGAGCTTTCCAAGCTCGAACGAACTAGGTGCTCCTCCTCTTCTCTCCAACGTCAAGTAAAGGTATCAAGAATGACCATCGCCTAGCACCGGATTTCTTCCTTGGTCCGGTCTCATTATCCACTGAGTAGGCTTGTCGTGATCGATAGTGATGGTGGATAGCACTTGATGCAAAGCGGTAAAATTGGCTCACTAAAAGTGTCCAAAGGAGGTGATGTCAGTAGGTGGTGATGAAACAGAACAAGAGTAGTCCGATGGTAGAACACGAAGAAGTGGCGGTGGTGGTGAAGTAGCGTAGGTGGAACAAAGCAGTGAAACCGGTGATGACCGAGCGGTGGTGACCGAGCCGATGGCGATCGAGCCGGTGGCATCACATGAGTCATAGTGATGGGTCGCACACGCTTCCTAGCGGTGCGTTTGAAGGTCTTACCATTAGGATGCGCCTATAAGGTACTCCAAACGGCCAGCTCATGAGGCTTAAGAACACGAATCCTACGTCGACGACGACGGATAGCTCGGGAAGATGATCCAAGAATCGATGAAGCGTAGTCGTGTTCTCGATGACTTGATGATCCATCATCCACAAAGAACATCTCAAGCGGTAGCCATTGTCGCGACTCATAGTAATCGATCTAGGGTCATGGAAGCAAAAGCATTGTACTCTTGAGGATGAGCAACATAGCCGAGCAAGAGGAGTTCTGCAACTTCACCTTCCTCAAAGGTTCGGCCATCCAAACAAGAGTCGGTATGACAGACCGGGATGAGTGGCATAGTGACAACGTAGAGGACATGGTATCATCCATCTCGTGTCCGAGGACGTAACAATCGGGTGGGATGCGATATGGTACCGTAACAACCCATAAATTAATGTAAGTAAATGCCAAATAATATAATTATTTTAGTTAGCTACACATATTTGCCAAGCAAATCTCCATGCCTAACTAAAATGAATGCAATTTACTTATGATCTAGTGATGCATCAATCCTAATGCATAGAGCGGTCACGGAGGGCGTAAGGCGGTGGTGTAAAATAGTCCTGCTTTTAAAAGTGCGGTTATAGTCCAAATGATTTTGAAAACTCTTTGGTTCTCTATAACCTTGGCTCGATGCCAATCAGAACACCCCAAAATCTTAATGACAATGAAGACTAATTCGGTGTTACTTGAATGGAGATCATAGTCAATAATTATAGAAAACGACTGAAAGAGACGTTTTATTAAAATAGTTATCATTCATCGAAAACTCATAGTTTGTTACAAAATATTGTAAATAGATCAAGTGTTTTTCCCAAAAGAAAGATCATGAGTTTGAAAGAAATGATAACTTTTATGTTTTACACCACCGATAAGCCTTGCCATGCCCCGCTCCGCACCTTGGTCATAATCTTCACCGACACCGAGATAACATGCTTAAAAGGTCAACAAAATGTTGAGTGAAGTCCATAGGTTTAAAATAAGTTGAACACAAGTATAAGATCATGATCATTGTAAACTAACAATATCATAAGAAAATATCACAGATTATTATGCACTAAGCTCATGAAACCAAGACTCAACCGCATACACCGAATTACCAAGGTAATGTAAGTATGCCCCAAAGGAGGTAATAGCCAATTACCTAAAGAAATTGATATGGTGCGCCCGTTATTTCTCTATAACCAAACGGGTTCGTTAATCCCCATAGTACTATTCACGATATCTACGCTCACTCGCGGTGACTAATGGTTCATGATCGGGGACTTGTGGCTAACAACTTAGGCAAGACTAATAATCAAGAAGATCAAGCATTTATGAAAACCTTGTGTTCTAGTTTAGAGCATGTATCTCCTCGGGGTTTGCAAAATAAAGTAAAAGCGAGGCTATGAACTCACCTTGATGATAATGCACACGCACAAAAAGATCAAGCACAATGTAGCGGAGGTTCCAACTCGAAACCTAAAATGATGAGATGGCGAGTCTCAAGAATGAGCATTTTGGTTCGCGACCAAAATAATAGAGCATTGAATATTCTTATTCAATAGATCATTGGATTGTCCAATCCAATAGTGTGCGATCGTGATTAACGCTTTTAAGTTAATTTACATGCTACATTGCCTTAATTAATGATCCTCACTTACGCATAAGTGAAATGTTCCCCTGCTGATCTTAATAGATTTGTTGAGTATTTTAACGTATTTAGATTCCCGTGTTTTATCGATCGGTATATTTTATATACTTAATTATAATCTAATAATATATATATACATATATATATATATATATACATGAAATAAGTTATCGTTATTCGAAAATATTATACTCATAAGATCAAAATACTCATTTTTACGAGGCTATTATGAAATCATAAGTTTTGCTAAACTTTTCTCAAATTTACACTTTTACCCTCGAGTTACAAAAAGTACAAGTTTAGTCCCTATACTTTTAGAAAATAACACTTTGTACCCATAAATATCATATGCTTAAAGTTTTCGATTTTGACACTTTTAGTCCCTCAGAAACCGATTTTATAAAATTAACTTTTGTTACACTTTTAAATATTTACTTTATTTAGTTATAAGTTTATTGGAAGTGGAGGGTATATTTTGCCAAGTCGTGATAGTTGTAAAATAAAAGGGAAGGAAAAGTGCCATAGGAAGGTTTCGAACTAGGGACCTCTCGCCCAAGGCAACACGCACCTAACCAACCGAGCTAGGCTCTTTTGTGTTTTATATCCACGTAATATGCTATATATATTGTACAGCTTCGTTAAAATCCTTGTATATAGGCTACTGTGATCGTGGTCATGCATGGTATCCATTTTCTTGTTTCCATTTCTTCTTCTTCTTCTCAAGTAGTTAAGCATTTTAGTTTTTATTATGTCTATTTCTTCCACAAGGTGATGAGCTTATACGTTCGGCTTATTACAAATAAGCTCGAAAAAGCTCTTGGCTTCCTTGGGCTCGAAGTGGGTTTGAGTTATATAAGTGTGACATTATACTCGTGATAATGTAAAAAGATATCGAAAATGAAATGCGAGAAGGTTCTAGCGAAACTTACAACACTCACTTGAGTGGAGATGATACGTGAGATGAGTGAACGTGTCGAATGAACTCGAGTACTCCTTGTTCTCCTTATAACTTGTTACCCGTATTCCTATTTACCCAAGTATTCTTCTAGCTTAAACCTTTCTTCTACACCCAACTACACGAGCTAAAACTCTTTGTGTTTCTCCTTGCTTGACTCCACCAAGGGATGATGTATGAGTGAGAAGTTTGAAAGCTTTTTGTGAGTGAGAATTAAGATGAATGAGTGTGTGATTTGCCAAGTATTTTAAGTGGTTACAAGGAAAGTTTAGGCATGGCCTTTCAAATATTTAACTCCTAGCTTTCCTAATTCTAGGACTTATTAGCCACATGTACATTGAACTTGGTCATGTTTGAGGCATGTTTCATGGCGTGGGAGATGGCGCAAGACTTCATGGTCTTGGTTGGTTTAGTCGACGCACAAGGGGTGGTTAGGAGCATAATATCCAAAGGTTTCTCAAGTCTCAAATGGATAGTCAAAGGTGTCTTGGGGAATTAAATATTGTGGTTAGAGTAGCTAATGTGGGTTCTTGTCTCCTCTTTTGCATTCATACGCAAGAGCACTTGACTTAGGATTCTTAGTGGAGAAATAAACTTGGTGTTTGGTTTCTGGTTCTCGTCTAGTTTGCTCGTTTACAACCAAAAAACACCCACAATATTAACTACAAGTTTTTCTAATATGATCATTGGCTAGTGTTGGGCTCGAGGCCCAGCAAAAGGAAATAATGGTTTGGGCTTATATTTATTTGAGTACAAAGACTAAGCCCAAATAGTTTTAGCACTATGTTGGGCTAGGGTGATTAACGTGGCCCAAATAAAAAAAAATAATGGCGTGGGCTTGATCCGGTTATAAGGCCCATTTACGTGTCGGGTTGAGTGGTGAAGTGGTATAAAGTCCAATGAGTTCCGAGGCCCGATACTAATTTTATATATTTTTATTATAATTAAATTGTAATTTTACAAATTTTACGTATTCATTACGTATTTTAGGATTATCAAGATAGTGGGAAATTTATTTAGATCACAACGGTATATTTTATGAACGCTCAAATCTGCGTTGATCATGCATTGATCATGCATATGCCAAATGATATGCAAATGTGATGTTTAGAAAATTTCATGACGAAATAGATCGTGTTTAATTCTCGATTAAAGCGTTAAGTACATTGAAATTTTCCGGAGCTTACAATACTCTTTAAAGTTTTTTAAAAATGTTTTCTACATATCCTTATATAAATAAATAAAAATTACATGAGTAGTTCTTATAAGTACAATCACGTTTTATTTTTCATATTACAGTAGCTCGTACTTACAGTTTGATAATTATATTTCCGTTTTCAATAATTTAGCCATATTTAATATACAAATCCGTGTCCACACTTGTCATACTTTTAATATGAAATAAATGAGTCCTTAGTAAACATATATAGTAAAAAAAATGATATTTATAATCTTATGTATATTTATATGTTGGAGTTTTAAAACAACATATATATTGTATTTTAAAGTTATAAAGTATAAGGTGTATAAAGTATAAGGGAGTATTTGTTTAATTTTCAAAGTTATTAAAAAACATGGAAACTTATAATATTACAATTAACTCTATATAATTTTTAAAAATTTAACCACTAAAGTTTTATTAATTACCCCATCTTTTTTTAAGTTTTTGTTTTCACAAATTTGACACATATGTTTTTATGTGTTTTTCTTCTCAACCAAATTTCTCCACCAAATTAATTAAATGTTGACCAAAATCAATTTAATTTTGACTTTTATTAACCAATCGCATCACACGATTTTGCTTACTTGGCAAAATCAAGCTCTCCTCTTGGTTTAATTTTTTTTTCAATGAGAAGGGTTTTGCAAAAACACTCTGAAATGATGTAATTCTTTTATTATATAAAAGATATGTAAAATAAAAAAGATTGTTAATATCAACCACATTATCCATACTACTATATGAAGTGTTTATGACATTCTAAATAAATAAGTCTTAAAATTTTTAAGACAAAAAACATTTATAATAAAAGTAACCCATTAAACTTGTAACCAAAAGTACAATTCATAAAACACTTGATACAAAACAATAATGCATAAATCATCTAACATAACATTTATGTATATTAATACCGAATTAATGATATAATTAAAATAAAATCACTCAAAAGTATAATTAATATAGCACTTGGTACAAAACAATCATGCATAAATCATCTAATTTTTCTTTTTCATTAAAACACTCACTAAATGAAATTTACAAATCATTAATAATATAATTAAAATACCCCCATCACTCAAAAGTACAATTAATATATCAAATGGTACAAGAAAATAATGCATAAATCATTTTATCATTTACATCTTTCAAACACCCACTAAATGAATTTCACAATTCATTAATAGTATTATTAAAATACACTTTCACTCAAAAGTACATTTAATATATTACATGTTACAACAATAGCGCATAAATCATCTTATCTTTTATTTCTTTTTTAAATTACCCGCTAAATAAAATTTATAAATCATTAAGTGGATCATAGAAACAAAAATTTTATGTAGTCAGACTTTCTGAACCATCTTTTTCGACCACACGACGGATCACCATTTACCACCACAACTTAGCAATATAGACACCACTAGATGGTGTTAAAGCTGCCATTTTAAACACCATTTATTTTTAAATGATATATAATGTTACACGTCCTAAACGACTAGCAATATAGTCGTTGCATTGTGATGCATGTCTGCCATTTTTTTAAAGCAATGTTGTGCGGTAAAGTAGGTCCATTAAGTTAACGCCATGTGTTAAGTTAGCATCATGAAAAACATATAATCTCATAAGACGCTTCTTATAAAAACTTTTTATTATGTTCTTAAACGCGTAAGTAAGAAAACAAACTAATTTCTAATTAATAACCTCTATGTTGGACATTCTTTTTTCTTCTTTAAAAGCAATGCATTGAAAAACCTTGCAATCGCAAAAATATAGTCACACGGTGCCGCATGCCACGCCATGCAGTGCGACTAGTTAAATGAAAATAGTTTTGCATGAAAAGATTTTTGTTACCGTTTCTTTTTTTTAAGGTCTCAAAAATTGTGAATCGGTAATTGAATGATTGACTCATTTATAGTTTGTAATCGATTTAAGAGGGATTTATCGGTGATTAATCGAATTGGCATTTTTGGATACTTCCAGCGAGTTTTGGGTATTCCTGGTAAGATTTTTCTTAAAAAACATCTTGTAATAAATATAAACGACTATAAGTGATTAAAACTAGTTTTGGATATTTCCAGCAAGATTTGCAAGTTTTCGGCAAATTTGACTGTTTGACCATCATTGACCGCCATTGACCACACTTGAACTGACTGATTTGTTTGACCGATTTACGCAAATCAGAAAAGTTGGTGGCCCAGTAGCACCTAAGCGGCTATTAATCGGCCTTGTAGTATTTTTTTGCGACAACCATCAGAATAACATTGCTCTTTGTATAAATCTATGTTTGTTTAAGAACCAAATTGCGACTCAAAACAACTGAATAAAGCAGTAAACACGCTCAGCAAATAATCACTTTATGCTGCTTGCCAAACTTTATTCAAATTTGCATATGAATTTTTAAGCCAAAACTAATGAACTGAGTATGTGATTTTTGAAGTCACAAAAACCACTTTCATTATAACACAGCCAAACATTTCTTATACGAGAAAGTGAACATAATCTTTGTTAAACCATAGAGTCCAAACATAAAAAAACAATCCACATTTAACAACATAGTTTGGTCCTACAGATGGTCAAAACTTCCTTATTCCTTAGTGGTTCTGCGCCACGAGTGTTCGCGAGCACCATCTTTGTCAACGATCTTGATAACAAAATTCTGAGGAGCTACCACAAGCCTGGATCTTATTTCATCAATGCATTGATCAGCCAATTTGATGGCTTCTTCAACTGTCATGTCTGGATGATAATGACGATCCATCATTGAAAGTGCAAAGTAAGACCCATATCCAAACGCTGCCTTATCGACCTTGTGCAGGGTTGCAATATAGTCTATGAAATATAGTGATGGGCCCGTTTCTTTTTCGTAACCAGTTAGGATGATATTCACCTGGTAAGGATTCTGTACACCATAAACAGGTTAGTTCAATTGATCACAGACCATGATCATAAAATTCACAGCTATTTGCGAAAGATTCAATTAAAGTGGTATTCTTGAGATTGACAAAAAGATTATACCTTTCTCAAAGCAGTGGCAAGCTCACCGCGAATGAAATTTGCAGCAGCTTTTGTAGTCAAAGGAATTCCATTTCGAAATTGATACAGTGATACGTTCTTTTGAACATATTCCGTGAATTGAGCTCTACCAATTAAAACATGTAAAAATTAGGATAAAATGCTTAAAATTGAACTGCTAATTTACAAAATAGAACAGAATGATATGACTTGTCATTGTCGTGAATGAAGTCCAAGGCATAACGACGTAAAGACAGATGAAATCACACATTAACAAGGCCCTATATTTGGGGTCATACTCACTTTAATAGTAACCAAGCCTACAGGGCATGCGTGTATAGCTCTGAGTGTCTAGTTTAAACATCGTTTGGAAACTATACCTACAGGGTATGCAACTATATACCGAGATCAGATAAAATTTAATTCATGGATAAACTAGAGATAGGCAAAAGTCTCTAGGCAAAAGGCCTAATGTCGGATCAGTCGGAAGACATTGGCATCAATGGAAAATCAACAGAAATTTATGTTTTGATATATGAAGAGAAATTCGTTCATCAACTCGGCAGGAACAATATGAGAAAGTATCAACAGGAATTTAGGCATTTTATAGTCGTTATTAGGAAATTATTAAGCAATTCAGATACAGTACATTAACTACACATATCATATCACTTCTTTAAGTTGTGAAACTATATTAGTTTGTCAGATACAGATGAATTGACCTTCACAACAAAATCCAACATGACTTAACCGTAATTTCGCCATCCGAACAATTTTAAGGAGAACCAAATTACTAAAAAATGAAAAGAAAACGAATGCATAGGGTTTGACTTACGAGTTAGCTTGTGCTAGCAAAATACTCAAACTAATTGACTCACTCTAATTCATCGATTATACACCATAAAGAAAACAGATTTCGTGGGATCACGATTACGTTTCTATTGCAAACTTACACCCTTATGCATATCACCTCTAAATATGATATAGGAGGTGTTTCTAGAGTTTGTGTTTAGTAAAATTGATTCCATTAGCCGCAAACAAAATGGATTATGTTCATCCATTTAATTAAAGTACACTTTACTTGTAAACTATTAAATACTTAAAAACTATCAAACACTTAAAAAGCAGACTAATTATTAGATCATCACATCTTAAGGGGGTGTTTGTTTAAGCTTATATGTGAGCTTATGACTTATGAGCTTATTTGATTTCGGCTTATATTTCATAAGCTACAATTTTCAGGCTTATTTGATTTCGGCTTATACGTGAGCTTATGAGCTTACCATATCATACTACACTTATATAAGCCCACGAGTCTCAAAATAAGCCGGAAAACTGAAGCTTAGCCGAAAAACAAATAAGCTCATAAGCAACATAGAAGCTTAAACATACACCCCTAAAACCTAAATCCAAACACTATATCACAGCTGATAACTTCCTAAACACAATGCCAAACACACCCAAATTTCATACCACTAGATATCAATTTACTAGTAACAAAGGTTGTAAATTTATTAAAATCAATAGTGCAAAAATGAAAAAATAAAATAAAAAAATGGTTACCTGTCACCAGCTTCACCACTAGCACCCATGAGCTTATGATTATCAAGAACCATGATCTTGTCTTCATTGGATTTGTGTACCAAGATACTGTTCACTGCTGACGTGTCAGCTACCACCAATGCGAAATCTTTACCCACCATACCAAACACACACTCCATCTTCTTTTGTTTTTATGTCTTACTACTTTCTGATTAGTATTTGATGTTTTTAATAAAGTGGTTTCAGTTTTTGTTAATCGCGTTTGGTTCTCAGTTTCTTGGGAAACAAGAAGAGATTAACGGGTTGCTTTCTTTTGGGTTTGGGCGTTTTCGTGCTTCATATTGGGCTCCTAATTTTGGTTTCAAAACATAATCTGAACAAGCCCAAAATATCCAGAACTGGCTCAATGTGAGTAGGGGTGTTCACAAATTGGTTAATATCGAGAATCGAATCGAACCGAACCAAATTTGTTGGGATTTTATACTCATAACAATTATATATAAAACAAATAACATCATCAAAGCATGCGGCATGACGAAGACAATAGGAATAATATATGTAAGTAATTAACCAAACAAGAAAGTGCGTACCTTTTAGCAATTCAAGAATCAAGCGATGATTGAACAAGAACAAAACCCAAAACCCTAATTTTAGGGTTTATATATTCGACCAACACAAAGTCGACCACCAAGATTACACAAGCTCAGCGTGCTTGTCCTTCGTTCTTGTACACGCGTACTAATAGCGATTTGATGTGAAAAGCTAGTTCCTTGAATCACAAATAAAACCAACACTTGTATCTTTGAGTTAAGCAAAAATCGAAAACCTTATGGTGAGGGGTGTTCGACCGGCCACACAAAGAGGGAGAGAGGAGAGGAGAAATTAGGTTATTGGTGATCCAAGGTTAGGAGAATAATGAATACAATGGATTGTATTTATAGTTTCTCAAAACTTGGTGACCAAGAAATCCCACCTCCTTGGGTTGGGTAGCCCACGACCGGCCAAGCCATCCCAAAGGGATTCCGGATCCTTCTTGTCCACTAATTTCATTCTTAGTCCTCGTAGTTTATATTTAACGACCGTTAACCAAACCTCATTAAATATTTAACTATCGTTATGTTTTATTTCGTGACTAATAATTAATAATAACATTTTATATATTAATTATTAACATCAACTCTCATACGTAATGTGTGCAATCCGAAGTCTCGAGTTCGAATCCGGTCATACTAATATTAATAATTATCCATAAACCTTTCGGCTCCCACTTGGATATTACTTAATATAGTAATGACATTGGTTAGTCTAGCTTTCACGCCAATGCCCCGGATCAAATCGAGTATGGTCTCTGGAAAAACCATTTAATGATTCATCATTTTACTTATCCTTTTGTTACTAATACTACATTAACTATGAATATGGATCAAGTCATTTCATAAGTTAATATTACATTTCTCGTTGTATTCGATTGAACAAGATTACCAAATCATCCGAGCGTATTCGGATAGATCTTGGGTAAGGCCTTACAAACATCTTGCCAATCCTACGAGGGGCCCAAATATAGTATTATACTTTGAAACAAATTCAAAGGAACAAATTCTCTTGACTACAAACATAACTCATGAACTTTGTAACACTTGAAAATAGCCCTTATAACTACCGATTCACGGATAGCGTTAGACTATCTTACACAAATACACTACATTCATATCGATTATCGGTATCTCAAGTCGAGGATAAACACTTCATGATATACTTAATGACAAAGATCCATAAAGTATCATCATGTAAAGTTGGGATGAGTCCTATATTCAATTCATTGAATATCATGTGAATCTGGTATGTCCCACGCATCAATATACTTAAAGTATATTCTACAAAACTCAGTTGTCTTAATTCAATGACATTCCACATCATTGATCGACAACGGACTATTTAGAATAACATAAGTTATTCACGGATTAAACATGCAAATATAGGATATAATATTAAGAAAATGAAAATAAACATAACCAATATTTTATTTCATTTAAATAATATTTGTTCAAAACATCCCTCATCCAAATACTAAATAGATCAATGCATGATAATACTGGTTAATGAATTATGCCTCAAGTAATGACAATCATACTTGTTGACAAGGCATAATTTCAACTAACTTTGATCTATCGAATTTTGAGAATACTTATTTCAAGAATTCAACTAGTGAAGTTCTTGTATGTGTGCATTCAAAATATCTTGATATTGCCACATAATATTTCATAAAGTGTGTGACATCCTCAAGCACCAATTTATGACAATCAAACTTTCAAACATTTTAAAGTTTAAAGTATTCTTATTCTTTATTGTATAATGCAACTATGCTCTTAGTTGAGCACAACTAGTTCACATGGCCATTTACAAGGATGAAATCCTCCCATGACTAGTATTGAGTGTCATCTCAATTATACCAGCATCATTGTATACAAACAACAATATGCTCTTTAAAAATTTAAGTAAACTTCAATATCTACGATTGTAATGTTTGATGCCTTCAAACTTTCAAGTTTGTTGGCTATGACAATTCGCAACAATTGTTGTATTGCTCATCCATAGAATTTTGAGAGCAAATCCGGTGAGGAATGTAATTCTAGATTCAAACATATTCTATTAGAATATTCATTACACTAGTTATCTAATAACTTCATTAGATATCAATGTTGTCAAATCGTCTTGCATTCAAGCATGATACAACAATAACATGATGTACATGGAAAATCCTTATGTCAAACTAAGATTTTATTCATGTTCTACATATCCATTTTACAAATGATATATCATGTTCTTTTAGACTCATTTATTTATCCGCACATGTTTATTAATAATAAACATATATTCCAAGGTTGTATGTCTTATTTTCTAAATCTTTCAAGTGAAGTTCCATTCCAAACCAGAACTTAACATTTTATCTTAGATGGAATGTTACTACCCACATCATATAAGATTTAAAGAAAATAAACATAATACTCCCACTAGCTTTCAGGAATACTTAGAAATTATCTTATTTTAATTTAAAACCAAAACTTGGATTTAATAGTTAAACATAAGAATCCTTTCCTAGATGCATGCATATATCCATTAATGGATTCTTGCCTTTAGTACATTTCCAAAGATTATGTGAATTCATAAAACTCCTTTGTATTACTTATCGTCCTCGCAAAAGTAATCACACAACAAAGAGTCTTTGATATTCATTGTCATATTTCATATAAATGAAATTAAGTATGACAATCATAATCATTATATATTTAATATGCCAAGGAAAGAATATTCAATCACAGTTAATCGCTTAAGTGTGATTAATAATCTTGTCACAAGCCATGCATTAAACACATGTACAATTTTGTCCATATGATTTCTACACAAAAAATTTAAACCGCTAGGGTTTTCCTTCCTTTGAAGAAACTCATCTTTATTAAGATAAACCAAGTTTACAAAGTTGATTATCTCTTTGGATGACATCTTAACATTCATAGTATGAATAATTTACCACAATTCAATATTAGGTAATATATCATTATGATTAACAGGTTTACCATGATCCTGTAATTCATATTTCTCATCATATCAAATATCTGAGATATCCTTGCGGATCTATGAATGAGAATTCCATCATTTTGAGGTATATCATATATGACCTCATCATGATATTCACTAGTGTGCTTTAGAAGATTATGTGTTTTGTAATTGTAATTTAATCTCTTCAAGATCTAAACAAAACTCCCACTTGCTTTTGTAATTTAAAGACTATCTATAAATACTTTAGCAAGTAGAACAACACCAAATTGTTTTCTTTTGGGATATTACAAAACACATTGACAATTCGTAAATCTTGTTCGTTAATAACCTACTCCATAAGTAGTTTTAACAAATCAGAACTTCAATATAAGACTCAATGTGATTCATCACATTCCATACTAAAATGGTGTCTTATTAATCTTCTAGGTTTGAGTTTTATTAAGTATATCCAATCAATACTCAATTTTCTAACCTTGATAACTTTTGGAAGAAAAGAAGATATAGTTATCTTGAATCAAACAATGTAACAAATGTTTGATTCTTCTAATGAACATTCCATATACATACAAGATTTCATTAGAATTAATATTGTAAGACAATCTAACAATATTTAAGATAAACATATTCCTTTTGGCCTACCTATTTACCAACTAAGTCAACTTAATGGTATAATAGAATATCCAAGCCAATTACATGTTTTATAACATAAGTATTCTTTGACCAAGTCAAAAGACATAACAGTTATAATATCTTACTTTATATTATAAGTCTTTGTAATAATGAAAAGTCTTGATGTTTGTGACTTTATACCAAAACACATAACCATGTACTATAATTTAAAGTTATTATGAACACCACATCATGGTTTCAATTAATTAATTTTCAAGTTAATATACTACTCTATCTATTTATGTCATTCTAAAAATACATAAATATTTAAGATAGTATTACTTTATTTATTTATGTCATTCCAAGAAGTGTCCAACTTAAGAAACTGTAAAAACATCCATGCCCGATCCCACGACAAGTGGAGATTTACCTTGAGATTACAATCTAGCCAAGATCTCACTTAAACTAAAATGTAACTTCAAGTGTTTCTATATTTTGAATGACATAAGACATAAAAGTAGTCTATGCTATAATCTTGACACATGTTCTTTAAGCAAGACAATCTTATTAGAATGTTAATCTCTTGTCATACGATCAAGAGAATCCATTAATCATATTTGTATGTGTTGTTCCTTTGCACACAATAAATGCTTCTCCCACTTGTGCATAGAACAACACCATATAGCACACAAACAACACGACTTGCATTTTGTTTATGTGAACAATATGATAGTGTCATAGATATATATAAGCATTACAAGTAGATGTAGGACCACTGAATTATCAAGGAATCGTTCATGACTATCCTTGAGAATATGAATGTCTACATTTTTGAACGTAATGTATTATCTCAAGAAAATCTAGAAATAATCTGAGTCACTACCAAGATAATAAATCTTGTAACTCCCACTGAATTAGACAACGTTACAATAATGTCTTATTCAGTAATACACCACAATACTCCCACTGGATTTGACAACATTGTAAGTGTTTCATTAACCAGTGAAAATAGCGTGCTATTACGTTACTACCCCTTTGTAAGACCATTCGTAACAATTACTTAGGTACTAAAAGAGTGTATTCTACTCAGTAGATGATGGATTATCCATCAATGCTATTAACTTGAAAAATTGAGCATGCAATTTCTTCCATAATAGGTCTACTATCCCCACAATGGTGTGTAGCACCTTTAATTGGTCAAATCAAAACAACTAGATAATATATACTAGTTTGTCTTTTACCAATTTTGAGGTAATTAGTCTAGCTTCTAATTTTAATAACTCATAAAATGTCAAACATGTTTTCTAGTTGACCAAAATGTCATATAAGAATTCAATCACCAACAGCGGGTAATGAAATCTCTTAAGGAAAACATGGTGTGCAATTTTCTTAACTATTAAAGTTGCTATGAGTTATATTAGAATTTAGACAATTCTAATGTTCCTAACATACCTTTCTCAATCATGAAAAGGAATAGGATTGAGTCACACTCTTCTTCCATGGAAAAGAGTTTATGTTTGTCTTTAGTAAATTTTTCTTGATCAAACATTCGTTTGAAAACAGAACTAGATCAATTTACCAAAGCCCAAACTACGTTTACGGTTTAATGTTGCATTAATACAATCAAAAGAATTAACAAAATTCAATTTTAGTATTTTCGATAATTAAATCTTTCAAGAAAATAAAATACCCTTGGTCAATATTCATATTAACCATAGAATTTTCCTTGAATCTAGGACCCTCATTATCATAGTTTCACCACATCAGTTGATCTGCTAGTGATGAAAGTATAGAATAGGTAATTGTCGAAGAACAATAATTGACAAACAAGTTTGCAATTCCTAGAAAATATGGGATTTACAATTTTGCCAAAACAATTAATGCAAAATGTAAGCATGTTTCATCCCATCTTATGCCTTAAGTCATAGGTCTCACTAACTAACTTAATTAAGTTGTCTAATTTAGAAGCGCAAATCATTAAGTGAGGTCTCACACAACAAAATAATTCACCTTGTCATTGTAATCTAGATCAAGGTCTCACATAACTAAATTACAACTTCAAGTGTTTCATATCATTAGATGGCATAAACTTAAATTTAAAGGGTACAATTTTGATGTGTAATCAAAACTTATGTATAAAGAAGCATGCATACAACTTTATAGCATAATATTTTGAAAACCTTACATAAGATTTTAATTGCTAAGATTAAATTCTACAAAGTTTTAATCGATCGTTGAGAAACTTACAACTTTGCACTAAGATGCTTCGTACATAGAATGGTTATACTAGGTAGCTCAATCGAACTCACGAGGCGAGAGGACCGGTGCGTAAAAGCATAACCTTAGACATCCATTCGGTGAGGCTGTGCTCACTTCTTAAACAACCCCTTTATAGTTTGTTCTAGTGGGTGAGCCGTTCTAACCATTTAGTACAGTCGCATCAATCGATTAAAAGTTCAAGAATAATTCTTAGATAACAAATCAATTTCGCCATTATTTAGTCCATTTAATTTTCTATTCATAAAAAACCCTTTTTGCTTACTAACATGTCAAACAATATATAAACAAAAAAGCATTTTAATAAAAATTAAACACACTCAAATAATATAAACATATAACTAAACAATTTAACATATGTAAAAACAATTAGCCACATGCATAATTATTTCAATAAACTCTAATAACAATTCTAGTCGTAAATAAATGCATACATTAACTAGGACTTTCATCTCGCGAGAAGATGAGCCACATACATCGACAAGTCGATTAAGTAAGCCAAGTTAATAGTATACCAATTAGCACATAACGAATTTTATTAGTTATAATTGAGGTCTTCCCAATTCAATAATTATTAAATAAATAAAACATGTGTGTATCACTTAACAATTAATCAATAAACAAAAACAATACTCCATGGCAAAACATGCATGTTCCACCATGGATTCCGCATAACAATTATCACCCAAGATCGCATATTACATGTCACATAACAATTATTCATTAATTAACCACATAAAATTAGCATGCAATCCTAGGGTTTCTACAAGTTTTACAAAATTAAAACCTAATAAAATAAAATAAGGGTAATCGACCCATACATTAAAAATTAGGGTTTCAATTCAAAACCTAGAAACCATAAAAAGCATGCATATAATCATAAAGATCTAATTTTATGTGTTTGATAATTAATTACATCATATTAACGGCTCGTGATGCCCTTTGTTGGGATTTTATACTCATAACAATTATATATAAAACAAATAACATCATCAAAGCATGCGTGGAAGACAATAGGAATAATATATGTAAGTAATTAACCAAACAAGAAAGTGCGTACCTTTTAGCAATTCAAGAATCAAGCGATGATTGAACAAGAACCAAAACCCAAAACCCTAATTTTAGGGTTTATATAATTCGACCCAAACAAAAGTCGACCACCAAGATTACACAAGCTCAGCGTGCTTGTCCTTCGTTCTTGTACACACGTACTAATAGCGATTTGATGTGAAAAGCTAGTTCCTTGAATCACAAATAAAACCAAACACTTGTTTCTTTAGTTAAGCAAAATCGAAACCCTTTATGGTGAGGGTGTTCGACCGCCACACAAAGAGGGAGAGAGAGAGGAGAAATTAGGTTATTGGTGATCCAGGTTGGGAGAATAATGAATACAAGGGTTTGTATTTATAGTTTCTCAAAACTTGGTGACCAAGAAATCCCACCTCCTTGGGTTGGGTAGCCCACGACCGCCAAGCCATCCCAAAGGGGTTCGGATCCTTCTTGTCCACTAATTTCATTCTTAGTCCTCGTAGTTTATATTTAACGACCGTTAACCAAACCTCGTTAAATATTTAACTATCGTTATGTTTTATTTCGTGACTAATAATTAATAATAACATTTTATATATTAATTATTAACATCAACTCTCATCGTAATGTGTGCAATCCAGTGAGTTCGAATCCGGTCAATCCATAAGTCTCGAGTTCGAATCGTTGAAATCATACTAATAAACCGGATATTGAATAATTATCCATAAACCTTTTGATGAGCCGACCATAATCGGTTCGGTTTTCGGTTCTATATATTTATGATTTTCGGCTTCGGTTCGGCTCAATTCGAGCCAAAGCCGAGTAAAACACACCTAAACCGTATAAAGCAAACCGAACCAAACGTGCCAACAAAACCGAACCGAACCGAGTCACTTCGGTTCGGTTCTCGATTCATGTTTTCTAAAAAATCGATTTTCGGCTCGGGTCAGTTTTGACACGATGCTCGGCCCTGAAACCGTCTAACTATTTAGCTTTTTAGCACCTAGAGTAATTATGCTTTCTCGTATGATTTCTTTTCATCAGGGGCGGATCTAGGTGTTGGCTACCTGTGGCACGTGCCACACATGGTTTTAGCTGACGAAGTGTGATATTTGTTTGAGGTTCCTGATTTTCTGAAAGTGCTACATGTAGTTTGAAGCTAGATTTGCACAAAATAAACAAAAAGCCTTGAGGAAAGACTCGGTTCATGAGTTTCAAAGAAGAAAAGAAAGAAAACAATAAGGTGGAAGAAGATGAATAGGGATGTTCGATTTTTTATCTTTTTATATAGTTGGTTTTAGATGCGGTGTGTTCTTTTTATTGCAAAGCAAACTACTCTATAAAGGTAATAGGAGTAGCTTTATACTTTTGAATTTATTACAGTACTATATTTTAAAGACATATAAACAAAGAATCTTAGTTTAGTCACATTAGTTGAAACACTTTTGAATTCATTAAAAGAATAATTGCGAGTTTAGTACAAACAAACAACTTAGTTTAGTCACATTATTTCTTTATAGAATGTAAACATGAAAATCGAATCAATCGTGAATAACTTGAACCCATAAACCAAAACCGCAAAAGCAAAATTTATAAACTTGTATATGTTGTACAAGTCGAAAATATGTGATCTAGAGAAAAAGCGAAGGTAAGAACTATCCATGAAACCAAGTGACCCAAATTGTACCACACATGGTTTAAAATTACGGATCCGCCATACTTTTCATCATATGAAAACGTTAACTTCCTCCTAATATTTTTATGTTTGGCAAGTAGTCATTTGGACATCCATATACTTATTTAAAAAGGAAAAATGCACATGTGTTTGGTAAGAAGTGTCAAGTACTAATAAAATCATTTAAGCTACCCAACTAAAAAGCTACGAATAAAAAGTGAGAAGATTGAATAAATACATAGAAATAGATTGGCAACAAGGAACAAATTAATGTGGTCTCTACAAATTAAAGGTGGAATGGTCTCATTAGAGCATGGGCGTGGGTTTCACCACTTCTCGCCACTTCTACATGGCGTTTCGCCATTTCATGTTGATCTTCACACGACACAAAGACCTTAGCCACTTTGGTTCGCCACCCTAACGACATACAAGATGACAAAACACTTTATCGCTAAATCGTTTCTTTTGTGTTTGTGTTTGTGTTTGTAAGGGTGGGTGGGGCGAAATGAAGAAAGTGAGTAAGTTGTGATTGGGGGTATTTTTAGTTAGTGTGTTGGAGTGATGTGGAAGTGATGTGTCACACGCGTGGTAAAATGAAGAGAAGTGAAACCACGACACCCTTGTTCTTAGTTGTATACTTGTTTTGGCATTTTCTAGTGGGTCATGCTATTTTGTTGGATAGTATAAGTGTTTCGTCCATATAGTATGTAACTTTCATAGGACTTTGTTATTTCCTATGACTTGATGTGGTATATGTGGTCGACGTGGTTTTTCTTTTGGGTCCTGTGACCTGTCTTCTTTAATCGATTTGATTATGGAGGTTGTATGCTTTCATTTTGTAATGTTTTATTTGTGTAGTAATATATTGTTGTCTTTTAAAAAAAATAGTATAAAAACGAAAGCATAATTTATAAATACACGCTAAAACAATTTTATTTAAAATATAATTATTAATTCTATTTATAACTTGAATCATGTAATATAATATATTATATATACAAAACATTAAACAGTGTCACACATAAGCGTATATTGTATTAAAAGTTTCGATTAAAGTGTAAAATACATCTTTGTGGTTTGTTTATTATTCGTTTACATCCTTGTGGGTTTTGTTTGGCACATAAACATCCCTTCATCGAAAGTTAGCGACCATGCATCCCTCCGTTAGTAAATTCAGTCAATGAAGACTAACGATGCAAATTAATTCTCCGTTATCTCCTAATGCAAGTGAAAATATTTACATCGTTAGTCTTACGTTATCTCCACCATACATCTCCTAACCTATTTACGTTTTCGTTTGTTTTCTTACGTCTTTAACTGTTTTTGTCCGTTTTTATACGTCTTTGCTCGTTTTTCTTACGTTTTTATCCATTTTAACCGTTTTTATCGCTTTCATTTGTTTTCTTACGATTTTATCCGTTTTTACACGCCTTCAACCGTTTCCATCCATTTTTCTACGTTTTGTCGTTTTATACGTTTTGATGCATTTTGTCCGTTTATACGTTCTCGTCCGTTTTCTTACGTTTTCATCCGTTTTATCGTTTTCATCATTTTAAAGCTTTTCTTACGTTTTCATCCTTTTTCGTCCATTTTTATACGTATTCATACGTTTTTATCCGTTTTCGTCCGTTTTCTTTCTTTTTCATACATTTTTTTTTCATTTTTAGACGTTTTCATCTATTTTTATACTTTTTCGTCCGTTATTATACGTTTTATCCGGTTCCGTCCATTTTTATACGTTTTGTCCGATTTTACACGCTTTTATCCATTTTTTACGTTTTTATCCGTTTTCATTCATTTTTATATGTTTTCGTTTGATTTTCTTACGTTTTTATCCGTATTCACAGTTTTTATACGTTTCATCAATTTTTATACGTTTTCGTCCATTTTTATACGTTTTCTTACGGTTTTGTCCGTTTTTATACATTTTCATCCGTTTTCTTACGTTTCAAACGTTTTTGTCCGTTTTATATGCTTTGATCGGTTTTATACATTTTATCGTTTCTTATGTTTTATATGTTTCTTACTTTTTGTCCATTTCGCCGTTCTTTTATACATTTCCGTCCAGTTTTCTTACGTTTCATACATTTTATCCATTTCATCCGTTTTCATATGTTTTGTCTGTTTTATATAGTTTCTTCGTTTTATCCGTTTTAGTCCATTTTCTTACGTTATTATACAATTTTATCTGCTTTTATACATGAGAAAAGCGACGAAAACATAAAAACCGACAAAATGGATAAATCGTATAAAATGGGCGAAAAGTTTAAAGCGGATAAAATATATGAAAGCGTAAGAAAATGGACGAAATGCATAAAAGCGGACAAACGGACAAAACGTATGAAACGTAAAATATTAAAAATGACGAAAAAGTATAAAACGGATGAAAATGTGAAAAACGTATAAATAGTATAAAACGATGAAAAGGATAAAATGTATAAAAACGTGAGAAAAAGCGGACGGCGATAAAACCGACAAAGCGGAGGAATACGTATAAAGCGTAAGAAAACGGACGAAACGTATAAAAGCAGATGAAAACGGATAAAATGTATGGCGTATAAAACGAACAAAACGTATGAAACGGATGGAAACGATAAAATGGATGAAAGCAGATAAAAATGTATGAAAACGCAAGAAAATGGACGAAGACGTGAAACGGATAAAACGAATGAAACCGTATAAAGCGGACGGCGATGGCGTATAAAAGCAAGATGTTGCAAAACAAGGCCTACAAGGCCGATTAATCACCGTCTAGCGCTCTTTGGTCACTCAACCTTTCCGATTTATGTAAATCGGTCAAACTAATCAGTCAACCATGGTCAACGGCAGTCAACGACTATCAACGGTGGTCAATTTTGCCGGAATATTGCAAATCTTACCAGAAATACCAAAAATCATCGTAAAATTAGTTTTAATCACTTACAGTCGCTGTTTATATATATATTATAAGATGTTTTTGTTAGGGGTGTTCAAAAAATCCGAGAAACCGACGAACCGAGCCGATCCGCTCAATCCGAAACCGCAAAACCAATAACCGAAGAAACCGAACCGAGAAAACCGAAACCGGAAAAACTCGCTTATCATGGTTCGGTTTCGGTTTTACTTTTAGTTATCCGCGGTTACCGAACCGAACCGCTTATAATATACATGTAGGTTTCAACAAACCATTCTTAAAATGTACAAGTATTAACTATCTTATTGCATTACTTTTATCGTATAACGCATTTTACTTACCTAATGTGATCATTTACTAACGCCATGGATTACATATGATTAAAGTGATCGTACTTATAAACGTCAAATAAATAGTATTAGTTATTTTGTTACATATGATAATTTGAATGTTTTTATTGCGACGGAATAACATTATTATGACTTAAATCTTTTCAACGTTATTTAATTTTACTACAATGAACATACTACGTTCTAATTTATGTTATTGTTCGTCCGATTCAATTCGATTATTTTTTAAAATGGTTAACTCATGACCCGAACCGCGGGTAACCGCTCATTTTGGATACCCGCATGTCCGGTTACCCGCCTAGTGCAGTTCGGTTTGGATAGTAAAATGAACTACCAGCTCACGATGGATAGTTAAAATCTCTAACCCAACCGAGCCGAACCGCCCGTGAACACCCCTAGTTTTGTAAGGAAAATCTTCTTTGAAATACCTAAATCTCTTGAAAATACCCAAAATTTGCCGAAAATGCCAATTCGATTAATCACCGATTAATCACGCTTAGACCAATTACAAGCTACAAGATGGTGGACCGCCCGACTACCGATTCGCGATTTTTGCAAACCTGATAAAAAGTATAAAAACTGGTGAAAACATATGAAAACGTATAAAAATATAAGAGAAACGGACGAAAGCGTATAAAAACAGACGACAAAGGATAAAAACATATGAAAACGTAAGTAAACTTATAAAAACGGACAAAAATCGAATGAAAACGGATGAAAACGAATAAAAACATAAGAAAAACGAATGAAAACGTATAAAATAGACGAAAATGGATTAAAACGTAAGAAAAAAGAACAAAACGGATAAAAACGTATAAAAAAAGAAGAAAACGTAAGTAATGTATGGTGGTGACTGGTGATAACGGAGAACTAACGATGAAAATATTTTCACTTGCGTTAGGAGATAACTGAAGAATAATTTGCACCGTTAGTTTTCATTGACTGGTTTTACTAACGGCGAGATGTATGGTGACTAACTTTACTAATGAAAGGATACTTGTATGAAAAAAAGACTAAAATACACGGTTGGTCCCTAAACTTGGCAAAACGCTTCGCGTTGGGACAAACCTGGTCCTTTTCATCGTCGGGGGTCCCTATTTCAAGTTTTATACTCGTTACGGGTCCTTTGACCATATTGTCGTTAGTCAAGGACTTGAGATGGCGTTAGATTTGTCTTTAGTCCAAGGGCACATTTGTCAATTCTATATTTCAATTAAAAATTTCTTAATTATTGCCACATGTAATGTAACCCTCTTCCCGCCTCAATAAACACATAGTATGTATTATTACTCGTCCCAGAATTGTCGTTACAAGAATTATCAGAATTCACAAACCCTAATTGCACGTCACAAAAACCCCTGCTTATCAATCATAAAACCGAAATATGGACTTTACTCTATGGAAAGTAAGAAGACATCCGTTATCCAGTTGATGATACCGTCCTATACGACTGCTAAGAAAAATACGGTACTATTTTTTTATTATTATTAGTCATTGGAATTTATAATTGGGGTATTTATTGTTTGCCAATTAAGTTTTAGAATGCCCTAAACATATATTGACATGTTTTCGTGTGGTAGATCTAATATGTTTAGCATGAGGGTTCATCACAATGGTGTCTTTAAATCTTGGCACAGTAGAATATCGTTGGAAGTATGGAAACTTTAGTTGATTTGGTTGATGTTGATAGTGTGTCGGTTGAAGAGTTGGATGTTCTTATGTATGAATTGGGTTATGAGCTTGGTTCAAAAAATTATTATTACTTTGTTAAGCCCGGTAGTAATTTAGATGATGGTTTGTATAGCTTAAGTGAGAGTGCTAATTTAGAAATATTGAAAGATCTTGTTGATGACCATAAGATGATAGAGGTTTATGTTGAAAATGGTAAGACAACATTGGATGTTGATCAAATGTCACCAAAGTCAATTAGGACAATTATTGTTGATGTGGATGCAACAAAGAAAAAGCGACTCTTGTTATTGTTCCATATTGCTCAAACAAAGTGTTCTTAGAAAACATTGTTAATAAATGCGTGGTAGAGGATATATGTCGGGTTACACATCAACCTTTGGAAGTCAATACTTTGGTACAATCTAGTCGGATGCGGAAAGCAGAACCCTTGTTTCCATCTCAGAGGTCTGTCGGATGAAGATGTTGTAGGTGATGTCAACCACATATAGATAAACATGTTGAGCATATTGATAACGCCACACGCGTCGTTTGGGGTCAAAGGAACTTTATTTTCTTGAGCAAGTTTTATAACACCCAGGCGATGAACCTAATCGTTGTAGTGTAGTATTAGGGTAAGCCACGGTATTGATATCGTTCTCTGGGGAATAGGAATGCCGGTGAGAAGTTACTACGCTAAGGTTGGGGTTGAGGAATATTATTTTTTTATCTTTTTATGTTTTTTAGGAAATGGAAAGGTACGAATCTCGGGGTTTGGATTTGGGGGTTGGTATTTCTACCGATTACTCTACTTATCTAATTATCTAATCTAAGGTGTATGTAGTCTATGTCTAATTATTGTATGCTCGTATGATAGTTTAAAGATGTGTTCACTTAGGTTTTATTACTCCTTAATTATCTCATATTGATGGTTGAATTGTCACGTCCTTATTCTTAATTGCGTTGTGTGTCTAAATTAGTAGGGTATGCGTTTATCCCTAACTCTTTGAACTTACCAAAGGGTCTCGTCTACAAAACCCTCTAGGGATTATAAACTCTAACTCTAAGGCCCTCTTTGGATGATTTAGCCTACAACCGCTCTAAGTGCTATAGCCTAAGGTTCACAAAGATTAATCAAGCATTAATTACACAACGAATGACCTATCGCATTACTAAATCATTAATCAACTAAGATAAGAGACAACCAATCAATATTTAATAATTAAGTTTCATATTCCCTAAGCAAACACACAAGTAAATTAGCCGGACATGGAGAACATGCAAGCATACACACAAATAATCAAAGACATAATTGAATTAATGAAGTAAAACACTTATCTTGATGTAAGATAGGGTTTGGAACCCTAAAATCTTGTACAAGACGACCTTGGTTCGATTTAGGTTTTACCCAAAAGACTACACACTAAAAAGCTGAAAATGCGGATTCTATATATAATATTACTATCGCGACGGCTTCACCTTATGATTTGTGGCGCCGGGTCGCCGCGTTGTGGGTTTCGTCTTGGCCACGTTAGTCTTGCGACGCGTCACCTTGTGCTTGTGACGCCGTCCTCTTCGACTTCGACGCCGTCTCGATCAAATCTAGGTCGTCTGCGAGTTGCGACGGCCTCTCTTTTAAAGCGACACCGTCACTTGAAAATAAAAATTTGGCTTCGTGTCATCACAAAATACTCCGACGGTCGTCATAGATAAGCGATGACGCCGTCACCTTGTATTTCGGCGGCTTGAGTGTCTCGATTCTTGACTTTGGCCATTTCCTTCAGATATCCGCCTTTTCATCCAAATAAGTGTCATTCTGACAATTTGCCTTCAAGAGACCTAAAAGTGAAAAGGAACGATATTAAGTAATAACGGATACAAAAGTGATCAAATAAGGGCTTAAACGACCCTCAAAAGGTACATTTAAAACCTTATCAAATATCCCTACACTTGGTATTTGCTTGTCCTCAAGCAAATGTGCTTTAGCCAATTAATTTATAAGTTAGGGGTCATGAAGCATTGATTTAAAACAGTCCACAACACATATAAGCCCATAAAAGTCATAACAAGCACGGAATTACATACTAGCACCTCACATGGGGTGTTTGGATACTCACATCTCTCTCGGGTGTATATGAAATATAACAAGTTTGGAAATGAAAGATAAACACTCATTAACCGGTCCTAGTACATAGATTACCATAGGCTTGAGAATAGATCAAACCTCCATCGCTTTGGCGTAAGCACTTAGGAAAGACTATCAAAGAGGTCTTTAAAGGGTTGTAACGTTAGGCTTACGGTAGGGAAACAAAGGGTTTGGTGGGATAGGCTATTTAGTGGTGGCAAGTCAAAAATCTCTTATATTACAAGCATACGAAGAATGGCGTTGCTAAGCCAAGACTCGACACTCTAAACTCTAGATAACTGAAACAAACAAACATAAATTTAAAGGATAGATGTAGGATGGTAGCCCGTATGTTTTTTTTTACACTCTATTTTTTTTCTTTTTCTCTTTTTCTATTTTTTTTCGATTTTTTTTTCATACACTTTTACTCTACCATCCTCTACGGTAACATCAAAATGATAGGGATTTATAGGCACATCCCTACACTTGAGTTTTTATTACTCTAACACTAATTTGACCCGAATTGAAAAGATCAAAACACTTGGGGTATGTTATTACGCAAATAACGGAATTTAACATTCCCTTCCAATCATTTCATAAACTTTAACTTTTTTCCCATGAGTCCCAATCGTCCCAAAACTGTGTACAAAGGATATGACTCGACTTAGCAACTCATGCAAGCAACTAGATAATTCAACTAAGGGTTTAGGGTGATAACAATAATGCACTAAAAGTGAGTGCATACAAGGTAGGCTAAGGCGATTTGGGTGTACATTTGGGGTGGGGTGTAAAAATGTTCTTCATTGATATTCCGGAAAACCGAAACATCACGAGAACCGCGAAAAGGATAGGCTACGAGGGGTTAACTAGGGTATCGTGTACTAAAGATGAGTACAACGCAAAGGTGTGAGGAATTACTCAACCGATGTGGAAGAAGTAATTATATATTACGGTATCAAACAAGGGTTATCCTAATGCCTCTTATCATTTAGTTATTCCTAACTACACAAGTGTGGTCTTACTAGCGATCTCGGAATGCATCACAAAACAAGTTCTAGAATCTATTATACTACGGTTCACACTCTAAGCATTAAAGATGAATGCTTTAATTCCTACTAATCTAAGGTGATCCTCACATTTTGGGTGGAATTTGGGTGGTAAAGGGTTTTTGTGCTAGTCATGCAACTTCCTATCCGTGAGACGCTTTGTTAAGACTAATGGCCCACTCCTATATGTCATGAAAATTTTAAATTTGGTGCCAAAATTACCCTAACCGACATTTTCTCATGGTTTATTACACAATTACAATTGGACAAAGCAAATAATCAAGGATAAGCATAGTTTCTAAGTTCCGTTTATTTTCCCTCCTACACTTAAACCTGAACATTGTCCCCAATGTTCCCGAAAAGTATCAAAGTTATGGTAATGGAAGGTAATTAAAAACGAAGAAACTAGTACTCCCGATTAGCTCGGTAGGATCCGTGTGAAGTGGTGGTTAAATCCTTTCCAAGAAGAATGTATGCGTGAAAAGCTCCTTCCAATCTTTGTTTCTTCTTCTTGATAAATAAAACACCTTATTTGAAGAAAATAAACGAAACCTTCGCGTAAAATCGGTGGTAATAATATATATATAAGACTACTACTAAACTAGGATATAATGCTTGTGGAATGGATGTTTCTGAATTTACGGAAAATTAAGACACAGAAAATTCCAAAATTTATAAGTAGCTCGAAAACGAGAAAAAAGTAATTTTTGTTTTACTCCTTCTGGCGCCACAGTCGCGATCCCGATCTGACACTGGTATGCGATTTTCTCGGAAAATTTACATCTTTAGAATCGGAAAATTTACGCAAAACATCCATTATGACTCGATACAATCATTTGACTCGAACAAACACACATATATATCTTTTAATTAATTACTATTCTCATGTTTACGTTTCTTTGAAAACGTGTGTAATCCTCCTTACACTTATCCTTTATGTAAAATACCTTTATAGGCAATTAAGGCGAGGTTAAAAACATAATAAAGCATTTTTACAAATTTAAACATGAGAATAAGCGATCAATAAAAGATATATGACACTAACAAGCAAACAATTAAGCATGGGTTGCCTCCCAAGCGCTTTTCTTTATTTAAGAGTCTTGTAGCTAGACTCGTAGTCGTGCTCTCGTAACTTCATTCATTACCACCTCCTTCGTCATGACAGTCTCTATTGGGGATTCCATGTTGTAGAAGTGCCCTATGATGCACCTTTCTAAGAGTTCGTCCTCTCCCACTCGGTCCTATATTTCGGTCCTAAGTTCAAGCAATCCTTATAGAATCAAAAATCTTAGCCATAACATAATCTACTCCTTTTCCTTATCCTCCTCATTCCTATAATAGACCGATAGTTTAAGTTCCTTTTCATCATTAGAGTGATGAAAACTTCTCAATCTTAAGCGGCATTTGGTAAGCTATGTCATCGGTCTCATCCTTGAATCGCACTATTCTAATGAGGATCATAAGTCATCCGGTGTTTTCTATGAAAGGCTTTCCTAGAATAACGTGGGACAAGCTAGGATCTATAGCCGTGCTAATATCATCCACAATTATGAAGTCCGTAGGAAACGTGAAACTAACTACATAAACAGGCAATCCCTTAACTCTACCAAGAAAATTGCATCTATCCCTAGGATTATCTTGCCTAGTTGGAATAGGCTTCTTCATTACCCAATTGTAGTAGGTGCTAGTCATTATGTTGATTGGGGATTTGCGATCAATATAGGCCTTTGCCACGAAAAGGTGTCCTATGCAACATGGTATGTTAAGATTCCAAGGGTTCCCAAACTTGATTCTAGGGCTTTTCCTAACATACATGTGACGGAGGTCACGCACTAAGTGAGGGTGGCGAGATAGCTCTTCTTCCGTAGGAAACTTATTGAAATAGTCATTGTCTACTTCATCTACTTCCTCGGTTGTTTCATTATCCTCAAGTATATGACCCTCTTCGTCATTTGTTCCATTGGGTTTTACTACGGTGATGGTATTGACGAATTGGACGTGTTTAGTTAACTTACTTGGGTCCTTAATCTCTACGCCGGAAGGCTCGGGAGTTGAGATAGCATTAACCTTCTTATCACTATTGGTCATGGCTTTCAAGAGGTTATCTATCTTTCTATCCATCTCGACTTGTTGTTGGTTAAAATGGTCCGAGAGCTTAGCTATTTGAGCTTCTTGGGATGCGACTAGGTGTTGCAACATCCCCTCAATGTTTTGTTGGTTAGGATCGTGAGATGGGGTCATGAAAATCATTGGAAGTGAATTCTTTGGTTTGTCCCCAATAGAAGTCGGGCTTGCCCTTCCATGCTTCTCGGGTTTCATTGAAATTCCTAGGTCCGGATGTTGTAGGAATCTTCCTCCGTTCCATTAATACGCGAGGATGCATAGTCAGCGGAGGCATGTTCGGGGATCGGGTGCAAGTGCGCGTGTTATGAGGATCATTACACAGCTCACACGAGGAAGAAACTTTATTCACATGGCGTGAAGACTTGGGATTTTTGTAGGAACTCATTAGGAATTTAACTTGATCTTCAAGTTCGATCATCCTACGGTCGGAAGATTGTAAGTCAAAGTGAGGCAAGGAGATTGCCTTAATGGTTTTGGGCAACTTACGGAGTCATTCCAACTTCGTTGTCATAAAGAGCAAGGTCCTCTATTATACCCCATGATTCTTCCGCGGTGAGATCACTAAGTTTTCCACACCGCTTGGTTAATGGATCGCTTGGTGGGAAAGTTGACATGATCATAAAAGATTTGGACTTGGAGCCAAAGATCAATGCCGTGATGAGGGACTTTATGGATTAAGTCCTTGAATCGAGTCCATGCTTCGTAGAGAGATTCACCTTGATGTTGTTGTAACATTAAGATGTCATTCCTAAGTTTAGTGGTTCTCCCCGGTGGGAAAATTTGAGCAAGGAAGCGAGAGGTGAGATCATCCCAACTTGAGATGGAGCCGGTGAAGTCGCTCAAGCCAATTACTAGCTTGGTCCGTAGAGAGATTGGAAGAGACGCAGCGTGGTCTCCCGAGTAGTAGCATCAAGGTCAATGGAATCGACAATTTTGAGGAAATCCCCGGATCTTGATAAGGATCTTGAACGAAGTCCATGGAATGCACATCCGTTTTGCACCAACCGGATGGTGTCGGATCGCAGGTAGTAGTTTGGGCTTGGTCGGAAGCTCAATGGTGTTCCTATAGCCTAGGTGGCTTGGTCTTGAGTATTCACCAAGAGTACGGGCTCTTGGTGGGTCATTTGGTGGTAGGTTGATGAATGGTGGTTGGTTATCACCTTCCATGATGAAAAGTGATGGGGTTACGAACAAAGGTCACGTAGAAGAGGGATAGACTATGAGAAAGCTAAAAATTTAGAAAATTTACTTGATAGGAATCAAGCAAAGAAACCTAAGCGAGGTGGATTACTAACTAGCTATTCTATTCCCGACAGCGCCAAAAACTTGATAACGCTACACGTCGTTCGGGTCAAAGGAACTTCCTTTTCTTCAAGCAAGTTTTATAACACCCTAGGCAAAGGAACCTAATCATTGTAGTGTAGTATTAGGGTAAGCCACGGGTATTGATATCGTTCTCTGGGGAATAGGAATGCTAGTGAGAAGTTACTACGCTAAGGTTGTGGTTGAGGAAGATTATTTTTATCTTTTTATGTTTTTAGGAAATGGAAATGTACGAATCTCGGGTTTGGATTTGGGGTTGGTATTTGATAACGCTACACGTCGTTCGGGGTCAAGGAAACTTCCTTTTCTTGAGCAAGTTTTATAACACCCTAGGCGTGAACCTAATCGTTGTAGTGTAGTAATTAGGGTAAGCCACGGGTATTGATATCGTTCTCTGGGGAATAGGAATGCTAGTAAAGTTACTACGCTAAGGTTAAGGTTGAGGAAGATTATTTTTGTATTTTTATATTTTATGAAATGGAAAGGTACTAATCTCGGTATTGGATTTGGGGGTTGGTGTTTCTACCGATTACTCTAATATTATCTAATTATCTAAACTAAGGTTGTGGGAGTCTATGTCTAATTAATGTGTGCTCGTATGATAGTTTAAAGATGTGTTTACTTAGGTTGTACTACTCCTTATTTATCTCCTATTGATGGTTGAGTTGTCACGTCCTTATTCTTAGTTGCTTTGTGTGTCTAAAGTTGTAGGGTATCGTTTCTCCCAACTCTTTGAACTTACCAAAGGGTCTCGCCTACAAAACCCACTAGGGATAATAAACTCTTACTCTAAGGCACTCTTTGAATGGTTTAGCTTACAACTACTCAAGTAATTATATTCTAAGGTTCACAAAGATGAATCAAGCATTAAGTACACAACGAATGACCTATCGCATTACTAGATCATTAATCAACTAAGATAAGAAACAACCAATCAATATTCAATAATTAAGTTTCATACTTCCTAAGCAAACACACAAATAAATTAGCAGGACATGGAGAACATGCAAGCATACACACAAATAATCAAAGACATAATTGAATTAATGAAGTAAATACTTATCTTGATGTAAGATAGGGTTTAAAACCCTAAAATACTGTACAAGACACCTTAGGTTCGGTTTTAGGTTTTCACCCAAAAGACTCTCTAAAACCGAAAAATTCGGATTCTATATATAAGATTACATATGCGACGGCGCCACCTTATGTTTCGTGGCCGCCGTCGTGTCGCCGCGTTGGGTTTCGTCTTGGCCACGTTAACCTTGCGGCGGCGTCACCTTATGTCCATGACGCCGCCTCTTCGACTTCGACGTCGTTCGATTGCATCTAGGCCGTCCGAATAGCGACGGCCTACTCTTTACAACCGGACGTCGCCACTTGAAAATACGAGTTTGGGTTCTCGAACCGTCACAAAAATCCTCGACGGCCGCATTAGCACCGACGCCGCGCTTCTATTTTCAAAGAATGTGAGTGTCTCGATTTTGACTTTGGCCATTTTCTTTATATATTCGCCTTTTCGTCCAAATAAGTGTCATTCCAAGATTTTGCCTTCAAGAGACCTAAAAGTGAAAAGGAACGATATTAAGCAATAACGGATACAAAAGTGATCAAATAAGGGCTAAAATGACCCCTCAAAATGGTACCTTTAAAACCTTATCAAATATCCTTACACTTGTTATTTACTTGTTCTCAAGCAAATGTGCTTTAACCAATTAATTTATAAGTTAGGGGTCATGAAGCATTAATTCAAACGGTCCACAACACATATAAGCCCATAAAAGTCATAACAAGCACGAATTACATACTAGCACCTCACATGGGGTGTTTGGATACTCGCATCTCTCGGGTGTATATATGAAATATAACAAATAGAAATGGAAGATAAACACTCATTAACCGGTCCTAGTACATTGATTACCATAGGCTTGAGAATAGATCAAACCTCCATCGCTTTGGCGTAAGCACCTAGGAAAGACTATCAAAGAGGTCTTTTAAAGGGTTGTAATGTTAGGCTTACTGGTAGGAAACAAAGGGTTTGGTGGGATAGGCTATTTAGTGGTGGTAAGTCAAAAATCTCTATGTTAAATGCATATGAAGAATGGCGTTGCTAAGCCAAGACTCGACACTCTAAAACTCTAGGTAACGAAATAAACAAACATAACTTTAAAGGATAGATGTAGGATGGTAGCAGTATATATATATATATATATTTTTTCATACACTTTTACTCTACCATCCTCTACGATAACATCAAAATACTAGGGATTTATAGGCATATCCCTACACTTGAGTTTTTATTACTCTAACACTAATTTGACCCGATTTGAAAAGATCAAAACACTTGGGGTACATTATTATGCAAACAAAGGGAATTTGAATTTAACGTTCCTTCCGTCATTTCATAAACTTTAACTTTTCCCATGAATCCCAATCGTCCCAAAAGCGTATACAAAGGATATGACTCGACTTAGCAACTTATGCAAGCAACTAGATAATTGAACTAAGGGTTTAGGGTGATAACAAACATTTGCACTAAAAGTGAGTGCATAAGGGTAGGCTAAAGGCGATTTGGGTGTATATTTGGGGTGGGGTGTAAACAATGCTTTCATTGATATTCCGAAAAACCGAAACATCACGAGAACCGCGAAAAGGATAGGCTCGAGGGGTTAACTAGGGGTATCGTGTACTAAAGATGAGTACAACGCAAAGGGTGTGGGGAATTACTCAACCGATATGGAAGAAGTAATTATATTACGGTATCAAACAAGGGTTATCCTAATGCCTCTTATCATTTAGTTATTCCTAACTACACAAGTGTAGTCTCACTTGCGATCTCGAATGCATCACAAAACAAGTTCTAGAATCTAATATACCACGGTTCACACTCTAAGCATTGAAGATGAATGCTTTAATTACTACTAATCTAAGTGGCAATCCTCACATTTTGGTGGAATTTGGGTGGTAAAGGGTTTTGTGCTAGTCATGCAACTTCCTATCCATGAGACACTTTTGTTAAGACTAATGGCCCACTCCTATATGTCATAAAAATTTTAAATTTGGTGCCAAAATTACCCTAACCGACATTTCCTCATGGTTTATTACACAATCACAATTGGACAAAGCAAATAGTCAAGGATTAGCATAGTTTCAAAGTTCCCGTTTATTTTCCTCCTACACTTAAACCGAACATTGTCCCCAATGTTCCCCGAAAGTATCAAAGTTATGATAATGGAAGGTAATTAAAAGCGAAAGAAACTAATACTCCCCGATTAGCTCGGTGGGATCCGTAAAGTGGTGGTTAAATCCTTTTCAAGAAGAATTATTAAGTGAGCATGCTCCTTCCAATCTTATGTAACTTCTTCTTGACAAACTAAACCTGCACACTTGAAGAAAACAAACGAAACCTTCGCGTAAAATCGGCGGTAATAGTATATATAAGACTCGATTTAAACTAGGATATAATGCTTGTGGAATGGATGTTTACTGAATTTCTAAGAAAATTAAGACACGGAAAATTTCAAAATTTATAAGTAGCTCGAAACGAGAAAAAAATAATCGATGTTTTACTCCTTCCCGACGCCGTCGTTTCAATCTGGCCGTCGTCAAGTTATCCCGACAAAAAGCGGTCTCGATTTTGGAAAAAATTTTGGAAAATTTACATCTTTAGAATTTGGAAAAATTTCGCAAAACATCCATTATGACTCGATACAAGCATTTGACTCGAACAAACAAACATAAATATCTTTTAGTTAATTGTTATTCTCATGTTTACGTTTCTTTTGAAAACGTGTGTAATCCTCCCTACACTTATCCTTTATGTAAAATACCTTTATATGCAATTAAGACGAAGTTAAAACAAAATAAAGCATTTTACAAATTTAAACATGAGGATAAACAATTAATAAAAAGAAGAAAGATAAATCACAAACAAAGATAAAACATACAAGCAAGATAAATTACACCACATGTAAATAAACACCACATAGTTCAAAGGTCAATACTAATTTAGATGTCCAAGATTATTACATGCCAAAATAAAAATTGTTTCAATAACCAACCATACTCAATCCCTAAACTACTACATCAATCATTTGGGAGGGGTCCATAACGATAGTCATAACCGGGGAAGATGGCCCAAATACCCATAAGGTGGATAGTCCTCCTCCCGCCAGGAAAGGATCAACTGGAGATGTGGGTCAAGTCGATCACGCATGGACGGATGATGCATCCGTCTGACAAGATGGTCGTGAGGTCCGGCTAGCCCTCTCGGTCCTGCTATGCCATCCATGCATCCACGCGCCCATCCATGCTCCCGGTAGGCTCGCCAATCTCCACTAGACATGTGCCCGTAGGCGTTAGTGGAGCTTCCTCGCTCACCCCCGTTTGGTGTCTTTGGTACCGTGGCTCCTCATCATTGTCGCCCTCACCACCTGAACGGCAGGTTGAGAATGGAACCAAGTATAACCTCTACCATAATCCATCGTGACATTCATAGCTTTTAGAGATTTAGCCTTGAAGACCACAGTGCCGCCATCGTACTCAGTGCACGCAGTACCTCCCCGCCAATACACCTAAGGATCGAGCTAACCGGTGATAAGCATGCCCCATACACCCTATCCTCCAACCTAATCCCACTTGCAGCTTCTCAAGTAATCGGCCAACCGAACGGGATGTTGCAGCACTCCCCGGCCAATATGCGTGAGAGATAGAATAGGTTCGGTAAGGTGACACGATGGCTCGTGGCATGTCTTCTGTGATAGAGAAGGTGAGGCGGCGATGTATGAGCCTAACCCGTGGATCCGGATTGTGAAGCGAGGTACCCCAATAATGTACTCCCATCGCTAATCGTGTTCCAGGCGAATACCCAACATCTCGTCCTTATGGGTAATTCCAGTTGCAAAACGAGTCCTAAAACATCACTCGGCAGATCCTCGGATGTATACAAATCCCAACCTCCATCCAAACTCAGCGTCGACATTTGCCTCCAGTCCCTCCTAACCTAAATCGGATCCCTTGAAATCAATATTATCGACATGCATTGATATTTGGCAAATATGATGCGTGAAACTCACGTACCAACTCGCCATACACGGCTCTCTAATTCAAACAATCTTTCCCATTGGGGATCGGTGAACTTATCCCTTCTAAAACTATTCGAAAATTCCCTAGCCAAATCATTCTCCTCCGAAATGCCCATCCAACACATTTCTGAATCAATAGTCCGATGGAGTAAATCGTTGTAATCGGCTTGACATCCTTCTTCAATAAATACCCCACCCAATGATTGTGTCCGCATGTTTTCTTGAGTATTAGAAGATTGTCCCTAGTCCTTTTACTCTTCTGCTCATCCGAAACAAGAAATCAAATAAGTGGAGAGCAATGAGTATCATTTATGATGCAAAGGACGACATAGCAGTCTTGACGTCATCAGAGAATACACTGACGCCGTCATTTCGACCAATTTTTGAATCCGACATTTGCGAGGAAAAGTCCAAGTTTCTAACCATAACCCTTGACCCAAACACCCTTGTTGCAAGCAACAATGGCATAACGGCCGGTGGTTTTGACTCCTAAGCCGTCAAGGCTTCTCGCAGTTAACCCCATATGGTAACACTACTACTTCACTTAATCTTAAGCCTTAACAAGATTTCATGGCGAAATAGATCAAATTAGTTGGGTTTTGGTTTGAGAAAAGAGGAAAACGAAATTAAACATGAATTAGAACAATTGAATAGACAAAGATCTATGTAGATTACTTACCTCGTGGAGATTGTTGTGGAAAATGGTGGATTCGATGTAGGGAATACGTTTTTGTGTGGTGTGGGCGGATAAAAATGTGTAGGGTAAAGAATGAAAGAGATGGGTCTTTGTCAGACACGTCTCGATGCGGCTTAGCGACGGTGTCACTCGTTAAAGTGTGTGGCGTCACGCATAAATTTCCGTAAAAGAAAAGCAGTTTTTTTTTTTTTTTTTTTTTTTTTTTTAATCCACCTGATCAAAAATCGGTTACTATTTTTGACAAGAAACTTGGTTTTTATTTTAAAATCAATTTGGTTATTCCACCAAGAATCTCCACTATGGTAAGCAATGCATATGTCAAATTGTCTTTCAATCGTGATCTCGAAGTTCAAGTCTTGAGGATGAGGTTCTTTTTTCCGTGTTTAAACCGAAAGAACTTTTCCTTGCATTGGGAAAATCGGGGTGATACGTGCACCATTCCAATGAATGTGTTTCTAGGGATTAAGTGGGAAATGTTGAGACAGGGTTTAAGCAAGAATATGATTCATCGAGGTTTACTAAGGAGAAGGTTCGGAGTCATCCCAGATGTCCTGTATTGCATACACCTTTTCTAGCTTTTAGGTATATTGTTTTTGCGATTTCACCACGGATGCTCAACATGAAGTTGTTAGCTAGGCCCAAGAAAGTGTCATGAGTTGTTCGCATTTGAGCTTCGAGGCTTTTATTTCCTCTTCTTGCTTGTAGACAAATGTCAACATAATGTCCTCGAATTCATCCCGCCGGATTTTCTTGGGATCAAAATTCCTTGACAAAGATTCATATGTTCATCAAGACGCGTGGTTACTCCCATTAATGCTTTCACTGGGCCTCCATACTCATAATTGCTTGTGCTCGGAAGTTGACCCGTTTTTGAACAACTGGAGTTTCCCAACCTTCCTCTTCATATTGAGCAAGGTCCTCAATAACCTCCCAAGATGCCTCAAAGATCGAGGTTACTTAGCCTTCCACCGGGCGAATCAATGGTTTGTTGGAGAGAGAGACCGATATGATCATAGAAAATTTGGACTATGTAGGATCGTATATTTTATTGTGTTTGATGATTCGGTGGTCTTGGATGATCAAAATACATGTTTACCATTTTAGAGAGAGAAACTAGAGAGAGGGGTGTTCTTGCTAGAGGTTTACACAAATGAAATGTTAGATTGAAAATGAGCACCACCCTTCCATGGATGGAAGGGTATTTATACTTACAAATACTGACCTCCCATCGGCCGTGGATCGTGGATACAGCTGGTAAAGACCCGTCCTTCCTCCACGGTGTTGCACTAAGCTAAACTACGCTAATAACTAACTAATAAACTAATAAATAACGAACTAACGACAAGTCTACGAGCTAACTTATGCTAGATAACATTTGGGGTGACCGACTCTTTACTATGGAATTTTCTAATTCCTAACAATCTCCCCAAGGGAGGTCACCCCATGTTTTACATTTCAATCCTAGCATTCTATTCTTGACTTTGTTCTTGAGCTCAGAGACTTCAATTCTTCAATTCCGCAATCTTTGTGCTTTAGCAATGACTCTTCAAAGTCCGCATAGATTTGTACTTTCAGTGGAGGTCTTTAATCGATCCACATCTTTGATGATCTTCGAGCTTTCTTTGAGATCATCACCACAAGAAATCTCTCGGATCATCCATAGTAGTGTTGCCATCATGTGAAGTTGTGACTTTGGACCGACATGCTCACACTTTTGAATCATGACATCTTTCCATCGAGTAGCGGAAGCCTTATCGGTTCATGATATTTGCGCAAGTAGCATAAGCATAGTATGAAATATCGAGCCGTGTTATGTAGATATGCACCACCATGATTTCTTCAAATTAAGTGTGGATGCCGTGAGCATGCGGCTTTGATTGACTCCTCAATTCGATCACCGCAACCGTCAAATGTACCGCAAACAACAGCTAGCAATAAAACACACGAAAGTGTCTTTGATCACTTTCGTTGAATTGAGGTACACGCCCACGGTTCCCGCTGATCAAGATAAGCATCGCCTGTGATCGTAGGATTCCTAAGAATCTCCTTGATGTGGTTTCGCAATGTTCTAGTCGTTCTCAAACCGAACGCCTCAAAGAAGACAACACGGAGTGAGTGAACCAAATAATTGAGATTCACCGATTGATGAAAATGATTTGAAAACAATCGCGTATTGCTTGAAGAAAGAGTTTTGCAATACAACGAAGGTTTTATGAGAAAGATCAATTTTCAATCAAAATACTTTTGTATTTGAGAATGAGTACACATTCGACGTGCTAGTGAAAAGAAGAGATTCGCACATCGAACGGTTTTTCTAAAAGTATTTTTCAATCGAGATACTTTTGAATTTGAAATATGAATACACATTCGACGTGCTAGAGAAAAGAAGATTTGCACATCGAACGGTTTTTCCAAAAGTATTCGCAATTCCATTCTCGACCAAGGTTGATTCAAGACCGAATCGCCCATTGTTTCTATCCGCTTGTCACAAGTTTGATCTTACGAGAAGATCTCACATGTCACCCACCAAGAGCTTGTTTGATGTTGGCTCTAGAAGGATTTCCATCTTCATCGTGAATATTTTACATATCACTCGATGTTCGCAATACCACAAGGATAATGCGAGGACTCTTAATATATACTTACTTTCCACATTGTGTGAAAAGCAAGTCTTCAAGAATTTAGTGTCCTAACGAGATATTGTGGATGATCTCTTGGCTCTAGACTCAATAGTGCACATTTGGTTCCCGTGTCGGAGACTAGGAGAGGTCTCCTTCTTCAATATCAACAATCTCTAAGAGAAAGTCGATAGATTATGTAGGTTCCCGTGAGAATGAAACAAGCCCTTTAAGAGGAACTTGAGTGGTTTGGGAAGTTTAGTGCAAAGGCATCACGGGTCCATGATGTCTTGTCTTCAATACCAATGTTACCTTAGTAACCACCAAGAGTATATGTATTGAACCCGGTTTCGCCCTAAGGTTGAATTGATGGAGGCTATTTCTTTTCACCCTTTTCACATTCATTTCTTTTTCATTCTTCAACCCTTCAAGCTTACCGAGACTTCATAACTAGAACCTTGTTGGGTTTATTCCAAGACTAGCTCTGCCTCATCCGCACTCTTCCCATATTCTCATTTTTCTCCTTTTTCAATATACCTAAGGACTCTACACTATCTAGTGGATTGTCCTCGGTAGATCCCTCCGGCTCGGCGGATCGTGGGAACAAATACCTAACCTAACCATCCTTATAACACCATGCATAAAGTAAATTGGTCGGTCTTTTGGTATTGTTCTTTCCTTCATGAAACCAATTGAAAAATCATTTGAAAACAATCAAGGTACTTGTGATACGAGATCAAAGCATTTTGTACCTTAATAGTTTTGATCATTTAGAAAACCTCCCTCAACATGTGCGTATGATTTAGAAATTGTTTAGCACATGGAGGCAAGAGGACTTTGAAATATTTTCTTTGATCACAATTTTCATACTGAAAAAGCCATTTGATTTTCTTGGTAAAATTCTCCCTCAATATGTGCATAGGATATTTGAAATCATTTTATCACATAGAGGCAAGAGTTCTTTTGAAGCACATCCACAATCACAAAATCCATTAAGAAACCATTTGAAAACTCAATCAAGGTACTTTATAATCTCTTTAAAAAAGCTTTTGTACTCGATAGTTTTTTTCCCCTCAATATGTGCTTCGAGATTCGAAAGCGCTTAGCACATATGAGAGAGCAAACTGCACAATTAAATCAAAACGATCAACTTTATCAAATTTCATTATTAAATCACAAATTCTCCCCGATCAAAAATATCAAACCCTTTGAGATTTTGGATCCCAAGTGATTTAATAAGGTTTAGAAAACATGGGAGAAAATGTGGCCTGGTTTAAATACTCATCATGTTTTTGGATAAATCCTCCTCCTCAACATGTGCATTGTGTATTTGAAATCGTTTGGCACATGGAGGCAGGAGTGCCTATAAAGGACTAAAACCAATTCCATTAAAACAGATTTGAGATTTAAATCACGATCTCTCCCTTGATCAAAACTTTCAAACCAATTGAGATTTGTGATCCCAATTGATTTAAATCATTTAGAAAAATTTAGGGAAAGACGTGGCAAGATTTAATTTTGAAAATGATGATAAGGACCATTTTAAGACATTAAAGATTGTTAGTGTCGTATGATAGTTTTAAGAGATCTTTAAGTAAAATAAAACAATTTCACAATCAAACAAGAATGTAAAAATTTCATTTTGAAAGATCTTGAGTTTTAAAGAAAAATCATACCATGACATAACATTAAATCTTTAGATCACCACATTTTAGCGTATAAACGGACTTTTTTGAAGATATATTGTTTGAAAATATTTTATTTTAAATCACTCTCCCTCAATCCATGACCGTAGTCGATAATTGAGTGACTTAAGTTTTGATAAAATGAAGTCCGTGATTTTCAAAATTTAGTCCAATATATTTTCAAAACAATATTTTCCATTTTCAAAACAATTTAATCAAAGTTTTAGAAAATTGTTTAAAATGGTATCCCGCACAAAGATACGTTAGGTGGTTGAGAAGCTTCGTTGTTGTCAGTAGGGCTTTGAAGAAAACCGTCAGATGCAAGTGAGACTTCTTCTTATGTTGCATTTTGAATGCCAACCGAGGTCCAATTAAGCTCCGCTTTCTTCAATCACTTAGAAGAAAACCATCTCGCGATGCAAGAGACCTCTTACGCTGCATTTATGCCAACTCTCCATAGAAGTCCAATTAAGCTCCGCTTTCTTCATTTGTCAACCCAAGATATCGTTACCCTTTCCTTTCGCATCCAATCATGTTCATTTGTGGGATCCGGATCGGAACATTCTTATATACCAATATACCGCATATGTTAGTGAACACACATACAAATATATGGTGGTCGACAACACCCAAACAAAGAATCGACTAATAAAAGTCAATCCAACATATCAATCGATCATGTAAGGTATGGGAATAATGTGTTTCAAACTCTAATCATCTAAACCTAACAATCATATCCTAGAAACCTAGTCCTTCAACATAGGCAATTATATTTTTTCGTATAAGCACGAGGATAATTAAGAAAGTCCGTTAGATGATATAAATTTGAAAACATTCTCCCTCAATCAATGACTTATTTTCCAAAAGATTAAAAGCGTCAAGTCATTGATTGAGTTTTCAATTTTCACAAAACTCGAATCGATAGATTTACAAGCAACTCATTTACCACCATTTTAGAAAACAACAAATATTTTTCTCAAGAATTTATAGACGGAAAATATTTGAGTAGGAACAAAGATCCTTCGACATACTTTCCTCATTTGTTTTAGGATAAGTGCACGAAATATTTGAAAATTGTTTAGCGTAGCACTTTCCTTTCTTTAAAAGCGGGTTGCTATCGTAAATAATAGCAAGCCATAGTTTAAGCACGGGTTACAATCAAGTAATCAGAAGCCATTATTTGAAGCGCGGTTACAATCAAATAATCAGAAGCCATATTTTGAGACATGTTTTGAAAAGAATATTTACACCTCCTCGCCGAACTTCATCTAAAGTCCCGTGCCATTATTGAATGACATTTCTAAGACCGTAGATGTTATCGATACCGTAAGACATGTCTAGAGAAAACATATTTTGGTATTTTTCAAATTTTCTCGATTTTTATGGGTTTTTGTTGGTTTTATATTTTTCTATTTTCTTTTGTTGGTTTTATATTTTTCTATTTTGTTTTGTTGGTTTTATATTTTTGTATTTGGTTTTTCGATAAATATATACAAAGATAGAGTAGATGATATAGTTAAAGAAGATGATGATACGAGTACCGAGATAAGGATATCGAATGCCCGTGTAGAAGATAGAAGTCATCATCCCTAAAACATTCACCACCAAAGCTTCCAAGGCTCTTGAATCAAGAGAGAAATTGAGCCATCTTGAAAGTGAGACTTTGGCGCTTCCCCCAAACCGAAAATCCTTATGTTGAGCAGATTCAAGCTATATTTCAAGCTTGTTTTAGCCAGTGCACAAGAGAGCACACCATTATCATAAATCCCACCGCTCCATTTAAGAACGATGATCGAGATTCTCCGCTCGAGGTTATATCATCCAATAGAAGAACAAAGAACGTATCATCCCACACATAAAATAATCTTCTCAAATTTCATAACCATCAAGTCTCAAGCAATCCATTCCAAAAGGTGTCAAGAGACCACTTCCCCACGTAGTTGAATTGATGCGCCGCCTCTTAGACTAGAGCTCACGAACCCGAATACACATACCCAAGACAAAGAAACTTATACCATCAAGTAGCAGATTAAGTCCAATAGCTAAAGAATAACCCCGATGTATACTTTTCTCTCCCTCAAGAAAGTGTATGAAGCTCAAGAACCCGGTACCCGAATGCCCAAAGAGAGAATAACCGATAACATTGAAGAAGCAGCCGAATCATCGATTATCTCTCGGATGACAATCTCTACGGATGTCAACTCCGAATAAGTGATTATATCTCTCGAATCACGATTAAGCCCTCAAGTGAAACAAATGAGCATCCCCAATGTACACAATTCTCTCCCCCGATGATTGCGATAACATCGAAATCATCACACACTTGTGTACCTCTTTCATCTTCGTAAACTAACTCTTCCATCTCTTCCCCACATAGTTGGAATAAGAACACTAAACGCTTTGATGAGTAAAACCTTGAGTTTCTCTCGGTCATGACATTTGTTTTCCCGGATATCTTCAATCACTTAGAAGTATTAAGTCCATCAAGTTTACTCGCCATGAGTCAAACCTTGAGTTTCTCTCATGTAATAACATTTGTCTTCCCGGATATCTTCAATTACTTAGAAGTATTAAGTTCATCAAGTTTACTCGCTTAGATGCTTGTCTCCTTCCCCTTGCCGGTTTTGATACTTCGTAATCAAGAACTCATTGTAAGCCCAAATACTAGAAATCATTTGAGAAGAACATCATTAGCTCAATGTATCTGTGAGAATCAACTTGTCAAGAAGAATGTGAGCAAGTCTAATTGGGATTAAATTCGACATATCACTCTCCCCAATTAGTGCTCTCCCTAAACCGACAACTGCTTGATAAATGCCATGAATTAAGAAGAAGTCTTTAGATCATTAAATGCAACTCGCCTTTAGTCTTCTAACATGTAGCACAATATGTAGAACCGATCAGACTCGACCTTCTTCAAGATTGTCCATTGGGAATAGAAAGTTAACATCTTCAACTCACCAAAACAAGAACATCACCAAAAGCATCCCAATCAACTTACATCTTGCAAATCCTTTAACTAAAATCCTCCCAATCAAACAAGAATGTAAAGATGTTCATCAAGGAAATCAAGAATCGTGCCGCAACGAACACACGAAATGGTAACACCAAGCAAACAATCACATCAAACAAGAATGTAGGTTGTTCGAATCATCATGTTGATGTGCACGTGAAGCATTAACCGAAGCACTTTGTCAATAAACTCATATCACCAGTGAAGATGTCAACCAACGGCTTAGAAGAAACTCCATGTAAAGATGACCCGATAAGAAGAAGCTCGGTTCTTACATGAGTTTGGAGCCGTTTGACCATTTATTCTCAAATATCAATCAACCATGCAAGAATTTCACACTTTTCTCCCCTCAAGAATTGCATACGGAGATGCCATTCTTGATTAAATAAGTGAAAATCATCCAAATGTTCTATTCACACTTCTCCCCGCAAAATCAAGCACATGATGTCGCCATCTTCATTATAATCGAGCAAGTGGAATGAGAAAACAATCGCTGGTAGCCCGGTTCACTTGATGACCAAGCGCATGGAAAAGTATGAAGCATGTTGATGAGAATGGTCATAATAAGAAGATTTCTTCTTCGTAAGATAAAGCGCATCAAGCGTACACTTTTCTTTTCTTTAGAGAACGAGGCATGAATCGATGTGTTCATACGCCATAAGAAGATTTCTTCTTTCAAAGATAATGCGATCAAACGCATACATTTCTTTTCTTTAGAGTACGAGGCATGAACCGATGTGTTCATACGTCATAAGAAGATTTCTCTTCTTTTGAAGATAATGCGCATCAAACGCATACATTTCTTTTCTTTGGAGTACGAGGCCCGAATCGATGTGAACAGACGCCATAATCTCTCTTTTCAATCTCTTGGCAAAACATGTAATCAACCCCATTATCATTCAAGAGGCTCTTTGTCGTGACAACTGATGGAGAAAACCCAATATGATGAATTTGACCTCAAGTAAACTAACCCGAACTCGTGACTTAAACTTGCACATATGTAACAAAGAGCGGTGCCGAGACTTCATGCCCATTTGAATCTCTAAGTACTCTATACTCTTCAACCAACCAACCATCAAGTATAAGACGACATTACCTCTTGAAAATCCACAATTGAATGTGACATCGAGCACTACAACGTAACTCCTTAAAGTGATAGTTATTTTGTAGTGGTATGAGCCCAATTCCCCAAGTGGTAAAAGAAAAGGTAAAAGACACCCAACAATAACTAGATTTCCAAGTCTTCGCTTTTGATAATAAGCTCGAACAAGGATCTTGAAGAATCTTCATCCATCCATCCCCGATACCTTCGTGATACTAAGTACACTCGCCCGTGATAATTCACTTCAACCTCAAATAAATAATATCAATTAACGCCGTTGTCACATCTTCTCGTTAATCGCTCAAATCTAGCCTTCTTTGACATTTAAACGAACTTTGATAATGGTTTCATCCCGACCATGGTTAAAAGCACATAACCCCGTAAAACCATGTAATAACCAAACCGCCATGAAGACAACCCAAACACACACCCAATTCATGAAGTACACCCTTTATCCTTCTTCAAGCGTAAACCGTAGCACCAAAGATCAAGTAAGATCCGTAATTACACTTTCTTTTCTCCAAGATGGTTCCATCATTACGGATTTTACAACTCTATGGTTTAAACCGAGAAATAGTTTCTTTCGCAGGATTTTACAAAACCAAGAATAAACCGTAAGATAGATCCGAAATGCACTTTACTAATACCAGATGTTTCCATTGTCACGGATTTTACAAGTCTATGATTTAAACCGAGAAATAGGTTCTTTCATGGATTTTACAAAATCAAGACAAAACCGTAAACAATGTCGCTTGAATGTGTTACGACAACTTTGGTTTCGTGAATATCTTGCTTTAGGGAACATGCAATGTTCATCAACGGTCCATTATCCAACATCATCAACAACATCAACCATCCAATCAACACTTTGGAAAACACATCAATCACGCAACTGCTCGGCTATTGTAATGACCACATGGAGAAGTAAACCCGATATACCAAACTTGATCATGAAGTAGAATTTCCCAGATTTGTTACTTAACCTTGTACTAATCCTTGTGAAGAAGAAACGGTGTACCCAATGTACAAAACCTCTTGACATTCTCAAAAAGTGAGACACCAAGTGATAGCAACGTTGGGTTAAGCGAGAAAGAATCACAAACGTAACTAAATAGCCAAGTCTTTATCACACTCTATAAAAGCCCAAACAAGTCATCTTCGCGGAATGGTAGAAAGAAAGAAGACGAAATAAGTAAACACGCCGGAAAACCTCACTTCAAATCCAAATAAGAAATACCGCATGAAACAACCCCGTAGTCAACAAAGTTCCATTCAAGCCAAGCCGTGACATAATAATCATCGTGAAAATGTATATATCAAAGTATCAACCCTCATACCACAACAACAAACATCATATTTTGAGGCATCGAATATCTCATGGAATTGCGAAATTGAACCTCCATTGATTCATCGCTAATAGTAATGACCACATATGAAGATAACGCCACAGACTCGTAGTCATTTTTCACTTTTTCGCTCAAGCCGTGAATTTGTATCCTTCCGTGATTAATATACCATACCAAAAATACAATTCTTAAAATCATCCTGGAATAATTGTATCCAACAATTCATGTGAATGAGAAATTTCGGATAACAAAAATTGTTAACTCAATTTCATCACAAAGTGTTAGCACACAGTCCAATCAATCAAGACAAAGTCCAAGTAATGAAGTAATAATGCAACAGAATTTGGCCCATCACAAGAGATCCATCAGCCCACATACAAATGTGATAGTCCGATCCAGTCAAGCCACGCAAGTAATTAAACCCGATCCAATCACAATCTACTATCCGGTTATAAAAGGTTAACTCTAAACACACTTTAACCTAAAATTCGTTTAGGCCTTTCTAACCCTAAGACACATCTCAAATAAAATGCGCCCCCATCATATCTTATCACCACATCTCACCCAAAATCAGATCTGGAAAAGAAAATTTCCCCTTTAACAAATCAGCCTTCTCCAATCGTAGTATCCCCTGAGATTAATTGTTTTATTCATTTATTATTTTCGAGTCGTATGAGGTGATGATGGGATAGGTGTTGACTGTTGTTGATGAAGGGTTTATACGAATTAGGTTTTGGTTTGAAGTGGTGATGAGTCGACTGTTGAAATGGGTTAATTTCATTTCTTGAAATTGAGCTCGGACTGATGAAGGTTTGAATACTGAGGTCGTGAGATTGAATCATTGGTAATTGGTATATGTGGTCGTGGTCATGAATCGATGTAAGATTGTACATTATTTGCTCGGTTTATTTCAATTTGACATGGACTGATGATGTATGAGAATAACTGAGGTCATGAGTTGTTTTGTGGTATGAAATATGTTATTGTTGTTGTCATGGTCATTCAAGTCTTAAAATCTTCTTCTTCATCCTTTCTGTGTAAGTCACTAGGTCTCATAAATGAGCCAAGTCGCTAGCCAATTCGCTAGCCAATTCGCTAAGCCAAGTCGCTAGCCAATTCGCTAAGCCAAGTCGCTAGCCAAGTCGCTAAGCCAACTCGCTACGTCTTGTTCAATAACAAGTCGCTAGGTCACCATAATCACACAACTCGCCACCAAAGTCGCTAAAAATGAGGTACAATGTATCTGGACACTATTACAAGTCGCTAACTTGATAACCAAGTCGCTAGTATGATAAATGATTTTTCAGATGAGTTTTCCGACTCGCCCCACCATGTTCATGCATACCCAGTAAAAAAAATGACTTATGTAAAAATACTTCATTTTTGACCCAGTTTGGACTTTGAATAATATGACCATATGACATGTAATAAACCATTTAAGACCATATACACGTTTGGTACCACAAGTCACAAAATCAAATAAATACACTGACATGGTCAAGAAAATGACAGAAGACAGATGTCACCAGATATACCAGGAGGTTATGACCGAATAGATACTCAAACTTATACAAAACTGTTTACCCACAATCATCACAAAAGCATACATAAAACAGTTTGGACCATAAAACATCAAAAACAATACCAATAGATACTTTATTTTGGACCAAAAGATATGCAAAATATCCAAAAAACAGTACCACAAACAGCCTACACATGGTACGAAGACCTCAATAAATCATCAAAACACAAAACCTTGGCTCTGATACCAATTGTAGGATCGTATATTTTATTGTGTTTGATGATTCGGGTGGTCTTGGATGATCAAAATACATGTTTACCATTTTAGAGAGAGAGGGTGTTCTTGCTAGAGGTTTACACAAAGGAAATGTTAGATTGAAAATGAAGCACCACCCCTTCCATGGATGGAAGGGGTATTTATACTTACAAATACTCGACCTCCTATCGGCCTGTGGATCAGGGATACAGTGGGTAAAGACCCGTCCTTCCTCCACGGTGTTGCACTATGCTAAACTAGACTAATAACTAACTAATAAAACAATAAATAACGTATCTAACGATTTGTCTACGAGCTAACTTATGCTAGATAACACTTGGGGTGACTGACTCTTTACTATGGAATTTTCTAATTCCTAACAGACTAGGAGCCAAAGATCAATGCCGTGATGAGGACTTTATGAAGTAAGTCCTTGAATCGGGTCCATGCTTCATAGAGATTCACCTTGACGTTGTTGGAACATCAAGATGTCATTCCTAAGCTTAGTGGTTCTCCCGGTGGGAAAAATTGAGCAAGGAAGCGAGAGGTAAGATCATCCCAACTGAGATGGAGCCGTGGAAGTCGCTCAAGCCAATTACTAGCTTGGTTCCGTAGAGAATTGGAAGAGACGCAGCGCGTGGTCTCCCGAGTAGTAGCATCAAGGTCGATGGAATCGACAATTTTGAGGAAATCCTCGAGATGTCGATTTGGATCTTGAACGAAGTCCATGGAATGCACATCCGCTTTGCACCAACCGGATGGTGTCGGATCGCAGGCCGTAGTTTGGGCTTGGTCGGAAGCTCAATGGTGTTCCTATAGCCTAGGTGGCTTGGTCTCGAGTATTCACCAAGAGTACGGGCTCTTGGCGGGTCATTTGGTGGTGGGTTGATGAGTGGTGGTTGGTTATCACCTTCCATGATGAAAAGTGATGGGATTACTAACAAAGGTCACGAAGAAGGGGATAGACTAAGAGAAAGCTAAAAATGAGAAAATTTACTTGATAGGAATCAAGCAAAGAACCTAAACGAGGGGACTACTAACTAGCTATTCTATTCCCGACAACGGCGCCAAAAACTTGATAACGCCACACGCCGTTCGGGGTCAAGGAAACTTCCTTTTCTTCGAGCAAGTTTTATAACACCCCAGGCGGTGAACCTAATCGTTGTAGTGTAGTAATTAGGGTAAGCCACGGGTATTGATATCGTTCTCTGGGAATAGGAATGCTAGTAAGAAGTTACTACGCTAAGGTTAAGGTTGAGGAAGATTGTTTTTGTATTTTTATATTTTATGAAATGGAAAGGTACGAATCTCGGTATTGGATTTGGGGGTTGGTATTTCTACCGATTACTCTACTATTATCTAATTATCTAAACTAAGGTTGTGGGAGTCTATGTCTAATTAATGTGTGCTCGTATGATAGTTTAAAGATGTGTTTACTTAGGTTGTACTACTCCTTAATTATCTCCTATTGATGGTTGAGTTGTCACGCCCTTATTCTTAGTTGCGTTGTGTGTCTAAAGTTGTAGGGTATGCTTTCTCCCAACTCTTTGAACTTACCAAAGGGTCTCGCCTACAAAACCCACTAGGGATAATAAACTCTTACTCTAAGGCACTCTTTGGATGGTTTAGCTTACAACTACTCGTGTAATTATATTCTAAGGTTCACAAAGATGAATCAAGCATTAAGTACACAACGAATGACCTATCGCATTACTAGATCATTAATCAACTAAGATAAGAAACAACCAATCAATATTCAATAATTAAGTTTCATACTTCCTAAGTAAACACACAAATAAATTAGCCGGACATGGAGAACATTCAAGCATACACACAAATAATCAAAGACATAATTGAATTAATGAAGTAAATACTTATCTTGATGTAAGATAGGGTTTAAAACCCTAAAATACTTGTACAAGACACCTTAGGTTCGGTTTTAGGTTTTCACCCAAAAGACTCTCTCTAAAACCGAAAAATTCGGATTCTATATATAAGATTACATATGCGACGTAGCGCCACCTTATGTTTCGTGGCGCCGCCGTGTCGCCGCTCATTAGGGTTTCGTCTTGGCCACGTTAACCTTGCGACGGCGCCACCTTATGTCCGTGACGCCGTCTCTTGACTTCGACGTCGTCGGATTGCATCTAGGCCGCCCGAGTAGCGACGGCCTACTCTTTTACAACCGGGCGCCGCTACTTGAAAATACGAGTTTGGGTTCGAACCGTCACAAAATCCTCGGACGGCGTCGCATTAGCACCGACGCCGTCGCTTTCTATTTTCGGCAATGTGAGTGTCTCGATTTTGACTTTGGCCATTTTCTTCATATATTCGCCTTTTCGTCCAAATAAGTGCCATTCCAGATTTTGCCTTCAAGAGACCTAAAAGTGAAAAGGAACGATATTAAGCAATAACGGATACAAAAGTGATCAAATAAGGGCTAAAACGACCCTCAAAATGGTACCTTTTAAAACCTTATCGATTATTTCTACCGATTACTCTACTTATCTAATTATCTAATCTAAGGTGTATGTAGTCTATGTCTAATTATTGTGTGCTCGTATGATAGTTTAAAGATGTGTTCACTTAGGTTTTATTACTCCTTAATTATCTCCTATTGATGGTTGAATTGTCACGTCCTTATTCTTAATCGCGTTGTGTCTAAAGTCGTAGGTATGCGTTTATCCCTAACTCTTTGAACTTACCAAAGGGTCTCGCTCTACAAAACCCTCTAGGGATTATAAACTCTAACTCTAAGGCCTCTTTGGATGATTTAGCCTACAAACGCCTAAGTGCTATAGCCTAAGGTTCACAAAGATTAATCAAGCATTAATTACACAACGAATGACCTATCGCATTACTAAATCATTAATCAACTATGATAAGAGACAACCAATCAATATTTAATAATTAAGTTTCATATTCCCTAAGCAAACACACAAGTAAATTAGTCGGACATGGAGAACATGCAAGCATACACACAAATAATCAAAGACATAATTGAATTAATGAAGTAAATCACTTATCTTGATGTAAGATAGGGTTTGGAACCCTAAAATCTTGTACAAGACAGCCTTGGTTCGGTTTAGGTTTTACCCAAAAGACTACACACTAAAACCGAAAAATTCGGATTCTATATATAATATTACAATCGCGACGGCGTCACCTTATGATTTGTGACGCCGGGTCGCCGCCATTGGGGTTTCGTCTTGGCCACGTTAGTCTTGGCGACGACGTCACCTTGTGCTTGTGACGTCCTCTTCACCGGCGACCGCCTCGATCAAATCTAGGCCGTCGAGTTGCGATACTTACTCTTTTAAAGCCCGACACCGCCACTGAAAATAAGAAATTTGGCTTCGTGTCGTCACAAAATACTCCGACGGCGTCGCGCTTAAGCGATGGCGCCGTTACCTTATATTTCAAAGACTTGAGTGTCTCGATTCTTGACTTTGGCCATTTCCTTTGTATATCCGCACCTTTTCGCTCAAATAAGTGCCATTACAAAGAATTTGCCTTCAAGAGACCTAAAAGTGAAAAAGAACGATATTAAGTAATAACGGATACAAAAGTGATCAAATAAGGGCTTAAACGACCCCTCAAAAAGGTACATTTTAAAACCTTATCACATATCCAAATAGATAGTTCTGAAGAGGTATGTCAAAAAGATCAAGAGTTAGGTCATCATGAGGAGGAAACATGTAATCCTGTGGATCATATCCAAAAAGGTAAATTGATATGTGCAAAAACACATATCATTTCTTTATCAAATAAAACCCAAAATAACCAAGAAAAGCCGTTTATTATTAATACTTGTGGTTTTCTTGAGTTTGTGCTTGTGCAGGTACGGATATGTAAAAACACACAAAAAGAAGCCAAATCAGACGAAAATCCGGGCACGAGAGATTAAGAGAGTTATAGCTGAGCCGGAAGATTGAAATTGTGCATTTGTGTAGATTTTATTCTCTGAGGATGATTTTTGAAAGTTATAATCAAGTTTGAAGAAGTGTCAAGATCAGTCCCTCATCTTTAAGCTTATGGCAAAAGTGATCCCTCAAGTTTCTGGAATTGCAAAATCAGCCCTTGGATTATTTAAGAATGACAAGAATGGTCCTTGATGAACATTTTCAGATTTACACTTTTGGTCCCTTGGAAATCAGAATATACAAGTTTGGTCCCTTATAAGCTATTTGGGTCCAATTCTAGTCCTAAATCCATATACCAATCCCACGGCCCAAATACAAATAACCCGGTCCAACCCAAACTCAATACCCACGGTTTATTCATGACCCGTTACCCACTTCGGACCCTGGTCAAACAATCACTTTACCCGGTCAAAGCAACTCAAACAATAATAAACAAAACCAAAAGCGCCCAAAGTACCCATCTTCCCCAATCCAAACGCGCCTAAATGGAAATCCAGTTACTATTCACATTTACCCACCACCATTTACCCACACATATAACCTCGTACTAGCATCTTTCCCAAGGAGCTTCTAGATGTCTCGACATGGCGATAAGATCGCCACGTGGCCCTTTCAAGCATTCTTATTGGACGCACAAGTCATAAGGTGAATTGAAGCATTTTGATTGGAGATGATGAATCAGAAGGCTGAGGATAAGGATAAGCCTTCTAGGCTCTTCTATCAAGGATCCAAGACTGCTTGAAGGCTATAAATAGGACCCCTTAGCATCATTTGTAATCGTGCATTTCCTTAGTTTCAAATCAGCTTTATGTTTCTTGTATTTCAACCTTTCAGTAGCTTATTAATGTTTTCTTAAGGCTTTTTATGTAATCTCACTCTATTGTAATCCTCTTTCAGTCTTAATAAAATTTCCAAGTTTTAAATTTAATCTTGCATTTCTGATTTTAATACTCCATAAGGCGTTTTTGAATAATGGAATAAGCTCATTTAAGCTTGATATAGCTTTAGTGAGCTTATATTGCGCTTACATCGTTTCATTGCATCCAATACACAACAAAAGTTCCCGTCAACAAAAGTCAACTGTGGTGCTATTTTGGTTCGTAGATGGAATTGGGTTGATTATTATGTTTGGATTAGGTTGTTATTTGGTATTTTTGATTGGAATAGTCTCATTATTCTGCCAAATTTGGCTGGAATAACAAGTGAGTAATAACCTCTTTCATTCTCAAAACTGTCTTAATGAATTAATCATGTGTGTTTGTTGTTATTGCTTGATTAGATGATTATTTCAGTTCTAGGATCTTAATATTTCATCTGTTTCAATCTCTGAACACTAGGATTAGGATTAAATTAGTTCAAATTGCTTTTTACAGTTTTTAAAAGAGTGTTTGGTTTAGGCTTTAATTAGTTTATTAGAGCTCAATAGTAAATCAGTTTGTTGTTGCAGTGTTTAATGGTCATTATATAGTTATTGCAGTCCTTATTTAGTACTTGTTTTCATCAAAAAGTCAAAATCAAACTAAACTTTATTTGGCTTAATAACTGTTGATGTTCAGTTAATGATTTAGCTCTAGATAAGCTTAGAAACTGTTGGTTTAGCTTAATTTGTTCTTATTTCATCTCATTTCATCCGCATCAGTTCAAAATTTGCCTCTAAATCTCACAAAAGTCAAATAACCAAAACAGATTTCAAAAGTCAAAATATGTCAAAACAGGTTTTCATCAAATTTTGCAGGCTTTGCACAAGCTTCATTTAAGCTTGATTTTGTCTAAAATTTTGTACAATCACTTTTGGTTGGTGGTCTTGAGGACCACGGTTTAGGTTTTCACATTGGCTTATTGAATAAGCACGTGTGATGAGTGTGTAAATACTCATCATTTTTGGTCAATCTGACGCAAAACACTTAAAAATGCTCGAAATGCATCAAAATCTGAAAATATCTCAAAATTGCATTTTATATGTTTCGGATGCAAAATGTTTAAAATCGATGAAAATGAGCTAAGTTTGCATAATTGGCGCTTCACCCCCAAGTTTCAAAGTTGTCGAAATAGTCCCCGAGCACTTATTTCAAAAGAAAAGTCACCAAAGGTCCTTTTAAAATCATAACTTGTCAAAATTAGTCCTTTGGTGAAAATGTCAAAAGTTTTAGAAATTACAAGTTTGGTCCTTCAAGTTTCAAAATTGGCAAAAATAGTCCTTGGAAATTTGAAAATGTCCATTAAGGTCCTTGTACTATTGAAACTTGTCAATTTTAGTCCCTTGGAATAACTTTGCAAAAGTGGCAGTTTTGGTCCCTTAAATATCAGAAATTACAAAAAGGGCCCTTGTTTATTAAAGCCTTGAACCCCTTGGACCTTTGACCCCCTGCCACTTGAACCCCTGCCATTTACACCTTTTGACCCCTCGTCTATTATATACCGGTCAAACCCCGGTCAACAAACACAACCTTTCCCGCCTTTTACCCTTCCCTTCACCCACTCTCTCGCAACTTCCCGAACCCTCACCTCCACATCAACATACCTCCCTTATCACCCACCTCTCTAACAATCCAAATAGCATTTAATGCTTCCTCCCTAAACACTCAATCTCTCCCATCAAAAAATACCATTTCCGCTAAAAGCCATCAATGGCTATAAACCACTCAACCGATCCAATGGCTATCTTAGCAGTGGGAAATGATCAAGTCAGTGGAAGCACATTTGCTATAAAAGGGAGGAAGATGATAGAGAGTAGTAGTAGTTTTAGTTTTAAATTTCAAGTATGTCGTTTTATTTAATTTATCTTAGTTAAATTCTAAAACTGAATCTTGACTTTCTTGTATTGAACTAAGGCATTTTAAGCCGCTTGTAACTCATTTTCGAGAAAATTCATAGTTTGGTTAAATTTTCTGTTTTCCTTTTCCGTGATCAAACTGCTTTTAAATTGCTAATTATCAAGCTTCAATAAGCTTCATTACTACTTAAGTGAGCTTACTAAAAGTCGTATATAGCTTTTAGTGAGCTTATAATTCGATTCAAACAAATTTGATATCCGTCAACGAAAGTCAATCAGTAATGTTAAATGCGGACTCGCTTATGGAAGGTTGTTGCGAGCTTGGAATGGGTTGGATTAGCTTAGGATAGAGTAGGTTGGTTCGGTTAAGCTCTAAACAAGTCGGATCACTTGTAAGCTTTGTTTCTATAAACTGCTATAGTTTGCACAAATTGTTTGAGTTTGAATCTGTAGGTAGGATTAGCTCTTAACCATTCATTAAACTGCTGTTAGGATACATTGATCCAGTTTTAGTGTTAGCACAAGCTAGATAATCTTTTTAGGTAGAGTAATTGCAAGACAGTGGATTAACTAGTGTTTGGTATATGCAATCATTTTGAGGTCTAGTGCTTATCAGTGATTAGAATAAGTTGTTTAAGTCTCAGTTTGGATCACTATAGTCAATTGAATGTGTCATTTGCACCTTAGAGCGATTAAAGTCAAAATTGCCTTGAAATCATCTAATCTTCATAACTGCTTGCATTAGTGGTTCAAATCTTGCAAATAGGTTTAGAAATAGTAGAGATAGTTTGCATTAGGATTATTTCATTATTAAACATCATTTTCAATCACCAAATCTTGTTTTGAAATTCATTTAAGTCAAACTTGCAAATCATCAAAAGTCAAAATTTCCTAGAAGCGGTTTTGAATAAACTTTACAATTTTATCGTGACCTTACCATTAAGATTTAGTCTAAATGCTTTTGGGATATTAAAGTTGAGTTGCTTAACTAAATTAGAAAAATAGTAGTTCATCTCTACTTAGCTTATAAAGGGCTTAATTTTCACTTGTTTTGAACCCTTTTCATAAAAGTGTCTGTTTTAATGATAAGCTTATGCTTATTTGAAGCTTGCTTAGTGCTTATTTATAAGTTTCGTGCTTATTCAGTTGTAATTTTAGCTTATTATCATTTATATAGCTTATTCTCGCTAGCCTTTTGCTTATTTTCTAGTTTTTAACCATTTAGCTTAATCCTTGTACTAATTTCATTTTCTTGTCCATTTGTTGAGATAAATAAGCTCAAACCGAGCTTATTAGTGGTTTTGTAAAAGATTTAGTTTTGAAAATTGCTTATCTTCTTTGTTCTTAATAAGTTTGTAAAAGAAAATCGAAAAAAAAATATTTAGCAAAAGGTGGGAGGCAGCTCGAACCGAGACCTCCAGACCTTGAAGAAGATAGTGTGTACCAGATAGCAGCTGTCCTTGGGACTTTTCTCGTTAAATTCTTACACAATTTAAAGTTTAAATAACCTTTAGCAGTTTTAGCTTATTTCCCTTTTAGCTTATTTGTAGCTTATTTCCAATAACAACAATCTGTTTTTATAATTTTGTTAGCTTCGTAATTATCTAAAGTATTTTCTGTGAAAGTTTCATATTTTTCTTAATAGTTTTAGTATTTTTAATCATTTATTTAGTCTAAAATAGTATTTAATTCATAATAAAAATATAAAAGTCAAAAAATATAAATCTTTTTCTAAAATTTTCTTTTGTCATATAGTAAGTAAGAAATTTTTTTACACTCGTAGGACTTTTATTTCACAAATTTTACGTTTTTACTATGACTCGCGTAATTTTACATATAACGTGCGTTTTCATTCTAGGTCACGTTTCGGTAATTTAGGTTTACGTTTTAATTAAAATAGTTTATTTAAGTTATTTTGTTTTATAAATCAAGAAAAACATTATTTTAAAAATAGTGATAGCGTTTATTTAATATAGTTTATCTTTTAATTTTCTTTAATTTGCATTTAAGCCCTCATAGTTTATAAACTTTTCCTTTAGGTATAATTGTTCATAATCTATCAAAACTCTTTTCCGTTCAAATCCTCTCGATCACTATTCGTTTGGTGATTCATCGCACACCGTTGGGACATAACGACACGGGAAACACTATACTCTCGATCTTCATTGCATTGGTGTCTCGAACTGCTTTAAGTTTCTTACGGTTAGCCATTCACAAGTGGATAGCTTGTGTGAGATAACTCGACGGTTTGGCACCAATCATCGTGTCAATGACTTAAATATGGGGTTAAGAGTCGATTTCATTAGGATCAGTTAGCTTAAAACTTGGTAAACTGCTTATTAGAGGTTAGGATTAGAAGTAATTAGTTGCAGATAGTTGGTTTTAGTATAAATTAGCTTCTGAATCAGTTTGGTGGCTTATTGTGCTTATTAGCTGATTATAGATAGCTTATTTGTAAACAGTTAACACATCAGCTCTCATATCTCACACATAAGCATAGTGTTTTATATTTTTCATAGAATTAGAATAATATTTTAGATTTTTACTGAATTTTTCATAAATTTTCATCACTGTTTAGTATTTTTCACAATTTAAAACAGTTTTTAGGTATTTTTAAATAACTTTTATTGCAATTAAATCAGAAAAAGTTCCAAAAAATAAATTTTCAATTTTCACGAGTAAGATAAATACAAAAGCAAAAAATAATTTTTCTAGATTTTCCTAGCTTATTTTGTAATTTTTAGCCAATTAATTAGATTTAAATAGTTTTAAATTGTGAGAAAATAGAAAATAATCGAAAAATACAAAATTAGTTTTGAAAATTCTCTTTAGTTAATTTAGATTTTATAAAAATAGTTTCATAATTTTCCTTTTATTTTTATAATTTTTAGTAATTTAAATTAGATTTAAAAGTTAAAAATTAGTTTTTAATTTGAATAAATTCCAGAAAAATCCAAAAAATTAGTTTTAATTCAGAAATAGTTTTCAAATTGTATTTTTAGAGTAAAAATAATTTTAGGCATTTTAGGATATAGATTAGACGTAGTTGCATTTTATTTACATTTCGTTTGTTACGTTTTAGTTATTCTCGTAATTAGGATTTCCGTAGAATAGATTCCTTAATTACTTTCCCTTCTCCGTAGTTTAATAAATCAAAATCAACAAATCAAAACATCGAGCATTAAATTCCAAACCAAAACGACGTTGGCGATTCACGCCTCGTTGGGAAACGATTCGGTTGACTAATCCGTATCAACGATCACACACGGATTTGATTTAATATTCTTTTTCCTAAAGGAAATTTGAATCTATCTTCGTGATTATTTTTGATATCGATATTGAGGTTTTATCCATACACATACCCCTAAGCCTTTAATTACTGAATCAAATTTTGGCGCCACGCTTGGGAGGTTGTGTCACGACAATATCGTTAGAGGTTTGACGATTAGTGACTCGAGATCCTTCATTCGTGAAGTTACTATTTTTCTATAAAATAAAAAGTAAAAACATTTTCCTTTTCTTTTATATATATATATATATCATATAAAAAATACAAAAGATTTTCTCTTGTGTTTTGCTAATAAATAAGACACCAATTATATAACATTCTCAACGGAGGTGTTATCATTAATAAGTTCCCGAACCAAAGATCAAAACTTGCCTTTGTGTCGCTTGTGAATTGATTTATTTCTATCGGATAAACAAAGCGTGTGGTGGGTATAAGGACGGCCCGACATTAAATTGCGGTGAAAAGAAGCGGGTTTTAATAAGCTTCACGACCTACAAAGCTTCTCCGCCGCTTGCGTTTGTCTTATAGAGGTGATTTATTCACTTGGGATTATTGGTTAAGTTCACCGTGTTTTTCGAATACCGTTCTCTTTTAATTGCCTTGGTTTTGAAAGTGCATGCGCTCGTTCTAATAACTACTGAGACGACACGTGAAACCGCTACAATTCCGAGAAGGCGAAATAGACGTGCTCAATTAGTCGAACCCGAGATTCGAACTAATCGGACTCCGCCCATCATCGAAATGGCGGAGGACAACCGATCCATGCTAGAGCAACTCCGTGCACCCACCGAGGGTTATGGAGAAGCCATCGTCGTCTCGGCAATCGCTGCGATAACTTTGAGCTTAAACACGGCTCGATCAACTTGGTATCATCGAGCCAATTTTACGGATTTGAGAGGACGATCCTCACTCTCATATCCGACGGTTTAACAAGCTCACGCTCACGATCAAGTACCGTAACGCTCCGGAAGAAGCTATCAAGCTATTACTCTTCCCATTTTCACTCGAGGGGGCCGCCCGGATTTGGCTCGAAAAACTACCCCCTCGATCGATAACCACATGGGAGAATTTAGTGTCAAAATTCGTGAACGAATTCTTCCCACCGTCTAAAACAACAAGCCTAAAAAATGAAATAACAAAATTCACACAAAGATTTGATGAATCATTTAGTGAGGCATGGGACCGATTCAAAGATTTGCTTAGGCAATGTCCCCATCATGGTTTTTCTGAGTTGCACCAACTTGATACGTTTTATAATGGTTTGAATGAGACCGATCAAGACTCTCTCAATGCCGCCGCAGTGGTAATTTGTTGACCCGATCAACGAGAGATGCCTTGTCGATTATTGAGAATAAATCTAAATTTCGTACCTCACGTAGCAAATCGGTTCTTTGCCCGAGTGAGTGCTACACCATCGCCCTCGTCTTACGGAAATACGTCTAGCACCGATGCTAAGATTGATAAGCTTACGGATATGATACAGTGCTTTGGTTAAGATTAAGACGGCTAAGGTTAATTCTTCTCCACCCGCCAAGTCAAAGCGGTGGAAACGACTTGTACTACTTGTGGTGGCCCGCATGCCTACTACAATTGTACCGCCACCGATGGAAATCCTTTCGAAGCTAATGCCGTAACCGGAGGTAACCAATACCGTCCTCAAGTTGAACCGAATCCTCGTGTTAGTAATCAAATGGGACCTCCGGGATTTTCTCAATCAAATAATCAGACTCGTTTTAATCAGAATCAAGTTCGTGGACCAAATGTTCAAAACCAGTTCAAAGCCCCAACAAATCAATACCCAAACCAAGGAGTTAACTACAATCAAGGATATCAAAATCCAAGCTATCAAGCTTCACCTTTGCCTTCAAATGAATTCACAACTTACGCTCAACACAACAATTCTACCATCCACACTATGCAAAATCAGACACAAGTTTGAGGAACGAGTTTCAATCTTCGTTAACTAGACAAAGCAATGAGTTTAGGAATGAGATTCGACTTGAACAACAAATTGGATGCTTCACGAATAAACTCGAAAACATGTTGAATCTCGTTTTGTGTAAGATCACCAACCTCAACTTGGGATCTCTTCCGGTGATACCATTCCCAACCCGAAGGGTGAGTTGAAAGCTATAACCACACGGAGTGGTAAGGCTTATGATGGACCTCGTTTCCTACTCATCCGGTGAGGAGGAGGAACGAGACACCGAGGTTATTGAAGAAAATGTGCAACCCGACCCGTCCCACCTCCGGTCGTTCAGACTCCGATTCCGGAACCCGATGTTCCGAAGACTACTTTAAAACCTTCACTTCCTTATCCTTCGAGACTTCATGATCAAAAGCTTCGTGATAAAACCGAAAACCAAATGGAGAAATTTGTTGAAATCGTTCAATCCTTGAATTTTAACATCAGTTTCACCGACGCTTTACTCCTCATGCCGAAATTTGCTGCTATGATCAAAAATTTAGTGAGTAATAAGGAAAAGTTGGCAGAAATAGCGAAAACACCGTTGAATGAGAATTGCTCGTGGTGCTCCTCAAGAAACTTCCCGAAAAGTTAGGAGACCCGGCAAATTTCTTATACCTTGTGAGTTTCGAGAATAGTGAAATGCTCCGCCTTGGCCGATCTTGGTGCGAGTATTAACTTAATGCCTCTTCGATTTATAACAAGCTTTCTCTCCGGATCTCACTCCTACTAAGATGACTCTTGAACTCATGGACTGTTCAACCTCTATTCCGGAGGAATCGCCGAGGACGTCTATGTGAAAGTAGGACCACTTCATTTTCCACCGACTTCGTTGTCGTTGACTTTGATGTTGACCCCGAGTACCTCTTATTCTCGGAGGCCTTTCCTAAGAACGGGTCGTGCGATGATTGATGTTTATGAAGGAGAAATCACTTTACGATCTAACAAGGAAACCGTCTCGCTTAATATTAACCATCCTTCGAGATACTCCTCCAACTATGATGATGCTTCTATTAATCGAATCGGCGTTCTCGATATTGCTACGGAGGTATGCTCAAGAGCTTCTTGATTTTATGAGTGGCAATCCCACCATTCCTTCCGAAAATATTGAACCATCTTACGAACCGATTATTGCCGATTCTTCCCCTCTCTCACCCGCTCGAGGAGGTGATTTCGTTTGGAAGAGATCGATGAGTTTCTTCTTGATGATGAATCGATTCCACCGGAATTGATGATGATGTTTATGATTCGGAGGGAGATATCCGTTATCTTGAGCAATTGTTAAATGAAGATCCATTACCGTTACTCCCTCTGAAGGAAATTACGATCGAAGAACTCAAAGAAGTACAAACGTCTGATGAAAAGCTTCCCGAGCCCGAGCTCAAAGATTTACCTCCTCATCTTGAATATGCTTTTCTTGAAAAACCAAACAAATTTCCCGTTATCATTGCTAAAAACTTGAAAGATGAGGAGAAAACCGCACTTTTGGATGTCCTACGAAAACATAAAATGCAATCGCTGGAAAATTTCGACATCAAAGGAATCAATCCTCGCTTACGTACCCACAAAATTCGATGGAGGATGATTGTAAACCCGTGATTCAACAACAACGTAGGGTTAACCCAAAATTCATGACGTTATCAAAAGGAAGTTCTTAAACTCCTCGGCGCGAATCATTTATCCAATCTCCTATAGCTCATGGGTTAGCCCTATCCATTGTGTCCCTAAGAAAGGAGGAATGACCGTCGCCGCTAACGAAGATAACGACTTGATTTCCACACGCCTCGTTACGGATGGAGGGTGTGTATTGATTATCGAAAATTGAACGATGCTATCAGTAAGGACCATTTCCGCTACCTTTATGGATCGGATGCTCGAACGCTTAGCGGAAATGAGTTCTATTGCTTTCTCGACGGTTTCTCCGGTTATTTTCAAATCCGATCGATCCGAAGGATCGGAGAAAACCACTTTCACATGCCCTTATGGAACTTTTGCTTACCGACGCATGCCTTTTGGGCTATGCAATGCTCCCATGCGCTCCAGAGGTGCATGATGGCTATTTTCATGACATGATCGAAAAGTCTATAGAAGTTTTATGGATGATTTCTGGTTTATGGAGATTCTTTCACTTCTTGCCTCTCATCTAGACCACATGCTCAAACGGTGTGAAGACACCAATTTGGTCTTGAATTGGGAGAAATGCCATTTCATGGTTCGAGAGGGCATTGTCCTCGGCCATAAGATTTCAAAATCGGGGATTGAGGTCGACCGAGCTAAAGTCGACGTTATAGCTAAACTCCCTCATCCCACTACCGTCAAAGGTATTCGGAGTTTTTTGGGTCATGCCGGTTGCTATTGCCGTTTCATCCAAGATTTCTCTAAGATAGCCCGCCCTCTGACCCATCTCCTTGAAAAGGATGCTCTGTTTATCTTCACCAATGAATGTGTTGAAGCATTTAATATTCTTAAAAAGAAATTAACTGAGGCTCCGATCTTAGTTGCCCCCGACTGGGATTTGCCCTTTGAGCTCATGTGTGATGCAAGTGATTACGCAATTGGGGCAGTCTTGGGGCAACGTAAGTCGAAACATTTTCAACCCATACACTATGCGAGTAAGACATTGTCTGAGGCCCAACACAATTACACGACTACTGAAAAGGAATTATTGGCCGTTGTTTATGCTTTTGAGAAATTTTGACCCTACCTTGTCTTATCGAAGACCATAGTGTATACCGACCATTCTGCCCTTAAGTATCTTTTGGCAAAGCAAGATGCTAAGCCACGATTACTTCGGTGGGTTCTTCTCCTTCAAGAGTTTGATGTTACTATTCTTGACAAAAGGAGCGGAGAACCTTGTCACGATCACCTTTCTAGACTTGAGAATCCCCATCAAAGTGTGCTCGAGAAAAAGGAGATTACGGAAACATTTCTCTTGAGACACTTGGGATGATTGCTAAGAAAGACCCGAACACCCCATGGTTTGCCGACTTTGCAAATTACCATGCGGAAATTTCATCGTGAAAGGGATGTCGTCCCAACAAAAGAAAAAGTTTTTCAAAGATGTTAAGCATTATTTCGGAACGACCCTACTTGTTTAGGATTTGTGCGGATCAAGTAATCCGTGGTGTGTTCATGGCCAAGAGGCTCTTGATATTCTTCATGCTTGCCATAACGGACCCATCGGTGGCCATCATGGTGCAAGCTACACCGCTAAGAAGATTTTTGATTCCGGTTTTATTGGCCTACCATATATCGAGATGCTCATGATTTAGTCAAATCTTGTGATTCTTGCCAACGCCAAGGAAAATTTCACAAAGGATGAAATGCCACAAAATGCTATTCAAGTTTGTGAGATTTTGACGTGTGGGGCATCGATTTTATGGGACCATTTCCATCATCTAGGGGTAATAAATATATCCTCGTGGCCGTCGATTACTTGTCTAAATGGGTTGAAGCGAAGGCGCTCCCCACCAATGACGCCTGAGTGGTTGTTAAGTTCTTAAAGAATTTGTTTTCCCGATTCGGAGCACCTCGTGCTATCATCAGTGATCACGGTACCCATTTTTGTAATGAGCAATTCGCTAAAGTTATGGCTAAATATGGAGTTACTCATCGTCTTTCTACCGCGTATCACCCGCAAACGAGCGGACAAGTTGAGGTCTCTAATCGTGGTTTGAAAAGGATTTTAGAAAGGACCGTAGGAGAAAATCGAGCTTCATGGGCCGATAAGTTAGATGATGCATTATGGGCTTTTCGCACCGCATACAAGACACCCATCGGGTGCACCCCATTTAAGTTGGTATATGGAAAAGCTTGTCACTTGCCCATTGAGCTCGAGCATAAGGCATTCTGGGCGTTGAAACATGCTAACTTTGATCTTAAGACCGCGGGTGATCACCGAAAAGTTCAATTGAATGAATTAAACGAACTTAGGGATCAGGCTTACGAGAATTCTTTGATTTTCAAAGAGAAGACTAAGAGGATTCATGATGCTAAAATCAAAAACCGCGTTTTCAACGTTGGTGATCAAGTTCTCCTCTTTAACTCTCGCTTGAAGATATTCTCGGGCAAACTCAAAACCCGTTGGTCCGGACCATTCACCATCGCTCAAGTTTTCCCGTATGGAACGGTGGAGCTTTCTCAGCCCGATGGCCCAAATTTCAAGGTGAATGGTCATCGTGTAAAACATTATTTTGGAGGGGACATCCCATCTATGGTTGTCCCGGATCTCCAAGCTTTACCCAAGGACAATTGAATTCGAGGAACGAGTCAAGCTAGCGACTCGGTGATCAAAAACAGTAGCGCTTCGTGGGAGGCACCCCATGCTTATCTCTATTTTCTTCCTATTTTCTAATAAGTGACGTGAAGGGGTCAGCCTCTTCGATTTCTCGTGTTTGGTTGTTTGTGATGTTGTGTTTAGGATGTTCCCGATATGAAGACTCTCGTGCTCGAAGTTTGTCTTTTCTCCACTCGAGTTTCATGTTCGATGCTAATGGATCCGATATCCTAATCTTATCGACTCACCGTTAATCTTTGAGCATACTTAATAAACGGCTTTTAGATTTTCGTTTACCACTTGCCTTTAAACATTGAGGACAATGTTTCGTTTTAGTCTGGGTGGGTAATCTTGATTTGATTTGACCGCACTTGCTTGTTTTTCGTCAGATACTCGCAACCCCGTTTTCCTTAGAAAATGAAAATTTGTGCAAAATGAGCAAAATTTAAAAATTTTGTAAGCTTTTGTTAAGTCTTTTTGATTGAAAAGTTTGCTAGTCTCTTAGACAAGAAGCTATAAAATGCGAATTCTAGCTCACAAGGCCAAGATTTTGCAAGTTTCCCTAAGTGACTTTAAATATGCATGACTTAATTTCATTAGACGAAGCATTTGCTAAATTCATGTATATGTTTTGACACCTTGTTGACTTTCCGCTGGTGAGAGTAGGAATAGAATTCTGACTTGACCGGGCGTGTTGAGCCCTAGCTTGTTCCCTTAACCATAGGTAATCTAAAAAATTATCGGCTAAGCATCCGCGGATCTCATTATTTGGGATTTTAAATTTGTAGAGATCGAGAAATGATAGAGTTACTTATGAGTTTAGATGCTAAGCGTGGAGTAGTTGGTTCTTGATGAGTGTCTAAATACTCATCATTTTTGTACAATCTAAACTGCAAAATCATCTGAAAACACTCAGAAACACATCAAAATGATCAAAATATCACAAATCAGTGTTTTATGTGTTTTAAATGCAAAAGATCAAAATCGGATGAAAAATGATTCAAGTTTGCAAATTGGCGCTTTAGTCCCCAAGTTTTAAAAGTTGTCAAATCTAGTCCACTGAATTCAAAATGTGGAATTTTTATCATTCAAGGTCCACAAGTATTCTATGTTGTAAAAATGATCCTTGAATGATTCTTTGGTCAATTGGCAAGAAAGGTCCCTAAACTTTGAAAATTGCAAATATAGTCCTTGGACATCTTAAAATAGAATTTTATGCAAAGTAGTCCATGTACTATTCATTTATGGCAAGTTTAGTCCTTATGATAAGTTTGGAAATGTGGCACTTTCAGTCCTTGAGGTTTGGATAATTTGCATATTTGGTCCTTGTATACTATTAAACCAAACCGGCCCTTTTGTTATATCAATCCAAATCCAATCCATAATCCCTTGGCCCAATCCAAGCCCAACCCCGTTAGTATTATTGCCCCGGTCAAATAAAGTCAAACCCACTCCCAAACGCGCCTTAAACCACTACCACTGTAGACCTCCCTCTCCACCTCTGATATTCCAAAACCAGAGTAGTTTTCCACCTTTTTCAACACCCTTCCCCTTACCTTGTCCCCTCCACCTCCACTAGCACCAA